>CM072544.1:2247500-2805000 GCA_036898165.1 Silybum marianum
TATTAATTATTAATAAATATTATTTTTTATTTATTTATTAATTAATTTAATTATTTATTAGTTTTAATTTATAATTTTAATTAGTAGTTAGTTTTAATTTATAATTTTAATTATTAATTATTAATTAATGTCATATTATAATTAATTTTAATTTTACTTATTACTTATTACTAATTAATTTTAATTATTAAATCATGTTAATTATTAATTCATTTTAAGTTTAATTTAGTAATTAATCAAAGGTAAATTATTGATTATTTAGAATTATAATACCATATTTTTTAAATGAAAGGAATAGATAAAGAAATCAAACCACCCTTAGTTTTGTACTTTTGTATGACTATTATATAAAAAATTGTAAACAACATTATGAGTAATTTAGTCATTTTACCGTCTTAGTCCAGTTTTGTTCTAGTTGTACCAAACGTAGGACAGACTATTAGTTTAATTTTGTCCTGTCCAGTCTTGTTCCGTCATGTCCCGTCCTATTACAGTCTGCATACCAAATGCTACCGTAGTGATGTCTAAAATTTATAATGAATAAATTTGAAGTCACAAATATGAATTATTGTTGTTAGTGTGATTAAGGGAAACGGTTTTCTATGGTCTAGCTTTTACCTCTCTTATACATCATCTAGATGGGAGTCAGTAACGCTTTTTTTCTACACATTCTTGAAACCAGCTTTCAGAAAAATCACAATGCTTCAGGGTGAATATACCACTTGGAAATTCGTCGTTAATTTATTAATAATCCACCTTTTATGATTTATCTTTTGAAGTATAAAGTTAACTTAGAACATATTATCAATTAAAATTAGCAACGTTATTTATATTTCATTCATCATTATTTTTTACCAATAGGTTGTTTTAAATTTAATCGATTTTTTCCATAAGTAATCTATTGCGATGGCAAATTATAATTTCATAAAAATATTACATATTTGTCAGAATAAAAAACACAAGGTTACATTTAATTTCGTAAATATATCAAAAATAATGAGAAACTTATTGTTTTTTATTATTTATTATTCAAAATATACAAGATATTTCTTCCAACGAATATTCCATAAAGAATAACAGCCAAAATTCTTTATGGTAAAAGTACATACAAAGTATAAAGAATACATGCTATGATGTTGGACTTTTGAAGCACCAACCATTTATTTTACATCTTTAACACGTAGTTAATAATCAATTATCAAACTATATCAATTGTATTTTAATATTTCGAATAAGTGAATTAAAGGCCAGATGTAAAGGGTACGTTGGTTGATGGCAACCACGATCCACCAGCAATGAAGTTCCCGACGGTGAATCTTGCCGCCTCGGTGCCGCTAGTGATCACACGGTAGCCTTTCCACTTAACCCTGTTGGAGGTCGATGAACCAGGGCCGGTGTTCAGATATTCTCCATAGTACAAAGTATCAAGTGCAAAATTACCACTCCATGGCAACCAGCCTGCAGGATCGATTATGCTATCAAGGTTTGATTTCATAAACACAGTTCTCGAATACTGTTTCCACGGCCTACCAAGATACGTCTTAACTCCTGAGGCCCCTTTTAGGTCTGACGCGGCCGTGACACGACAATTATGGATTGAGATTCCCGTGTTTTGATTTGGGTCGGTCCGACCTTGTGCGGTCACGGTGTTGGTTCTATTGGGAGGCTTACGAGCGTAGATGTTGCAATTTTGAAGCACGACGGCAGCGTTGCCAAAAATGAAGTCAACGGTACCATATATATCACATTCTCTATAGAACTGTCTATCAGAGTGGACATAAAGTGTGTCTTGATAACCTTCGAAGCTACACTGGTAGAACACTGAGAGATCAGAACCGCTTCGCAATGCCACTGCTTGGTGGTTTTGTGGGCCCGCTGTGTTTCGAACGGTGATGCCACGACCAATGAATCCGTCTCCCACCACAGCTAATTAACACGAAAAAAATTTAATAATAAATATCAATATCAGTTTGTAAACGTTAAATATTTATATAACAACGTCAATATCTTAATATTTTTGTCAATCGTTTTCAATGTGACAAATTAAACCTTTGAAAAAAAAAAGCAGAATAAAAGTCAAATTGAAATTGGTCACATAACTTGTATACGAAGAAATCAAAGTCCTTCAAAGTTAATAAATTAACCAATTATCTTTCCTTTGACTCAGTACATAAAATTGACAAAGCCATATTTAAACTGTATTACAATAAATTGCTAGAACAAAGATAGACCATCTAATAGATTTTATCTATAAAATTAGACAATACATGAGAAATAAATTGTTGTATTAACTATTTATATATGAAACTTTAATGTCATATAAAAAAATTAATATGATTTATTCTTGTGTTTTATTAGGTTGACTGAATTTGTCGATATTAATAATTACATAGAAGTTTATTGTGAAAATAAGAGGTCGAGCTCCTTCAATACCTTATTCTAACGAACAAGGATATATGAACGTCTTAAAATATATACTATTTCTATTTTATTATATTGACTAGTATTAACTAAGGGGTTGTTTACTTAATCAACTAAATAATGATTTCTTCTTATTGGACAAAAGACATTTATGCAATGAGAGATTAGGGTTTTTTTACCAATAATCTTATTGTCACTACAACAAAATTGAGTTTATAGAATATAAAAGAATTGTAAGCACTCTAATAGATGGTTTTATAAGATTTAATATACAGGACCAAATACTAAAGTGTCATATATAAAGTCGTACGTTATAATAAGCTCGTATAACATTTTGGACGTTGTAATAAGTTTTTTAAAACATTTTTATAGAAAACGTTGTATTAGCTATTTTATAAGACACTATTTGAAAAAATGTAATATAAAAATATGGGTTTATAGGATATTTTCTCAAATTGTTCTAGAAAATAGTTAATACGATGTTTTTTTATTAAAATTATTCTAAAATTCTTGTTAAAACGTCCTACAAACATTTTTAGATATAACACTTTATTTTTTAGTCCTATAAATTAAATCTATAAAGTAAGTATATTAAGATGCTTGATGCTAATAAGTATATTGAGACGCTTAAAAATTAGTGACGACCATAAACCCAAATTTGTTGTATTATGCTATTTTTACCGGGTAATTAAGAGACAATTATACTATGTTATTTTTTATAGCCAGGAATCTTACTCGATAAAGTAAGCAAGTATAAATGTATAACGACTCTTATCAGATAAACATTTACACTACTAAACGAAAGACTTTTACCTACAGATTTTTTCCTGGTAAATTTGTCGCTAAAGGGTGATTCCTCACAAAACCATCACTAAAGTTGGTAGCTAAATTGCCGATGGATACTTCAAATCAGTGACAGTGACAGATTACACAGGGATTCTCTGGGTGATCCGTTAGTATTTTCTCGAAAAACATTGGATTTTACCTAATCATTGGTATTTTCTAAGTGATCCGTGGGTAATCAATAAAAATTTTTCTGGATAATTTTTATAGGTAAAAGTCATTTGTTTTGTAGTGTTACTCATTTCATACTGTATTTAAACCTAACAACTTTAAATATAAAAAAATTAAACATTAATTATGCTTACCAACGGTGGCTGATTTGAAGGTGGTAGCACCTCCTCCAACACTTTTGCTTCCTGTTATGATAGTTTTTCCAATACCATCTCCAACTAGCATTATATTCTTCAATTTGGTCCCAATTTCAATATTCTCTCTATAAGTTCCAGCCTTCACATATATCACATACCGTCCGCTGCCGGACCTTTTTCCGGCGGCGGCAACCGCCTCTCCGACCGTCTTATAGTTCCCGGAACCATCTTGAGCCACCACCACGTTCGCCTGAGAACCCGGATTCGAAGACTGTAAAAGCTTCCGATCACCCGGTTTCACCCAACTAGGGAACCCGTTTCGGTAACTCTCCGGCGGAGATCCACCTTTGTTCATCGCCAACGTGTTGCTAATCAAAGCCGACACGTTGTTCTTCATTAGCGGCAACAAGTAGCCGCCGACGCCGAGCTCCTCGAACCCGGCCCGACACGTCTCGAGGTTCGTGAGGGCCGTGCTGAGCCACGTCTGCATCTCGTACTGGCTACACTTCTTACGAGGGTCGACCGTCATGTTGAGGCGCTCCACCGTGCTCTCGTAAAGCTCTATGCAATCTTCCCATGCAGCCTTTTCGAGCTTGTTTCTGCATTTCGTGCCAAGCCCTTTTGTGTTCGACTCGGCGTGTTTGGCTCGATCGAGGGTGATCTTTAGTAACGCTTTTATGAACTCGGGTTTTTGGGTTACTGGGCCAGAATCTTGATTTCCGGCCATCAAGAAATACTTGCAAGATTCGGGATGGGGTGTTTGGCTACACCATGAACCGATTTCGGATTTGGTGTAACCATAAACATGATTAGAAGATAGGAGAAAAGAAATTAGGGTTACTAAAAATGGAAAGATGATGATGATGATCTTCATAATTTGAAGGTTTGAGTTGAGATGGTGTTTATGGTTTTTAATTGGGATTGTAATGGAGGGTTTATATAGCAATGGAATCGAATCCTATTCATATATGAATCAGCTGTTTTTGGTCCAAAACAAGCTATGCAATTTTCCTACTTTTCTACAAAAGCTAACTAGTCATTAATTACATATAAATTTTAAATTTTTAAAGATTTTTTTAAAGATTTATATTATATATTTAATGTTGGAGCGAGTTGATTAAAAACAATAACTAAATAAAAGAATAAAAAATAATTTAATCACATGTGAATAAAATTCGTGGCCAGGACACTCGCACATCCTTATATTGATCATTAGTATAAAATCACATTTGATTATATGTAATTTGATTGTTTTAATTTATCTTGTTTGTTGTTTAAACCTTCCCTTCCCATAATATTATATATACAGGAAAATGATGCAATAGAATAAGTATACTTAACTTCTGGCTAAAAACAAGATTTATTCAATTGACGAAAATTAATTAAATAATTATAACAACTGCTACAAATTAAAATAATATTATTAAAATTTTCTTAATCGTCAACTTTATATAAATATTATAGTTCATTTTAGGTTATATTCTAAGAAGAAAATGATTGTAAAAGAATATGTAACAAGTGAATTTCCTTTAAATGAATTACCTTAAATTTTTTGTAACAAGGTAATTTATTTAGAAAACTATGCTATACGAAAAATAGAAACTTTATAAATCAAAGGAAAACTAATGTAAAATAAAAAAAATCATAATTTTTTTTATTAAATGTTATGATTTAAAATATTGTTTCATATATGTTTGTGTTTATTTCACACGTGTTTGTGTTTATAGGACAAAAATATCATATCTAAATAAAAAACCATGGGTTTTGTTTCACATATGAAACAAAATTGATACGATAAAACAAATAAGTGAACCATTATTTTTTTATTTTTTTATATATAAATATAAATATATGTATAACTATATTTTAAACTATAATATTTGATAAAAAAATATTTTATATTAATTTTTTTATTGGTTTCCAAGATTTATATATATATATACATGATCATTAAATTTTACTGTAAGTAGAGAATAAAAAGTTAATGTATATAACATGACAATAAAAATTCAAAATTTATAGTTGACATAAGTAATTATACTCGTTGGTTCGTGAGGATGTTAGATTGTTTTTTTATTTTACTTTTCCTTAAATATATAGTTTTCAGAGAGAATTTAATATTCCATCATACATCTCAAACAACTATATTAAAATACATATTCTTGTGATTTTAGAGATTTTTTTTTCTCTAACAAGCCTATGTTATAACATATATTAGAATTGAAAAAAATGCATAAATCTCCACATTCAAGTAAAAGAGAGAAATAAAATTCAGATCAAAGTAATAAGATGCATCAAATCAGTATTCGTGAAAAACACAATTCATGAAGAGTAAGGATGCGATTAAAATTGATCAATGAATTTAAATATATTTTCTTAGGCTTCTTACTTTAACTAATATTTTCATACGATTCTTCACATCTTAAAATACAAACCAACCAAATGTTACAAACTCGTACAAACTAATATAAAAATTATTTTTTTTCTTGATTTTTTTTCATCAAACACTATGATTTATGATATTATCGCACATATGTTTGTTTCACCTTGTGAAAAAATCACATGTGAAACTCTTATATTATGAAACAAATATATGTGAAACTTTCAACTTATGAAAACAAATGCATGTGAAACTTTTACATTATGAAACAAACATACGTGAAATGACATTTTAAATTATAGTGTTTGATGAAAAAAAATATCAAAAAAATCATTTTTATATTGGTTTGTACGAGTTTGTAACCTTTGATTGGTTTGTATTTTAAGATGCATTTATATATATATATATATATATATAATTTGATAAGAAATTTCATGGAGCTATGTGTTTTTTTTTTGAGTTATGAATTTGTGTATATGATGAATAAGGCATATTTTATGCATGTAGTAATGAGAAGTGAAGGGAAGCACGTAATTTGGTTAAGTCGCGAAAGGATGGTTTTTGAATAACCTTTTTGCATGGCGACTACTTTCATGATGTTTCAGTGGGTTGGTGTAAACGATAATCTTTTGTTATTATCCAATTCAACTCTTCATATACATTAATTCTTCAACCAAGTAACGCCAATATATATATATATATATATATATATATATATAAAATATCTTTTTTTAATATTATTTTGGATCTTTTTTCATTTGTGTCGGTTAAAATACAAGAATCTAGTTTATCTTTTTGTGTTAATAAAAATATTTTTGAAATGAAAAATTTAGAAAACCTAACCAATTTTGTGTTTTGAATAATCAGTTATTAACTTTTTTTAATAAGTAAATCATTACAATTTTTTTATTTTAAATAATTAAATCATTAAGGTTATGTTTGGTAAAGATAGCTGATAAGATAGCTTATGACTCATAAGATAGCTGATGACTTATAAGTTAGCTGATGAACAAGTCACGTTTGACAAAAAGTAGGTTATAAACATGTAAAATAACCAAACAGGATATATTGAAATTTTAGACACTTATAATATAATTAAAATAAGTATTTAATAAAATAATATATTAATTCATACAAAACAGTAAAAAATAATTAATAGAATATATTTATTTAAAAAAAGTTAAATAAATTATCATATATATTATAATTTTTGGATTTGTTAAAATAAAGTTAAGAGTTATTAATTTATGATTTAAGTAACCATCACACATAATATATGAATAACTAATCGAACATATTCTAGTTAATTACTAATTTTTCAAAAAGTATAAGTAATAATTCTAAATAATAATAATTAATATTAGTGAATAATTTAAATTTAAAATGAATTAATGATTAGTTAATAAAATAAAAATAATATTAATTAATAATTACAATTAAAATTAATTAATAAAATTCAAAATTATATTAATTAATACTAATAATTAATATTAACAAGGGTATTTTTGGAAGAAAAAAACAAAAAGCTACGTGACTTTTCAAAACTTTACATTTTTTAACTTATCAATAAGTTATCTTATAAGGTAGCTTATAAGCTACCTTATGGTCATCCAAATATGTCCACTAAAAATAAGATAAATTATAAGTCACCTTATTTTTGCCAAAAAATGCCTAAATGTTACTTTTACATTAAATAAACTATCCAAATTTTATAAATTCTGGTAACCTATACTATTTAAATCTAAAAAACTAAATATAATCGGCTACAAGGATTTTAAAGTGAAAAATAAAAACAAATCAGTTTCATCATTCTCAAACCCTGTAACAACATCGCTCCTCTTTGGCGCCCCTCGTCGTCCATTGGTTGTCCACTCTCCATCGTCGGCAATCGTTGTTGGCCCCTACCTAGAGGTGGCCAAATGGGTCCGGCCCGACCCAGGACCGACGAAGGATCGGGACCGGGACCGATAAAAGCCCGGCCCGGAACCGGTAGGACCGGTTATAGGACCGAAAAACGGGACCGGTTACACTTTTGGAGCGATTTGTAGGACCGGCCTGGCCCGGCCCGGGACCGGTTATGGGACCGATTGGGACAGACCCGATTTTTACAAAAAAATTGAATTTTTATATATATTTTTTATATGTATTTCTAACTTTCTAAGTGTATTTGATTGAAAACTATTACAATTTATAATAAAACGTATTTTTAAATTTATTTGACTAAAAATCAATTATAAAACTATAATAAACGTATTTTTTAAGTGTATTTGTTCGAAAACCAATTATAAAACTACAATAAAACATGTTTTAAGGTGTATTTGAGTGACCAAGTTACATATATATAACGATTACATATATAATATATTAAATTAATAAATAGAATTAATGTTTTTATAAAAAATAATTTTTTATTGAAGGCCCGGTTTGGGATCGGTTGGGCCCAGGACCGGGACCGGTTACGAAAACACACTAAACGGGCCGGCTTGAAATCGTTAGGACCGGGACCGGGACCGATCCCAAAAAGCCCGGTCCAAAAATTACTGTTGAGGCCCGGTCCGAGCCCGGTTTTTGGCCAACTCTACCCCTACCATCGATCTCCTTTTTATATCTGTACTTTTTTGTTTTTCGATTTTCCCTCTTTTTTGTTTTTTTTACGTACTCTGTCACATTGTTAGAAAAGACAAAAAAAAAAGGGTTCGATGCTAGGGGCCAACAACGACGACGGTCGATGGATGGAGAGCGGACGACGATGGGATAACAAAGGGTGGTGAAGAGAGTGATATCGTTGGATGCGAGGATTTGATTGGTGTATGGTTTAGGGAATGATGAAACTGATTTAAGTTTTTTACTTTAAAACATTTGCATCGTGTAATAGGTACCTAGGCTAAAATAAGGTCAGTAATTAATTTTTAAAAGTTTGATATTTATTTAATTAAAAAATGTACAAGGACTTATCACTCAGAATGCAATAATTTATTTATTTAAAAACCAGGTACACAATTATTTAAAACAAGAAAATTCATTGTGTTTTTCTAGACTTTAATTTCCCTATTGAAACAGTATGCTTGCAATAACTTGCATTTTTTGTCCAGTTAGTCTTAAAATGTTTATTTATATCAATTTTAATTGTTATTTATGTTCTTTAGCTACTTTTGACAAACATGACTAATTTATCAGCGAACTTATTAACCCAAAAGTTAGTTTTTAGTTAATAGGTAGATTATCAAACAACTAGCTTATATAAGCTTGTTTCCCAAGCATAAGCAAACTTATCTTTAGGTTAAAACATATAAGCTAACTTTGTCTTTTGAGTTTATAGAAAAAGTCTTATTTGATTTGACATAGTAGTTGCCTTTTTAAAACACTATTTCTCATATAGTTTTTTAGTTAGAATTTATCAAACATTACTAATTTTTAGCTAAGAATTAACTTATTAACTAAGAGTTGATTTATAAACCAATATTTAGTTTATCAGCTAGTTTTCAGAACTTAGCCATAGTAACTCGAGCTAACAAATCATTATCGAACATTAGACGTACTGTACAAAACAGGGGACCAATTACATAGCCAAAAGCAAGTTGAAAGCTATGTATATATCTTTTAAATCTATAAACCATAGAAAATTGTCATGATTTCACTATCATAAAGAATATTTATCTCATATACAGTATAAACGATTTATATTTTACGCATTATTAGTTGTACCATATAGTCGAATTCAAATAGAAGTAAAAAAGATTGGCATGTTGATTCACAGCTCATAATATTGGAATAAAGATGTACCAAAATACCGTAGTTTGAAAGATTCAAAAACCAGATATTATCCAAAGCTTTGCTTTTATATTTCTGATAATTTTATATCATAAAGGAAATAGTGATTGAAAGGAAAATAAATAATAAATATTCCATTAACAAATAAATTATAAAAAAGAAATAATAAAGTCTTCAAGCATATGATTTAATGGAGTAAATTCTTGTTAGCAAGTCTCGATCTTGCTGGTGCTGTCAACTTATAACTTTTAATCTTCGAATTAATGTGATTTTATTAACTTGCATGTTTTTTGTATTTAATTTTGTAGCAATCACAAAAGAAAAGATTCCACAAAAAACCAAATCGGTGATTAAATGTATAATTATTTATTTATCTCAAGAAAGTTTCAATATTCATTTAAAAAGGTCCTGCTTAATTACGGGTTCGTGTTTGCACTTTCATGGCAAAGAAATAGTTGCATCACAGCTTACATATACATAATATATATATATATATATAGGTTCATGCTTAAAGAAAACCATAAAAAATAAAAAAACAATCTAATAACTATTCATTTGTACAATATATGTATATGTACATATAAGTAATTTGTTCATTATACATATATGTATACAAGTAATTGAAAGTGTTTATTACTTTTTATGAACGTGTATATGTATATACCAAACAAATTATCTGTATGCACACGTGCATACCCTACAGACGATGAATGATTATTAGAGCGTTCCTCGGTTTTTCATTCTTTGAGGGATTTTCCCTGAACCTTGTCTCTCTCTCTCTCTATATATATATATATACACACACACACACACACACACTACCAGATGACAAACTTTTGTCTACGAACTTTTCCCTAGGAAATCTTCACTAAAGGGTGAATCCTCAAAAAACCGTCAAAAAAGTTGGTGAGTAAATTGCCGGTGTGTAATTTAAAACAATGACAGATTACCCATGAATTTTCTAGGTGATCCGTTGATATTTTTTCAAAAAAACATTGGATTTTAATAAACCATTGATATTTTCTGGGTGATCCATGGTAATCACCGATGAAAATTTCTCTAGCTAACTTTTATGAGTAAAAGTAATTTGTTTTGTATATAAACGAGAGAGAGAGAGAGACAGAGAGAGAGAGAGAGAGAAGTTTTGTTGAAAACCGCATTTTCCATTTAAAATCTAGGAAACATCGACAACATGTCAGGTGTTTATATTCATCATCAATAATATGTGTGAATCTCTTACAACATTCACGATGAATGTCCCAGACATATGGTGTGTGGTTCGTAATGGAAATGTGGTTCTCAATCAAATAAACTCCTATAAATACGTACATATCAGTAAGGTTGATACAAAATAAGTATTTAGGATGTACAATCCTTCTTGAATGTGTAGAGTATTTAAGGAGACTTTAAGTTTTAGAAACAATAACCGTAAATTACATACAATAGTGTTACAATAATTTGTTATGACGAAATAAGATCTACTAATAAATCATGACCAAGTTGGACAATCTAATTAAACAAAAAGAAATAAATTGTAGTATTGGTCTTTTAGATGATATTTTTTTGAAAGTGCCCTATAATATATTTTTTTCAAAAGTGTTCTTAAAAGACCAATTGGATTATTTTGTTATATTACATTGTCCAACTTCGTTAATTTAACTTGTTGGATCACCTAATTCATCCAAACAACTTATTATAACATCGGTGTACTAAACTCAAAACCGGTTGTCTTATAAACAAAAATCCTAAAAAGGACTCCATTAGGTGGTCCAAGGACAACTATACGTACTAAAAAAAAACCCATTTTCATTAAATTGTCTGCTCTTCAAGTGATTTATCATGTGTCGATCTCGACTTGTATGTTGTTGTTGACATCCGAAAAGGCTTGTAAGTAAAACATATGCAAACACGTTACAAAAGATGTCAATCATCACATCAAACATCAACTTAAAAATACGTCAATGCGCAAACACACAAACGTACATATATTAATTCAATCAAATGTATCTGACACATGGTGTTAAATAGGGTAAACAAGTACCAATTATGAAACGATACAAAACCCATCGCCTCAAACGTCAATAGGGTTCCTAATTAAAGAATATTTCTTTCGTGCCAAAGAAAAAGCGTTTGAACTTTTACTTATATATGAAAGGAACTATCAAGTGTTATATACCATTGTAAAACGTTTTTGGTATGAAAAGATCAACATACATAGTGATTGTGTTAACAATGAGATTAAAACTCAATTATTGATTTTAAAGATTAGTTAGTCAATAACAATTGAATGAAAGGATAATTTGTTATAAAAACCCTAGCTAATTAATTAGTGTTCCACAAATGGAATAAGGGGGCGTTTGGTTCGCCGGAATGGAATGGAATCTGGTGGAATTGGAATCTGATTCCATTGACCAGATTCCAATTCCTTTGTTTGGTTCACTATTTTCAAGAATTGGAATTTGTTAAATTCCAAAGAATTCCAAAAAGGGGCATTTGAGATTCTTTGGGTTGTCCATGAGATTTCTATGGAATTGAATTTGATATATTCCTAATACCTAAAATACCCTCATCCTAAAAAAATAACTAAATCCTAATCTCTTAAAATTGAAGCCGACACCCATTCACTTGGATTTTCGGTTCGGCTTTTTCGGGGGTTTTTCAGTTTTCGGTTTTTCGATTTCGGTTCGGTTCAGTTTTTTCGAGGTTTTTTTTTTCAATTTTCGGGTTTTCGATCTCGGTTCTGTATTTCGGGGGTGGGGGGGGGGGGTTTAATTTTCGGCTTTTCGGTTTCTCGTTTTTTTTTCCCAGTTTCGGTTCGATTTTTCATCACCCCTAGCAGTTAGGTTCTCCATCGTCTCCTGCAACAACTAAAATATGTCTTGCTCTAACATATGTTCTCTTGTTGTAGTTTTTTGCTTTTTTCTGCAGTTTTTAGCTATTTTTGCTATAAAAAAAATATGATTTTTGCTGTTTTAGCAGTTTCTGTAGTTTTTGGCTGTTTTATGCAGTTTTTAGCTATAAAAAAGCTCAAATTATTTTTAGTGTTAAAAAAATTGAATTAATTAATAATTATTTTATTAAACTAATTTTAGTTTAAAAAATTAAACTTAATAAAAATGGTATTTTAGTCATTTACTGGAATTTCATTACAATTCCAAAGCTACATTCTCTGAACCAAACAGACAGATTCCAATTCTTTCAACAGATTCTATTCCAATTCTGCCAACCAAACAGCTGGTCAAACCTGACAACATTCCAATTCCAATTCCTTCAAAGTCAAATTCCTTTAACAGATTTCATTCCATCCAATTCCATTCTGCAAACCAAACGCCCCCTAAGGGTATTTTGGTCTTCAAATGTAAGCAAATTATTCAATTTATGATGGTGTTTTTAGCTTTAATGAGTTACTTTATCATAATCGATCCTTGAACTTTAGAACTTGATATTCTTTCTCGAATAAAAATCATTTAGCAATGAGAAATTGGTTACTCTAAATGAGCAAGAATATCCAGCGTAAAAAGCATATGATTTTGATTAGTACAAAAATAAATAAAATCATATGTAACTACGTAATATATAAGGCCATAAGGGGTACATATGTCAATAGTCACAATTTTAAAATATTGTTTTACATGGACTTTAACTAAGATTTAAGGTATTATTTTATATGTATTTTTCTCATATTGTTTTAGTTTTACAATATAAAATGTTTTAGTATATTTTTTGTTTCACATTTATTTTTTACAGTGTAAACATAAATATATGTGAAACGGTACTTTAAACCATAGTCTTATATATATATAGAGAGAAGTTTAAATACAAACTTAAATTTAGTTGTCAACGTGAGGACAAATTACAGCATGACACGTGTCTGAATGTTGATTATTCACATTGAATAATCTAAGAAATATTCAGACTGGATATGGTATTTATTCAGTATGAATATTTCTTTGATTATTAAGTCTAAATATCACATGTGTCGCGCTCATATTTGTCCTCACGTTCACAACCAAATTTGAGTTCTAATTTGAATCTGCCCAAATATATATATATATATATATATATATATATAAATATATATATAGGATCGTGTAAGAAGAAGAGTTAATGTTAGAAGGGTAACAAGAAATCTGCACCCTTGATCACTTTTAATCTTATACCCACCCATGAATTGTGCTTCAGAAGGGAGTTGATCAGGTGCACCTTATCTCGGTGCATCTCATCCTAGTGTACATCCAAGGATGGAGATACGTTTCTCACCTTAACTCTCCTTCTCACCGGAACCAAACCCTATATATATATATATATGTGTGTGTGTGTGTGTGTGTGTGTGTGTTTATGTATAGACTTGGGATCACGTGAGACAAACTGTTTTTGTGAGACCCGTAAAACCACCTTATTAAACTTCAAACTTCACAACAAAACAATGTGAAGATAACCTTCATAGTGATTTTGCTAGCTGTGAAGGTTCGGATTTTTTTACCTTAAACCACCTTATTAAACTTCAAACTCCACAACAAAACAATGTAAAGATAACCTTCATAGTGATTTTGCTAGCTGTGAAGGTTCGGATTTTTTTTACCTTAACAATGTTTTGTTGTGAAGTTTCAAGTGTAAAAAAGTGGTCTTACAGGTCTCACGAAAATACGTTGGTCTCCATGAACCCAACCGTTTATGTATACATATATATACATGGAGGAAAATTTAAATGTGAACTCAAAATTGGTTGCGAACATGAGGACAAAAGTTAGTGCGACACGTGTCCTATTCAGTCTGAATAACAAAAGGAAATATAATGTTGTGTTATTCACTCTGAATCATGTATGAACTTCACCTTTATTATTCACTCTAAATGTCGTTCATTATTCAGAGTGAATAGGACACGTGTCGCGCTCTCCTTTGTCCTCATGTTCGCAACCAAATTTGAGTTCACATTTAAACTTTCCTCTATGTATATATATGTATAGCGTTGGGTTGGGTTCCGGTGAGAAGTTTATATATGTTGAGAAGTGGGAGAAGTGGTAATTCACCGTTAGATGAGAAATGAACGCACATTAAGATGAGATGTACCGAGATAAGATGCAGCGAGATGCACCATATCAATTCCATTATAAAGCGCTATTCATGGCAACGCATGAAATTAAAAATGATTAAAGATTCAGATTCACTTCTCACTATCAACTTAACTTCTCACACGATTTTACGCCTATATACAATGGCATAGCTAGTAGGAGCCGCTAGTGTTGATCGCCCCCCTCCCCTTAATATTTAAATACTTAAAAGGAATCAATAGACACAATTTACATTAATACTGTTAGTGCAAGTGGTTGATATAAGGTGGTGTATTAGGATGTTTATTTATTGGTGCGTCCAATAAATTCAATTTTGTTGTAGTGATGTAGGTAAGAGAGAGAGAGAGAGAGAGAGAGAGAGAGAGAGAGAGAGAGAGAGAGAGAGAGAGAGAGAGAGAGAGAGAGAGAGAGAGAGAGAGAGGGGGGGGGTCTATGTATGGCTGTATGCGTGTATCCATTCATGTTAAAGTTGTACATTCTATATAGTTTTGCATCTCCTTTATGTTTTTAGGCATGCACTTTGATTTACAGTCTACAAATTGTATATTTCCTGCTATTTAATAAAACTCCGTGCAACAGCAATACTGATGCGTGATGGTTTAAGACTTGTGTCTCATGATATATTAAGTCTATGACACGTCATGACCTAACACGTGATTTTTGTATTGTAATATTTTATTTAGGGTTTTCTTTAATAGGTAAAAGATCGATCTCAAATTCGAAATTTAGAACAGAAACATGCTTTCTCCTATAACCAGTCAAAAAATAAAAGATGAATCTCTCCTCCACTACAAAACAAATGACTTTCATCCACAAAAAAAAATCCAGGAAAATTTCCGTGGGTGATTACCACGGATCACCCTACTAATGGTTCCGACGAAATCCGATGTTTTCAAGAAAATACCAATGGATTACCCAGGAATTTCTTCGGTAATCTGTCACTGATTTAATTTACCCACCAACAATTTAGCAACAAATTTTTGTGACGGCTTTATGACGAATCATCTTTTAGCGACGGATTTTCCAAGAAAATATCTGTAGGTGAAACCATTTATTTTAGTAGTGCTTTGTATATCTCTAGTCATATATGAAAGTATTTTACTTTACTTGCATCATACCCTTTTAAACTTCACTGCAAATGAGACATACTAAGATATATTTGGCTGGATTTAAATGTATCCATGTCAGTTATATTTACTCTACCAACCTATATGTAAAATTGATATTATATGCGAATAATTACTTATGGAGTAAATTACATGTTTCGTCCATGTGATTATATGTTTTCAACGTTCTTTATCTTTATTTTTTTCTCAAATTCTAGGGATCATGTCCTTGTCGTTGCATCTTTACAACGAGGTGGTCCTTAATGCAACCACAGGTTCCAGGTTGTTGATTTATATATGGATCGAACATATAAAAGACTACAACTTCAGAGACTCAATTCGTTAGAAAGTGTAACCACAAAGACATAACTCGTTAAAAATGCAACCAATGTTCCGTTGAATTTTCCAAAGTCGGGTGACGATGTTAAAAACACCTAACCATAGAGACGAAAGATGTAATTTACTCTTAATTAAATCATCATTAAAACTTTAATAGACATATCTACACACATATGGTGATTTCATTTACAAATTCTACTGTTAATACAAACTAATCTCAAAAGTTCATCTAGTCTAATGAATAACTAGTGTAATAAAAATCTCGGTTGTTTACTAATATAAATGTTGATTATAATAAACGAACTCTAATGAATTTCTATAAATATCCGGATCATAATAAATGAATTCTTATCTTTCCCATCAATATCTCAATTAATTAATCTGTATTTGTAATAATGGTTAGATTTGTAAATAAAATCATATATATATATATATATTATATATATACACACATACATAGATGTTGGTTCATTTAAAAACTTTACGAATGGTAGAAACTTAGAAACTCTTGCAAATCAATATAAAAAATAATTTTTTTCATGATTTTTTTTCATCAAATGCTATGATTTAAGATATTATTGCACATATGTTTGTTTCATAATATAAAATTTTCACGTGTATTTGTTTTTCATAAGTTGAAAGTTTCTCATATATTTTTTTTTATGAAAAGTTTCATATGTATTTGTTTCATAATGTAAAACTTTCACACATAATTTTTTCAAAAGGTGAAACAAATAATATCTTAAATCATAGTATTTGATGAAAAAAATATTTTTTATATTGATTTGCCAATGTTTCTAAGTTTCTATCTTTCGTAAAGTTTCTAAATGAACCAGCCTCCACACACACACACACACACACACACATATATATATATATATATATATATAGAGAGAGAGAGAGAGAGGGAGGTTTAGGGAAACTCAAAAAAAACTAAAGAACTCCTTAGGAACCTCCCGTCCGGACGGTATGCACAAATGCATACAAACAATTGAAGCTGTTTTTTTTTTCTATGCACCAGTGCATATATATGCATTAGTGCATATGCACAAATACATGTTACAATTTATCAATATGCATTAGTGCATACCGTTCGAATGAAGGACTCCCCGAATGTTCTTCAGTTTTCTCTTTTTTAGTGTTTTCTCTTTAATTATTTGTAATCAAGTGGTTTTATTTATGATTTGGTTAGATATTTTTACAAATTAATTTGTGTTTAAATCTAACTTTTTTTAATATGCCAATCGTAGACGTACAACTCTTTTTGTAGGTTTTGGGAAGATAAGCCTCCCCCATAAAACTAATTTCCAGGGAAAGAATTATATGTATTTATATTTCTTAATTATGTCACGTAAGTCAAACTTTAATTAGTTAAATTTGGTGTTATCACAAATCACAATGTAATGGGGCCAAAAAAACACTTTTTTAACCATAATGGTGGCATGGTGTCGGATTGGTTTAAGCCTAAGCTCCAAGGTTAAAAGTGTCGGTAAAAGTCTCAGGTTCGAATATAATGGAGAATAAAAATCCACTTGTGACAACGGAGGTCCAAATGAAGTAATTTCGGGCTACCGACAAAGCAGGGGGTCGTCCTGAGATTAGTCGGCTAGTATAACAGGTTGAATATCCAGGTTAATAAAAAACACTTTTTACGTTGAGGAATCAAATTATCCACCTCCAATACAAAAATAAATATACTCAAGTTGTAAGAAGTTAAGAAGTTTTTAGATCACATGTGATACAATTAAAATATGTAAGCATAATGCATTGATCGGCCACATTTAGAGCGGATGACCTTTCCCACAACCACTACAAAACAAATGAATTTCATCCATAAAAATTTACCCCCAAAGAAATTTCCCTGGGTGATTACCACGGATTACCCAGTAAATATTAATGGTTCCGGTAAAATCCGATATTTTCAAGAAAATACCAACTGATTTGGTTTACACACCAACAAATTAACCACCAACTTTTGTGACGGTTTTGTGACGAATCACCCTTCAGTGACGGATTTCCCAGGGAAATGGTCGTAGGTGAAAGCCTTCCATTTTAGCATTGAACCTTTTGTCGTGTTGACCAATTAAGTCGTCTGCATCGTTATAAACGTGTGGTATCGCATGTGATTTTATTCTGTAATCATTTATATGATATTAAAATTTATTGTTTTTTCGTAAATTGACTGTCTTCTCATTTGATCTTACCCCT
The DNA here is from genome assembly GCA_036898165.1 of Silybum marianum. Lineage (NCBI taxonomy): Eukaryota > Viridiplantae > Streptophyta > Magnoliopsida > Asterales > Asteraceae > Silybum > Silybum marianum. Next base: position 2,265,949 of record CM072544.1, read on the forward strand.
CTCTTTCTATATGTATAATCTCTCTTTTCTTTTTATGCATGATTGCTTGTTAGATATGAGTTTAAGGTAAGGACGTAAGAGAGATGTCGAAATAGTTGTGTTTGCATCAATGCATCTTGACTTTTTTGTATTCTAAAGGGGTTGGTGGAAAATGACAATGATGGTTGTTAAATTCAAATATTCGTTAGATATGTCGAATAACATATCTTTTTCAACCTTTTGGCTAAGATCAAACATAGGATTCGTGATAGACAACTAGCAACTAAAAAGAATTAAGAAAAAACAAGTTAAAAATAGACAGATTTGATTGAATTATATAACAGATCAAAATAAAGTGTTTTCTTAATTGATCAGATTATACGTGTTAAGTTTACGAAATGAGAAAAAGGCTTTTCTAATCGTAATAATTTATGTTGTCTTGTATATTTTGTTTATGGTGACAACTGACAGTTATGTGTTATGAGTTACAATAATTAGGTATGATAACTTTTAATTTTTTTTACGACAAATTGTATTAAAATATATCGATTTTTATCTAATTTTCTAATTTAGGAAACCTGCTTTCAAAAGGCCTTTTGAAAAATATACCATATTTTTGATGCAATTAAAAGAACATATATCTTTTGTGAATAAAAAATGACCGGGTTATATATCTCTTAAGCAAAAATATTTCTTCAAAAAACTTATTAAATATTTTTGTTTGAGATACCTTGTTGCAAACAACAAAAATAGGTTTCATAAAATCAATTAAAACGTAAGTACATTTTATTTTTTCAAAATTTATATTTATTTATTATAAACTGATTAGTATTCATTAAAATGAATCCCAATAAACTATATATAAAGCAGGAAGTCAAAAATAAAGCTTAGGAAACACGATCGATATTCAATTCTTCTATGTATACATAGTTTTAACAACATAAGTTGTTCTTGTAGATTATCCTATATGTCAAAATAACGTAATCCATACACATATTTATATGTTTAACATTTTTTCGATTGCATAAATGAACTTTTTGATGGACTTACATCAATTCAGTCGCCAATGTCATTCAAGCCGACAATATTGAGCGACCGGCTTGAACGATCCAACTGTTTTTTTCAAACACCCCTAAACATCAATGTGCAAGTTTGTTAATCGTTTTAATTAGAGCAAATAGTATCAAAATGAACGTGTTTTGTTCTTACTTTTATTTTCAAAAACCTAGTGCTAAAATCTTCATTTAAAAAAATGTATTTTTAATATAGTTAAGAAACGTACTATACGATGTATTTACGACAATTAAGAAAATATAAGATAAATATTGTGAGTAAAACTAAATGTGTTATAACTTTATAAGCAACAAATATTTTTGATTTTTTTTTAGATATCTTGTTGTAAACATTAGAATTAAGTTTCTAATATAAATTCATTTTATTTTAACACAATTTGTATAATTAAATTAGATGATAATTGTTTTCATTGATATTCGTAGTTAAGAAATTACAGAAGAATATATAAATAATTGATTCAAATGATGTTTAATTGGTTAAAAAAAATGTTTAATAGATCAAATTATGAATAAATGGTTAATCAATAATAACATCGAATAAGTGAAACTAATATAATTCAATCGATCATTCACTGGATTGGATTGTTTGTCTAATATAAACCGGATTGAATTAGATCGGACGTAAAAATCCAACATCCCATAAATGATATAATCGCATCCACCTAAATTCATTAGATTTTCACCAATGAACACTCATAGTTTAAGATATCTTGTTGTAAACAGGGACGGAGCCAGAAAGTTTATTTAGGGGGACCCAAAAACAAATGTTGGAAAGTCTCTTATAAGAGATACATTTTTATAATTACTTGTACATAAACAATAGTTGTTAAGAATAGGCTAAATAACATAACTATGTTTATTCTCATATAAACAAATAGAAGATGTCTACAAGTGACGATAAAAAATCCTCTTGTGGCCATGGAGTTTCAAATGTGGTGACTCCGGACTACCTGCGAAGCAGGTGGTCGTCTTGGGATTAGTTAGTTCATAAAGCGAGTTGGATATGCAGGTTAATCAAATATATATATATACATATATATATAATATATTATAAACAATAAACATTTTTTTATTTAACAAAACCTTTGAAAAAATTGACATTTTAAAGAAAGAAAAGTAATAATTTATTACAAATAAGCAAACAAAGTTTGATGGGTAATAAGATTGGTCTATATTAAAAAATTTTTTTTTTTTTTTATTTCAAGGGGAGCCTTGGCCCCTTCCGGTTATATGGTGGCTCCGTCGCTACTTGTAAACAATAAAAGTATTTTGCATAAAATGAGTTAAAACAAAATATATTTATTCTGATAGAATTTCAATTTGTTTATTATAAATGAATTACTATACATTATAAACGAATCCGAATAAACTATGAAAATGGAAAGCCAAAAGTAAAGCGTTCTTGTAGATGATTCTATTCATAAATTTAATTGAATTACGTACACATGTACTTTTACGTATAACATCTTTTCAATTGCATAAAAGAGCTTTTTGATTGATTCATGTAAATTCAGTCATCAATGTCATTTTAACCGACAATCTTGAGAAGCTTACGTGATTAAAGTGAACAAACTTTCATAATCATAATAAATCAATAAACAAAATAGTGGACCACTAAAAACGCATACTAGTACTACCTTCATTTTTATGCACAAAACAACAATTGTTGTTTCGATACAAAAATCTTCTATTGGTACTATTTAGTCATTTACCATCAAATCCTTTTTTATATTCCATCAAAATAAAAGCATAGATAACTCATCTACCTCATGTTCGAATCCAGGCGCAAACAACTTGTGGCCATTGGAGAATTATCTCAGAGCTACATGCTTTGACAGCCATAAAATTGTCAGAGATTAGTCTAGGCAAATGCTTACCTTTTTCAAAAGAAATAAGATAAAAGCATAGCCAAGTTAATTTACATAGTGATTAACTTTTAAGTACTCTCTCTATATAGCATCATTGGGTAAATTTGTTAACCATTTCAATAAAAGCACAATAAACATGTTTTGTTGAGAAACATAGTTTAAAGGCTTCATAAAGGGTATTATATGTTTTATGTTATTAAGAAACTCACTATGTAACTCATTCAATTAAGAGAAAAAAGAAAAGAAAATGTACTATAATTTGTAAGCAAAAAAATGTATTATATAATTATAACTTTATAAGCAACAAATATTTTTGAATTTTTTTATGGTATCTATAAGTGACAGAGTCAAGATTTTTATCGAGCGATTGCACCTTTAAATTAGACATAATACCGACAAAGCCACTCGATGTATATTTAGTCGAATAATGCCTGAAAAAGATTTGCCTTATTCCGCCATTTGGGGGATTGTTTTTTAAATTTTTTGGTTGATTTCACTACTAGAAAATTTAGTATTTTCAACGGAAAATGTCGTTGAAAATTTTCTACGAATTTTAGAGGGACTATTGACAGAAATAAATTTTCAATGAATTTTCGTTGAAAATCTCTCACAAACATGCATTTTCAACCAAAAATTTTTCAACGCAATGTCTCGTCAAAAAAAAATTGGTTGATGCATTTTGTGAGAGATTTTCATTGGAAATTCGTAGAAAAATTATGTTATGTCAATAATCCCTCTAAAATTCGTAGAAAATTTTCAACGACATTTTCCGTTGAAAATACTCATTTTTTTAGTAGTGTTTTGGTTAATTTTTTTCGTATTTTTTAGTTAATTTCAATAAAGTTTTTTTGTGTTTTTGATTGATTACGAAAGAATTTGTTATTTTTTTTAATAATACAATTTTTTTTGCAAAAGGTTGGAATCAAACTCTAAACCTCCTCTAAGAGGAACATTAATTCAGCCAACAACAAACCATCCAACCAACTGGAATTTATGTTACAAATTTAGTTTTAAAATATTTCTGGATACCTCAAAATTAAGTGGGTGGACCTTCAAATGGATACCTTTAAGCTCCGTTTAGTTTGCGGGAATAAAATGGATTTGGAAGGATTTGGATTTCAAATTCATTCCAATCCTATGTTTAGTTTGTTTGATTGTCCGAACTTGAAATCTTAGGATTCAATTGAGATCCTACAAACATATATAGGATTTCTGACGGAATTATCCATCGCTAAAATCCGTTGGAAATATCCGACGGTAATGTATTATCAATTTTTGTTTAAATTCCGTCGGAAATTACCGACGAAATTTATTTATATTTGTAAAATTTCGTGAAAATGGTTTAGTTAGTTACTAATTAGTCGAATTAAGTGATTTAATCTATACATTTCCAACGGATATGTGGTGGATTTCCGTCGGAAATCCGTCACAAATGTATTACGATAGTATTTATTTATTTTTATAAAAAAGGTTAGTAACAGATTTCCAACGGATTTTTACGGGTGTTGATTTTTGTTGACATTGGTTTAATCCGTCGGAAATTCGACGAAAATAGCCATTTGTTTAGTAGTGAAATGAATTTAAAAACTCCTGATCATCTTGTCGTTGGGCAGACACCTTCCGTCGTTACCCGAGTTTCTCTTTCTTTCTTTTGAAGTGAAGATAGATCTTATCTACTCGTGTTTTCTACAATTACTCACATAAACATGTTTATGAGATTATTATGATAAAAATATAGTTTTTTTTACTATCACTATAACAAATACGGATTATATTATATTAATGTTTAATTGTTATAATAGATTGTTTTATATGACTAAAATATATTGAACCAAACAATAAAGTATCTTGTTTAAAAATATTACAACAATTAAGTTTACAAGACTCTTTCAAGTGTTTTAACAACTTTTCTATAAAAAAAACATTTTCTAAAGGACACTGTATCAAATAATGTCCTATAAAATAGTTAATACATAATTTAATTTTTAAAAACGTCATAACAAAATATCTTATAAATTTATTGTCACACTTTTAGATACAATATTTTATTGTTTGGACATATAAACTTATATCCTCTAAAACAATATGTTATAATTTTTAAATATTTTTAACGTTTTATAAACCGTAGTGTTTTACTATAAAACGTACGTATGCTATTTGTTTCCTTTACCGTAGTGTTTTATTATAAAACGTACGTATGCTATTTGTTTCCTTTATAGTTTATGGATCATATATCTAAATAAATCAACTATTAATTATCTTTTAACCAATAATTCAAACATGAATATTTTGAAATAATAATTGGTTTGAATTATGTTGATGATTCTATTAAATTACGTTAGTGTCATTATCATATAACCAACTGACTTTTGAATTTGTGTCCCATTTTATATATCAAACTTAAGGTACATGATAATGATAGTATAGCTTTATAAATAAAATGTTTATCTGTAGCCTCAACTTTAAATTAATAAAAAAACTATATTTAGGCAAAAAGTTAGTCATCGACAATTTTAATAATTTTTTAAAAGACAACGATGCGTGTTTTTTTACTCACTCAATGACTATGGTTAGTAGGGACCCGTGATTGAACCTATGACATGTGTGAATCACACCGGTTCACATATGAATTCGTTTGCCGCCTATTTATAAAAGTTATGAAAATACCATATCTATTTTTTGCGTAGTCGTAAATTTTGACCACTCAAAATTGCAACTCTCGACCAGTCAAATCGCAATTCGTGGCCAGTCAAATCTGACCTTGACCGTATGAATGGCTAGGATGAATTATTTACTTCTCAAATATTTACCACTTATCAAAATAATCATGATTATATATATAACCATAGGTTCATTTAAGAAGTGCTAAATGCATGAGAAGTAGAGAAGTGATTCTAATCATTTCCACTAAAAAAATTAACGGTCAAGATTTAAGGGCTAATTGTGTAGCACGGGATAATTCCGTCACATGGTAAAAACTACGAGGAAAATAAAGGGGTAGTTTCGTAACTTTTATAAATAGATGACAAACAAGTGCATATGTGAACTCGTCTGATTCACATGTTAACTATATGTTCATATGTGAACCTGTGTGATTCACATATAAACTATTTTAACTGCTTCACATCTGAACTATATGTTCATATGTCAACCCGTGTAATTCTTATATAAACTATTTAATTAATTCACATATAAACTATTTAGATTGTTCATATATGAACCCAAAAGTTCACATATGAACTATAGCATTTTTAGTTTTGGGATCAAAATCAACATCTTATTCAAAATTACATTTTGGATTCGGATTTATATTGAAAGAATACGAGATTTGATTGAGAATGAAGTAAGAAATTTGATAATCTTGATAACCTAGAATTCCGATATATTATCAAGAAAGAATCGAGAGAAATCAATGATAGAATCATTAACATATCGTAATCGTATATCACCAACCTAACTTCCATTGTTATCATCAAAGATGACGATATTGATCAATAATTAACGGGATATAGATCGTGATTATCGTCGTTGCATTTTTCTAGTTACCATATTACCTTTCTTTAAAAACTATGATTATATGATCCAAATGCTAGGATCACTTCTCATACATTTAGCATTTCTCATTTGAACCTCTACCTATATATACCTATATATAGGGGATAAATCAATATATATATATAGGGGATGAATTAAATAAAAACCACAAAAAAGTTACAAACTCGTGAAAACCGATATAAAAATAATTTTCATGATTTATTTTTATTAAATGTTAGGATTTAAGATATTATTTCACATATATTTGTTTCACCATATGCAAGTTTCACATGTATTTGTGTTGTCATGTGAATATTTTTTATACATATTTTTCGTTTCACTAGGTGAATAAAATTTATTTTTTTCCACATATAATCATTTCACAAGGTGAACACCAACATATGTGAAACAAGATTTTAAATTATAGGCTTTGGTGAAAAAAATTAATATAAAAAATATTTTTATATCAGTTTTCACGAGTTTGTAACCCTTTTGTGGTTTTCATTTGATTATCCCTCTCTCTCTTTCTCTCTCTCTCTCTCTATATATATATATAAAGGTAGAAACTCGTGGAAACTAATATAAAAATAAATTTTTTTTATCAAATATTATGATTTAATAAACTGTTTCACATATATTTGTGTTCATATGAAAAAAAATATTACATGTAGAAAAAAAAATATTGATTCACTTATTTATTTCACCATATGAATATTTATTTAATATGTGAAAGTGAACCAACGTTTTTGTTCCACATACAATATTTTTTTCATATGAGCAAAAACATATGTGAAACAATATTTTAAATGATAACATTTAATGAAAAAAAAAATTATACAAAAAATTATTTTTATATTGGTGCTCTCTCTCTCTCTGTGTGTGTGTGTGTGTGTGTAGGGGTTTATCAATTGAAGACCAAAAAAAGGTTGCAACCCGTGAGTAACATAGTTGACCAAAAAAAGGTTGCATCGTCGTATGAAACACACATATTCACAATATGAGACACATACTTATTCACCTCATGAAATCCAAACATAGTTGATCGTTCTTTATGGAACACATACTAATTCACTATATTCATAATATGAAACACAAAAACTCTTTTGGATAAATTGGGTGTGGTCAACAACGAATTAGAAAAGTCAAATAAGACGGTTGTAACAAAATCGTTATTATGGCCTTCTCTTTTTATTAATATTACAAAAATGTCACCATGATTATTAACTTTTGATTACTCTTTAATGATTGAGATTAGTCCACACGGTCTTTAACCTTTTTACGATTTTCATTTGATTATCGGCCTATATATATATGACAAATCAAATACTATACAAACCTTCTAAATGTTACAAATCCGCAAACCAATATTTATACAAATGATAAAATGTTCATTTATTATAATTTGAATATTTAAATAAGATGATTAAAGTTAATTAATTGTGGTCAACATTTTATATTAAGAATCAAATACTCGTTAAACTAAATGGTTAGTATTTTTAATGGTGCAAGATTTTCATGATTTGTATTTGATTAAAAAACTAAAACAATATACACACACTATTATTTTACAAGCTCAATTTCTTTTTGTTAGAAGTAAATTAGATGCGTATTCACGTCTTCATTTCTTCAAACAATAGATACCATAAAAGAATAGTTTAATTCAAGCTTAAAGTTCTTTTAAAAAAATATCAAGATTAAAGTAATAAAAGTTATGTTAATGGATCATAACCTATTTAGTTTGACCGAATTATTAACGAATTATTAGTGAGCATACTTAAAAACGTGTAAATTTGTTACATATGAAATTGTCGATAATAAAGTAAATGGTAAAGAGGCTTTTAGTCATTCACTTTGTCTAATCAAATCGTAGAGACCAATTTTTTACATATGGTCACTTTTGTGAACGAACAATAACGTTAAAATCATGTCAACTATCATCATATGTTGATTTACATCTAAACTGTTCTTTATATATCCTTATAGTAAGAGAACTTTTCAAACAATAAATGTTGTTAGATTTAATGTGTATGAATTATCATCAAATGGTCCTCAAGAATATTTTTATGAGAAAAGTTAAGTGGATATAATATTAGTTGGCATTTCCTATGAAGAATTTTTTTTTAAATTGATGTAATGTGAGAATTAACTTTTAAACAAAGTTGGAACGCAATGCGACATGGTTAAGGATGCATAAAAGACTTGTTATCTTAATATAATCCAAGCTTAACCTGATAATTAGATCCGAAGAAACAAGTCTTTCAAAGATCAAAAATTGTCAAATTACAATCCTTTTTAGCTAAAACAAACCAGTTTTTTTAAGGCATAAAACAAACCGATTTAAATAAGCCTGGTATAACTAGTTTTGGATTGGTATCCATTGGTCCAAAAATGGGCTCAAGTGGACATAAACAAATATCGGTTCTTATGTCAACTCATATAAGTTCAATCGATAAAGTCAGAATCAATGAAATTTTTATCTAAGATTTTGTAATTTAATACTCGATTGGGGATGGATATTTGAGAAAAATAATAATTGCTTGACACAATTTTAATAGGAAAAATTGTACGAAAACGAAATTAATTTTCAAAAGTTTTATTTTAGGATGTGGATCAAACTTATCATATATTCAAGGGTCTCATTTATTTTGACTTATTAATGATGAAATGATATAAATAAATGTTAACTAAGATTCCACATTATATTTAAAATTAAAAAAATAAATTAGTAGCTTAGATGGATTTCACGGATCTCATATATTTTGAAATTCTCAAATGATATAATCCATTATATATACATATTATATATATAGGGTTGAGTTTCAGTGAGAAGTAGAGTTAATGTGAGAAACGTAAAAGAGATATCCACCATTGGATTCACATTAGGATGAGATGCACCGAGATGTACAGATCAATTCCCGTATCAAACGCAATTCATGGATGGTTTTAAAATTAAAGGTGATCAAGGGTCCAGATCATTTCTTACGCTTCTCACCAGAACTATTCTTCTCACACGATCTAGTGTATATATATAGGGGTGGGTTCATACGAAAACCATACATATTTAAAGAAACAAAGAAACAAACAAAATCATATATGATTTTGCACTAAATCATCCAAAAGTCCGGGCGACTTTCCATGCCACTTAAATCATATATGTATGTAGAGGGAGATTCAAGGGAAAAACACCTTGGGAGCTTTCCATCTGGACAGTATGTACTAATGCATACAAGCGTTTTTTGTTCCTATGCACCAATGTTTCTATCATTACATACGTAGTGATGCATATTCACAAATGAATGTTACAAATTACCAGTATGCATTAGTGCTTACCGTCCAAATGGAATGCTCCCAGTGTGTTCTTCAGTTTTTCTTTTGGTAGGCTCCCAGGGGAGATTTCAAATACAAACCAAGCAATTTGTACAAACCGTACAAACTCCATGTCATTGCTTTTCTAAATAATTTTTTTTTTCTTCATGAAAATGTTTAATATGATGAAATTGTTTCATATAATTCTTGATTAATGTACCATTATGTGTTCTTGATAAAAAAAATTCACATATTATTAACTAATCAACCCTCATAGTTAAGAAAAAGTGAAAAAAATAAAATAAAAAAATGATTGGTTGAATGAAGTTTGTACGGTTTTTACAATTATTTGATTTATATTTGAAATCTCCCATATATATATATATAAGAGTACGTAAATGTTAGAAATGTAAGAAGAAATTTGATGTTAATCAATTTTAATTAGTGTTAATCAAATGATTCAAAATAAGTTCCAAAATAACCCATAAATTAGCTTATAAAAATATTTTCAGTTGATCTTTAACCAAAATTGATTCAAATATAAAGATCCCAACTTCTAGTCGAAAACCAACTTTATACATATATTCCCAATATTAGTATATAAAGTTCGAAGTCAACTTGAGTGTAGTTAGACTCTTAGAGTATAAACGTGTGATGGACCTCTCTAGTTTTAGCCCACCAAGGGTTTTGATCTTTTGGACTTTTGGTTATACACAATCACACACAAACTCTCTACAAATGACTTTTTCACGGTTTATGAATAGTTAGGGGTGTTTATCATACACTTATTCGAGTAGGCGTTTATCATATTACTTTACTGGATAAATATGGTAAGGACCAAGAATCTTACCCGGTAAGAGTGGTAAAAAGTAAAGGCAATGACCAACAGTCTTACCTAGTAAGTGAGGACGATGGATCTTACCACGGTTAAAGCTTACCGGGTAAATTGTTGCATACGATATCATTTGGGTAGGCTAGCTAAGATATTATCCGGTAAGTAAATGATTGTGTTAAATTTTGCCGGTAAGCTCTAACTCGGGTAAGTTGGGTAAACGGTAAGGGCCTGTTTGGTTGGAGGGATTTGAAGAGATTTGGAGGAATTGGGATTTCAAATAAGTCATTACTAGTACGAACTCTGGTGATTTTCTTGAAATTATACTGTACTATATCTTAATATTTATGCCAAGCACTGCAGTCAAATAAGTCGTCATGTCAGTAATCTGAGAACTATCCCCAATACAACGGATTGGATTGAAATCTCAATCCCTACAAATCCCTTCAAATCCCTCCAACCAACGGGCCATTAGTGTATAAAAAAGTATTGAAGTTTGTAGAAGCATAACAACAAAATTTTTAAAATGGAGAAGTGAAAAGGCAAAATCTTAAACAATAAATTACCTTTAGTTCCAACAATTTCTTTATTTTGGAAATCACACAATTAGTTATAATATTATAATAAACAAAATAACTCATAATTTTTTTTTCTGTATTAAACATCTAAATTCAAATAATCTCATTGGTAGAATGAAAAAAAGTTATTTCTTTCACATAAGTAATCATTTTTGGAAAATCTTCAAATCTGGATAATTTCATCATCGCTATCATAATTTCTTTATTTTTAAGAAGGTTTTGAAAAATCTGTTAAAATAAAAATTGTCAAAATCTTTATCTTGAAGAATTTATTAGAGATGCTCTAATAATGGGTAGGTTAAGTTAGGTAATGAAAATTCTTGGATTCGACGGTTTGTGTTTCAATGAGGTTTCTAGTTCCATTTTAATTGAACAATACATTTGTATTTTTTTCGATTGATATTCATGCCATCAAAGGTTCTAGTTCCGCCAATTGCCAAAATTAGCACGAAATGGAAAATAAGTTGATTGAAAAAATAGTTTTTTGTTACTATAAATAGGAATTAGTGAAAACTTTGTTGCATTTTAATCAAAATGTAGCTTACTCTTTTTTCGGAATCTATTTCAAAAGCTTCATTTTAGCCTTTAGAACATGAAACCTCAAACAAAATGTTCATTAACTCTTTTTTCTAGAATGATTTTGGTAACACTCCAATTTGTGTCGATAATTTATGTTTAAGTGAAAGGGGTGAAATCTCCAAACCTTGAAAGTAAGGTTACGGGATGAACAATGAATAGTCAAAGTTTGAGTGGCAGTTTTATAACACCCCAAAGCCCGAAGCAACGAACTTACCCAATAACTTAGGATCCAACTTAAAACCATGGTGGAAGTTATTGGTAGCTCACCACTTGAGACTTATAAGGAGCTTCCAAATCCCTTAATCTATCAATGTGGGACGAGTTATTACATATTTTGCCAAAAGGAAAAAAAACATTTGAATTTTGAAATCAATTCTCGTTACAGCAGTTGAGGCCCCACATTATTGCTAGATTGGAATTCGTTTTGGACGGGTTTTAAAAACATAAAGTGAGCCTACGAGTGGATACAAAACCCTTTTGAATTTCCAAGAAGCTGTTTAAAAACGACAAAGAAGTTTAGAGCGTACTATGCTCATTCAAAGAAAAATAACGACCAATTTAAGGTAAATACTAAATCAAACCTCGTGATATTCATATGGAAAAGTTCTGTTTTGTATATCATTCGATCAACATGAGGTTGGAAGGCCAATTTATGGTTGTGCATGATGAATTTTGACCAATAAAGCCGTCGTGACGATGATTCTCAGTTGTGGGGTTAGATAACCTCCTTTCTTACATAATTACTGATTAGTATTAATAATTTTATGCAAAAGAAGTGATGGAAAATGTCAAAAAAAACGAATCAACTGGAGCCAAATCAGAAGAAAAGTACGGATGGGGTGTCGGGTGATTTGTTTCAAGTATGGGTCGGTCCGTGACCCGGGAGTTTCGGAGGTGAGCGGGTCATTGGGTCTCTTCTCCTGGGTCTGGTTCACAATGACATGGGCTGAAGTCTTGGGCCGAAATCCTTACTAAGGCTTATTTAGTTGGACCTATAGTTTGGGCCCAAGGGTTTTTCACCTAGATTTATTTAATATGGATTAAATGGTTATGAATACGAATATAAAAAAAAATCGGGTTTAATAATACATTAATTTAGTTCCTTATTTATTTAATGTATTAATTTAATTAAAAATTAATATTTTTAATTACTTATAACTGAGGTGGTGTTTTATTAAATTATTTGGACACTTTTATCATTTGAACCTCCGTGTGAATATATAAAAAGATTCGGGATTATGTTAGAACAAATTGTTTTCGTGAGATAAGTGAGAACATTTTTTTACACTTAAAACTTTACAGTGTTTTTGTTGTGAATGTTCGGATTTTTTTACCGTGAAGTTTCAAGAGTAAAAACATGGTCTCACGTGTCTGATAAAAACAGGCTGACCTCACGTAAACCTAACCTTATATATATATACACACACACATAGGGGTTAAATGTAATACTGTGACGGATTTGTCGGGGTTAAATCTGTCGGAAATTTCCGACGGATTTTAATTATATCGATTTTTTATTTATTTTAAAATGTAAATACTTTCCGTCGGGATTTTCTGACGGAAAATTTCGACGGATTTCGGACGGATTTTAATTATATCGATTTTCTATTTATTTTAAAATATAAATAATTTCCGAAATTTCCGACGGATTTCCGACGAATTATAATTATATCGATTTTTAATTTATTTTAAAATATAAATACTTTCCGTCGGATTTCCGTTGGAAATTTCCGACGGATTTCCGACGGATTTTAATTATATTTTTAAAAATTCTTAAAAATGTTTAATAAATTAATAGTTAGTGTAATTAATTACAAATTAGATGAGTTAATTGGTTTAATCAATACCGTACCGACGGATTTCCGGCGAAATAATAATCCGTCGGAAACTTATTACAATTTTATTTATTTATTTTTATTAACTCAAGGTTCCGACGGACTTCCGACGGATTTTTGCGATTGTTGACTTTTGTTGACTTTTATCGAATCCGTTGGAAATCCGTCGGAAATCCGTAAGAAATTTTCCGACGGCCAAATCCGTCGGAAACTGTCTGTCGGAACTGGCAATTTGTTTAGTAGTGCATCCTGACAGTATATACTAATGTATACAAGGGTTTTTTGTTCTTATACACCAATTCTTCTATCATTACATATGCATTGATGTATATTTACAAATATATGTTACAAATTTGCCAGTATGCATTAGTGCATACCGTCCAGATGGAAGACTCCCAGGGTGTTCTTCAGGGTTTTTTTTGACGTTTTTCCTTGAACATGATCTTATATATATATATATATATATATATATTTGTATACACACACAAACCTACACGGTAAAGATGTTGTGAAATTAATGATCAAGACGAAAATACTTTAGGGCGAGTAAAGTCATTTAGTTGTATATATGCAAACATACACAAATATATAATTATATATATACACATGTATATATATATATGTATGTATACACACACAAACCTACACGGTAAAGATCTTGTGAAATTAATGATCAAGACGAAATTTTTTTATGGCGAGTTAAGTCATTTAGTTGTATATATACAAACATACACAAACATATACTAATAGCGTTGTTTAATCACGTACTCCTTAACGTATTCAAGTAATGTTTTAATGCAACATTCTCAACGTTAATGCCCACAAACATAAATTTTACACCCAAATTCCCATTGTTAAGTAAATATGATTTTCGTCTATATGGTTTACTGTTCATAATGATTTTCATCCTTATGGTTTAAAAACTGCTTTTTTGGTCCCTCTGTTTTTTAATTTGTTTTCATTTTCGTCCTTACAACTAACAGGGTTAATGGAGCTGTCAAAAAGTTTTGAAAATTTACATATTTAGCCTTGTGTTATATAAAGTTTAAATATTTAATTCTAAATTTTATTTATTATATTACTAACTATTAATTCGGCATTTATATATATTATATCATTTTTGTTTTTCTTTCTTTATAATATTTTAATACTATATATAAACATCATTTTAATACTATATACATATATATGTTATTCCTTCTTTACTTATATTTTAATACCTCTTTTTCTTTATATACTTATAATTAATAAAAATAAATAATTTTTTTTTGATATTTTAGTTTATAATTTTTTTTATTATTTAATCAAAGTTTTATTTATTTATCTAAAAGCGGTTGGTATTTTTATTAAATTTCTTTTAAAAACAGACTGGTTTAAAATGAGAAAAAAATTATGAATCATTAAAATTTTAATAAATAAGTGATATCTTTTTTTTTTCAAAGTTGTATATTTATTTTAAATTGTCATCTGAAAGTGCATTTAATAAAAAAACAACAGGGTCAGTATAAATAAAATTATTTTGTTCTCAAATTATATCGAATTTTTTTTTCAGATGATAATTTAAAATAAATATAAAACTTTGAAAAAAAAAGATATCACTTATTTATCAATAATTTTAATGATTCACAATTTTTTCCCCATTTTAAACCAATTTGTTTTTTTAAAAAACTAATAAAAATACCGACCGCTTTTAAATAAATAATAAAAAGAGTAGTTAATTAAAATATCAAAAAATTTATTTATTTTTCTTAATTATAAGTATATAAAGAAAAAAAGTATTAAAATATATATAAAGAAAAAATAACATATATATATATAGCATTAAAGTATAATAAGGAAAGAAAAAAATAATATATATATATATAAGTGTCAAATCAATAGTTAGTAACATAATAAATGAAATTTATGATTAAATTTTTAAATTTTATATAACACAAGGACTAAAGTTATAAATTTTTAAAACTTTTTAATAGTTTCATTAACTCTGTTAAATGTAAAGACAAAAATGAAAGTATAATAAAAATCACAAGCCTAAAAAAGCAGCTTTAAAACCACAAGAATGAAAATCGTTATAAACAGTAAACTAGGGAGACGAAAATGGTAGTCTACTCCCCATTTTTTACCCATGAAAGAAATTAAAAGGATGAAGGTTTTTCAAACTTTTATATAACCTAGGTAAGTAGGTCAAAATATATATGCTAAACTTCCCAGAACCAGAGTCAATTGAACTCCATATCTTTGTGCCCCACACACACAAAGAGGTCACACCTAGCTATATATATATATACATATAATAATGTCTTTATATACATAATAAACTAATGCATGTGTATGCATATAATATATATATATATATATATATATATATATATATATGTATAGGTGTCACCAGAAGCCAGCTAGCTAGAGGAAGAGGATAGGCCGCATTAATACAGAAGTAGCTATACACCATGTAGGCTTTGTGCATGGCTTAACTGAATTCCAAAACTGTTGCATGCCTCGATCGATCTCTTAATCTGTCAGTTTTTAATTAATTAAAAAAACATTATCTTTGTCAGTTTTCGAGTAACGATAAGAAAATTGTTTTTCAATGCTTGAACCTGCAACAAATATCTCTCATTAATTAAATGTTCTCACTTAATTTCCATCCACCAAACTCTAATCATTTATTCATCATCGATCTTTTAATTTCTTTCCCATGCACATGCTTCCCTTCGTGTTTATTGATTCAACTGATATGATCACGAGTTTAAGATTATATAATTACTACTCATTGGCATGAGTTGATGATTTTTGTTTGTTTATTTAACATCTTTCTCAAAAGAATACAATTACCAATATTGCACCAACAATTTTTTTTAAGGTTTTTTTTTTACACCCTAATCTATGGTATACCTTAGTCTATGACGTGGTAACACTAAAAAAAAAGTCAAAATAAACATGAACACCAAAATTTTATTGGTGAATATAATATAGACTTCGGTACAAAAGGTAACACCCTTTTTTTAAAACACCAAAAAATATATGGCAACAACAATTAACAACGGGTCGGAAAGATCAAGGATGATGGGGAAGTGGGTTAACGAAATTATTGAATACTTAAAAAATACAAATTTGATTCACCTTTGAGTGGGTCAATGATTGAAACAAACCGATTATTGGATAATAAACTAGGTTTTGAAGGATATCATGTCATAAGATAGAAGACTGATTTCGGAAAATTACTTACAACACATAATGCATTCAGAGGTTATATTTAATTGCCGTAGATGTTTGGAATCGAACTCGGTGCAGATGAAATATTCCACCACGCATTTCTTTGGGTTTCAACCGCTACATCACAACCCTTGTAATTTAATAGGTTAGTTGTTAGTTGATAGATTAGTTAACATTTATTATTTTTAAACATGGCTAAAAAAATGAAAGGCTAACAAATGAAAATGTTGGAAGAAAACCTGAAAAAAAGGAAATAACCATAAAAGAAAATTATTATATATATACATAGAGGATGAGATCGGGAGAGAAATTGTAAAAGGAAATAACCAAATAAACACATTCAAGCCGTTGAATTGAGATGATCCAAAAAATGTGATTAACTTTTAAATCGAAAATCTGTAAAACACAAAAATTAGAGTAAAATAATATTAACTTTTGAGTTGTTATTTTCTTTATCAACAGTTATGATTATATTAAAGGTTATAAAATGATGGAAAAGAAAATAGATTAAATTAAATTAAACGAAGAGCAATTTTGAAAATAATTATTTTTATTCTTAAAAATAATCATTAATCACTCTCGCCTCGCTTCCTCTTGAATTGCTCCATCAATCTTTGTTGAATATGATGCTTTGGTTTTAGTTTTGAAAGATAATAATGTTTCATATGGTGTTTGTTTAAAGTGTATCGTGTTGTTTAATCTGAATTATAGTTGTTTTAATTTTTTTTACCAAAATTTATAATTGCAGGTCAAACAATAATTTTTGTTTACAATTTATAATATTGTTTCATGTATTGTTGTTTACCTCTCTTTTTTTTTACCAAAATTTATAGATGGAACCAAAGAATTTAATAAAATAATTAAGGAAATTTAAATAAAGTAAAGGAGATAATTAAAAAATATAATATCAATATATAAAAAGATGAAAGTATCTAACAAAATTTAATTTAATTAAACGATTAATAAAAGATGTCTATATATAATTTATAAAGTGCTTCACTTTCGATAGATGAAGTTCTTTTAGAACGGAAAGTGACCAAGTGAAAAAAATAAATAACCGAAGAGGATAACTCACCCTAGGCCTTTAAAGAAGTATTTTTTTTTATTAAATTGAAAGTTAGATTAGGGTTTTGTTATTCTACATCAAATATCATTATAAAAAAGGAAAAGTCTAAAAAAACCCAACGAACTATTTGATTTTGAATGATTAAATCTTTAAATTATTTTTTTAAATGAAAAAACCTTAAACTTTCTGAAACCGGTTAAATACATCCTTGTAACATGTAAAAACAACTTAATGTTATAAAATTTTGGTAAAATTCTAGAAAAACCCAACAAACTATCTGATTTTGAATTATTAAGTCCTTGATTTTTTTTATCAAATAAATCTCGAATTTTTTTCCTAAATCTTTTTACCAATTTTTGAACTTTCTTTTAACAAATAAATCCCAAACCTTTTTTGAAAAATAGAATCATGAACTTAATTTTGAACAAATAAATGCAGAATTTTTTTTGAACAAAATCACAATATATATATAATTTTTCTCACCGAAAACAAATTACAATAAATCAATTAATTATAGATGATATCCAGACTTTGGCATACCACTCTGTGATGGGTCCTGGTCGTCGAAGATTAGTCGGGTGCCCGAATGGATCTCGGATACCCCAGGAACGTGTCTGTTATTATTGTTCAAAAAAATTATTTATAAACATTTTATATGTATCTATTTATGTTTAGGCATGACTTTTATATGTTACATAATTAGTAACAAAAATTGTATAATTTTCTTCATTTAATTGGTTTATTGTACTTTGACGTCGGTGAGAAAATTATATATTTTTTGTTTTTGATTTTGTTCAAAAAATGTTCCGGATTAGTTTGTTCAAAATTAAATTTATGATTTTATTTCTTCAAAAAAAGTTTGAGATTTATTTGTTTAAAAAAAGTTCAAAAATTATTTTGTAAAAAGATTTAGAAATCTTTTTTGGAATTTGTTCATTAAAAATTAAGGACTTAATCATTCAAAATCAGATACTTTGTTGGGTTTTTTAGACTTTTTCCAAATTGTTATCAAATTAACCTGTTATTACAGGTTACAATGATGTATTTAACCGGTTTCAGAAAGTTTAAGGGTTTTTTATTCAAAAAAATAGTTTAAGAACTTAATCATTCAAAATCATATAGTTTGTTGGTTTTTTTTAAACTTTTCCCTTACAAAAATAAATGAATTAATTACTTTTATCCTTGATTATCACCATAATTATAAGATTGTTTAAACCAAAACTCTTGGTATAGTTATTGCCTCGATAATATGATGGTCATGGTGTACATTGTACTGATATTCACATTACGGATTAATGTATGTGCATTCATAAATAGGCTTTAATAATATAATGGAGTTTCCAAGAAACAAAACTTTTATTTACAACTCTATTTTCAACGTTGATTGTCAATATTTGCACTAATTAAGTAGCTTATATTCAAACACTCATCCTCATAAAAACGAAGTTTTTGTAGTGATTTTTATAGCAACTTAAACTTTTAATTTGATGACAAACAAAGCCCTAATAAATTTTTACAGATTTTTATGCAACAAATTTTCATAGATCTATTAATTGTAGTAAGTTTTGTATAGCTAAATAGCTTGATGCCTATAGTCACATGAACCTTGGGTTTGTTTGCAAGCATACTGAAAAAAATGATCATTTTTATAATTTTACATAAATTTTTTATATTATCAAGAGCTTTGATTACAATGGGCACAGAAAATAGATGATATAAATTTCAAAAAAAGACAAAATGAACAGATTTGCATGTTTCCTGAATCAGGAACATAATTAACATCCTTTGGATTTAGATGTGAAGCAACAGAACAAATTTACCATTTCAAGCCATGTTTGCTTTAGCAAACCCTAAATTTATTTCTCTACTGAAAAAAAGTAAAAGGCATATATGTTCTTGATGTGATTGTTCTCAATTATTTTTGTGAGTACATGATTCCTTTGCAGATATATTTTTTTTAACTTGTTATTTAATTAATTTTGAATTGAGTGAATTATAATGGTGGTTTATGTAGTTTGTTCAAAATTTGGATTTGATTCTTAAAATAAAATATCTTTCACTAATGCTCTCAAACTTTCTAATTTCATAGTATTCAAGGTTCATAGAGTTAGAACCGTGAGTAGCAATCGTTATAAGAGATTAACCAGTCTTTGAGAAAAGTATAGTGACCAATGTGTTGTTTTCTCTAAAAAAGTTTGTGAATCATGTTTTTTTTTAAAATTATTAATTAATTTATTTTAAAGTCTACATCAAATTTCACAACAAAACAAATGACTTTTATCCACAAGAATCATCCAGAGAATTTTCGCCGGTGATTACCGACGTATCATCCTAAAAATACCAAAAATTCGATGGTTTCGGAGAAAATACCAACAGATCACTCTGATAATCACCGGGTAAGCTGTCATTGATTTAAATTATGCACCAACAATTTATCCACCAACTTTTGTGATGGTTTTATGAGGAATGAACCTTTAGCGACAGATTTTTCAGGGAAAAGTCTGTAGGTAAAAGTATTTCGTTTAGTAACGAAATAAACCCTTTATGTTTATTTAAAATTAATTAATATGATAAAATATACTTTTACATTAGGAAATCTCAAATTTAGAAAAAAACCAAAAAAAATTATGGAGAAATTTTAATTTCACTTATACTTTTGGCTGGACACTAAAATATACAAATTAAATAGGGTTAACGTGAGATTATTAGTATAAAGTCAAACTACAAATTACTAAAAAAAAATTCAAATTATAAATTAAGATAAAAATAAGAATTATTCAAAAATCAAGAAAAAATATTGTTGAATTATACAAAAACAATGTGTAATTTATGAGTAACTATTAAAAACGATGTTGTCCAAAAATGTAGAAAATTGCAAAACATCAACTTTTGTTCTTTTTTATTACAAGAATCATATGACATCTTTCAAGTTATTAAGTTTATATAATATATTGTTTATTATATCAATTTAATTGTTATAATTTAAGGAATTTAATTATTATAACCATTTTTCAGAAACTTTTTATCTAAAAAATCAATTTCTCTCTAAATTTACTAAAATGACCAGAACTTACTCGAAATACATACCGAAATACATAAGGATCGAAGATCTTTTAATTCTGATTGAAACCTACTCGAAATGGACCAAACCTACTCGAGAATATCAAAACCTACTCGAAATCATGTCTAATTTGAGTAAATTTAATAGTTTTCGAGTAAGTTTCAATTTTACAACATATTTCGAGTAAACATACTAGTTTTCGAGTAGGTTTCAAATTTTCAATTAATTTTCGAGTAAATTTCCATATTTTCGAGTAATTTTCGAGTAAATTTTCATATTTTCGAGTAGGTTTCACTTTTTATAGTAAATTTCGAGTAATTATGGAAAATATGGAAATTTCGAGTAATTATGGAAAATTTTGAGTAATTATGGAAAATATGGAAATTTCGAGTAATCATGGAAAATTTTGAGTAATTATGGAAAATATGGAAATTTCGAGTAATTTTTCTAGTAAATTTCGAGTAATTATGGAAAATTTGGAAATTTCCGTACTCGAAAATATGGAAATTTACTCGAAAATTACTTGAAAACTTGAAACCTACTCGAAAACTAATATGTTTACCCGAAATATGTTGCAAAATTGAAACTTACTCGAAAAGTATTAAATTTACTCGAATTGGACATGATTTCGAGTAGGTTTTGATATTCTCGAGTACGTTTGGTCCATTTTGAGTAGGTTTAAATCAGAATTAAAAGACCTTCGATCCTTATGTAGGTTCTGGTCATTTTGGTAAATTTAGAAACAAAATGGTTATTTGGATAAAAAGTTTCTAAAAAATGGTTATAATAATTAAATTCCATATAATTTATTCATTATTATTTGAGAATATGATTTAATAATATATGACAATATTTTAAACTTTAAAACATGATTATCTTTCTCATAACATAAAATTATTTATTCTAACTAACAAATTTAATATATAAATATTGTTCGATATCACACGTTGCGTGATGATCAAAATAAATGTTAACAGGAATATAAAAATAATTTAATTGACTATTTTCATACATTTATATCTATAGAGGGTTGGTTTCACGTAAGAACAGACTGTTTTCGTGAGACCACATAATAACACTAAAACTTCACAGCAAAACATTGTGAAGTAAAAAAATCACAACTTTCATATTGTTTTGTCGTGAAGATTCGGTGTTGTTTAAGTGGTCTCGCGGATCTCACGAATATAGTATAATCTCACATGATTCAAGTCTATATATTTATATACATAAGAAAGATTCTACATAGATGATGTAACATATTTTAATACTTAGAATCATTTATCCTTTTTTCTTAAGATTTTGATTTATTTAAATGTTGAATATATTTAAGAATTATCTATGTCCATATCTAAATTATATTTTCATTAAAATTTAAAAGTGAGAGGCTTTTTACTAATTTCACGTATGTGTTACAATTTATGTTAATTAACAATTTCTAAAAATAAAATTCGTTGCAAGTCCATATAGGCATATATGAAATTTATTTTAAATAAATATTAGTTTTGAACCTAATCAATTAATAGAGCTATGAAATATGTTGGATAAGTGATAAAAATTATTAATAACAAACATAGTTTATATATATATATATATATATATATATATATATATATATAAAGAGGTTCATGCAAGGACGGTAACAATTTACGAGAATGCGAAGACAATCCTCAGCCAATCATTTTGTTTCATGTACAAAAACACATATGATTTATGTACAAATCACATATGATTCACATCCAAAATCACATATGATTTACATACAAAATCATATATGATTAGCCGGGACTTTTTCACGCAGCAAAAGTCGCGCGTGTCATTTTTGATGCTAGCACAAAATCACATATGATTTTGTACATGAAAAATATATCATATACAAAATGATTGGTTGAAGATTGTCCTCGCATTCTCGAAAATTGTTACCGTCCTCGCATAAACCCGCCTTTGTCTCTATATATATATATAAATATGTATATATATATATATATATATAACATTCATTGACGTCATTTAAAATAAATTGATAAGAAAAAAGTTAAAATCGTCCAACATAGTGAAATATTTAGAATAAACAAAGTTAACACTACAATAGCTAAAATGAAAATTATAAATATATAAATTCAGAATAAATAAAACCAATAGATAATATATCAATAATACTTTATCAAACTAAATTACTAATAGAATATGTAATTTAAATAATCTTTATATTAGAAAAACCAAATATTACAATATTTTTTAAATATGTAATCGTCTTTAAAAAAATTACAATAATGCATGGTTAAATTTAATACAAAAAGTGTTTAAATTTATCATAATTATAATTATTTTTTATTTAGTCGCATAATTATTTTCTTCTATTAATTTTTCTTTTTCATTAACAATTCTTTTAATTTAATTAATTTTTTACGATATAGGTCAAAATTTAGATTGATGTATGCGTCATTTAAACACGATTACTCAACAAAAACACCTTTAATTTTCTCATTTTTCTTATGTGAAGGTGATTCACCAACTTTATTTTCTAAATTGATAGTATCCGATAATATTGTTGACAGTGGTATAGATCTCATTAGATTGTAAAAGAAAATTTATGGTTGAAACACTTTAAGTAATATGGAAATAATTGTAAATGAAAATTAGTCTAGTTTTAAACATGTCAATCATTGAAGGTCAAAAAAACAAACTTTAATAATATTAGTCAATTTGTATTCTCATGAAACTTCGATTTCTCAAATGTAACACTAAAAATATATATTAGTAATTTAGTATATCTATCAAATTAATAAGTGAATATAAAAATGTATATTTACGACTCCTTTTGCAAGTAACAATGTAACATATGAATAAACGATACACAAACATTATTTTGGCGTTATGGGTTATGCTCTTGAGAGAAAAATTATTGAAATGAGAATGAAGGTAATAATACGTCACGAAATTATAAATAGAGAAAATAAAGATTATGCGGAAATTGAAGGAATAGTTGAATATAGGACTTACATGTAGACGTGGTGATGAAGCTGAATTTAATGTATATGTGTATCGTGGTGATGAAGCTTTGATGCTCTTCCACATATTTGGTGGTCTTTAGAGCTTGTTGCAGACAACATAAAAATCATATATATTAAGTCAACACAATGACAAAAAAATTGAATATAAATAAAACTCCACATGGTAGATCATATGAAATGAATACAATGACAAAAAAAACTTGAATACAAACAACTCCATATCCTAATCATATAAAATCAACACAATGGCAAAAAATTGAATATAAACAATGCTCCGTATCCTAGATCAATATTTTAGTGACAGAAAATGTGTTAGAAGAAAATAAAATAAAAGGTAGGTTGTTGTATGACAACGAAATGGAAAACCAATAACATATCCAACAACAAAAAAACCACTTGTTTTTTAATAAGGAGAAATGAATGTTCAACTAAAATAATTGAAGGAAAACGAATAGTTCATAACACAAAAAAGTGGAAATAAATGATAAAATTAATTAAAGTGGTGCCAAAATTACCAAAGTAACCCCATTGCAATAATAAGTACATTTTTCATAGAGGGCATAGTCTTTAATATATTTAATACTTTAAAAATTCAAAAAATCTAGAAAATTCCTATCTAAGAATTATAATCTAAGAAAATGCCACATCACTTCTTGTTGTTTTTTTTTATAATTATTTTTAATTAAAAAGACGTAAAATAAATATCAAGGGTCCACCTCCTTTTTCATTTAGTCACACAATTAATATTTTCTTCTAATAATTTTTCTTTTTTATCAATAATTCTTTGAATTTAATTATTATTTTTGCAATATGGGTCAAAATTTGGATTGATGCATGTATCATTTGAACACGATTACATAACATTGTCAAAAACCTTCAATTAGGTGATTTACCAACTTCATTTTCTAAATTGATAGTATCCGGTAGCATAGTTGATAGTGCTATAGATCTCATTAGATTGTAAAAAAATCATGGTTGGAATTCTTAAGTTGTATGAAACAAAATAAATAAATTTGTACATGAAAATTAGTCTAGTTGTAATCATGTCAATCATTGAAAGTCAAGAAAACAACTTTGAGTAATATTAGTATATCTATCAAATCAATAAGTGAATATAAAAATGTATATTTACGACTTCTTTTGCAAGTAACAATGTAACATAAGAATAAACGATACACAAATACTATTTTGGCGTTATGGGTTAATTTGTAATTCCCCTAAAAATGAGAGTTAATTTAAACTAAATAAAATGCGGAATAATTTCAATAAACTGAATATCGTCCATAAAGATGGGGAGAAGGTTAGTGAGTTTACAACTTCAACGGAATACTAGACGACAACCTATTAATCTATACAATTGTAAGATACAGATTTAGTTCGGGTGTCTCTAAATCCTCAAAATACACTTCTATATAACTCCATCTATACACGCGAATGTGCACTTTCAAAGGATGCCACAACCGACATCTAGCCCACTCATCCCATCAAGCCCCACCAGCTTGATTATCTGTTATACATGTCATTTTAAGAAAAAGTGTTAGGCTTAAAGCCTAGTGAAATAAACAGTTCAAAAGTATAGAAAAGCCATTTATACTTCGAAAGCGGTAAGTAAACATATAATCGCAAGCCTTTCCGAAAACATCTATTTTTCTTTGCTTCTGCGATTTACACCTGAAAGATACGCTTTACTTCTCTTGGGGGGAACTTCTACGGGAATGACCCGTCATTTGGTCGATTACTCGACCACACAAGCTCAACCCCAAACCGGGATCTCTTACAAGTGTCTTCCCCAAGTACTTCTGACTATATGTGCCTATGGATCAATTACACTAGTCTAACATCTTAATACAATGTTTCCAATGTATTACTTCTCTTCATAAAACCTGTGAAGTATAACATCTTGCTTCCCAAAACCATTCTTCCAAAAATTAGGTCAAATAATCATTTGGGTTTATACATCATTTTTCTTGCATTTAAAACTCATAAGAGTATCCCAAAACCGTTCTCGACTTCCATTTCAAAGAAAACCCTAAATGATACAATTTGACCTACTTTAACCAAAATCTTCTAAGTATAGAAATACTTATTTTAAACATCATATTAAGGTAAAATCCATCATTTTGACATGTATAAAGTTTTAGAAAGGTAAAAATGAACTCACAAGCTAGATTTAGGCTAACTCTAGGTTTTCCCAATACCGAGCTTCATTAGGTGAGGACTTCAAATCCACAAGTTTCCACCTATAAAACCTTCATTTAGATCATAAACAAACCCAACATACACCAAAATCAAACCCAAATCAGGAATCATAGAACCAAACCCTAGATTTAAGATTTCGGAGAGGTGATCGTCCTTTTTAACGTATGGGAACCCCAAATCATCAAGTAAAATTTAATCTTCATTGTTTCCATCTTAAAGAGCTCTGAAATACGAAACCACAACACTTTGAATCGCCCAAATCGGAGTTGAAATGAGAGAGATATGACCAAATGAAGAAAATCCCGAGTTTTAACACTGCTACTCGCCCACGACATTGCCATGCGACTATGCCATGGCACAGTAGCAAGGCATAGTCGCCCGCTATGTACCGAAAGTCCATTTTTCACCCTTTTCCTTTAGTGCGACTGTGCCAGGCGACATTGATACTGTCATAGTCGCTGCGCATTGTAGCATGGGCCGTACCGATGTGTTTTTCCTACTTTCACCCGTTTTTATCCCGCTTCTTGCCTAGGAGATGATACCCACTATAAATAACTTCAAAATACTTATTTCATTGATTCTACGAGTGGAACGTAAAGAGGACTCCCGATAATTATCTCCACTTTATTAGACTATTCGACTCAACACCTTCTTCAACTGGGACATAAATCAGGGTGTTACATAATTATGCTCTAAAAGAAAAAATAAATATAGAAATGAGGATAAAGGTAATAATATGTCATGAAATTGTAAATAGACAAAATAAAGAATAGGTTGAAATTGAAGGAATTGTTTGATGATAAACTTACATGTAGTAATGTATATGGGTATCGTGGTGATGAAGCTTTGATACTCTTTCGCATATTTGACGGTCTTTAGAGCTTGTTTCTAACAACATAAAATTCATATGAAATCAACACAATGTCAAAGAACTTGAATATAAAGAAAACTACATATCTTAGATCATATTAAATCAACATAATGGCAAAGAATTTGAATATAAACAAAACTTCATATCCTAATCATATGAAATCAACACAATGATAAAGAATTTGAATATAAACAAAACTCCATATCCTAGATCAATCTTTTAGTGAGAGAAATTGTTGTTAGAAGAAAATAAAATGAGAGGTAAGTTGTTGTATGACAAAGAAATGAGAAAACCAACAACATATATCCAACAAAAAACCACTTGTTCTTAAATAAGGGAAAATGAATGATCAACTAAAATTATTGAAGGAAAACTAATAGTTCATAACATAAAAAAGTGGAAATAAATGATAAAATTAATTAAAGTGGTGCCAAAATTACCAAAGTAACCCCATTGCAATAATAAATACATTTTTCGTGGAGGGGCATTAACGCCTTTAATATATAATATATTTTAATAATTCAAAATATCTAGAAAATTTCTATCTAAGAATTCTACTCTAAGAGAGTGCCATAAGGAATTTGAATATAAACAAAACTCCATATCCTAGATCAATATTTTAGTGAGAGAAATTGTTGTTAAAAGAAAATAAAATGAGAGGTAAGTTGTTGTATGACAAAGAAATGAGAAAACCACCAACATATATCCAACAAAAAAAAACCACTTGTGTTTAAATATGGGAAAATAAATGATCAATTAAAATCATTGAAGGAAAACTAATAGTTCATAACATAAAGAAGTGGAAATAAATGATAAGAGAGTGTCAAAATTACCAAAGTAACCCCATTGCAAAATAAATGCATTTTTTCGTAGAGGGGCATTAACGTCTTTAATATATTTAATATTTTAAAAATTCAAAATGTCTAGAAAATTTCTATCTAAGATTTCTACTCTAAGAGAGTGCCACCTAATTCTTGCTAGATCTTCCTTTTTTATATATATATATATATATATACTCAAAATATCTAGAAAATTTCTATCTAAGAATTCTACTCTAAGAGAGTGTCATATCATTCTTGCTAAATCTTCCTTTATATATATATATATATATGTATATATATGTATGTAGATATAGATTATCTCATGTAACCATACATGTAAATATATTAAAACTTTATTTTGAAAATAAATATATTGATTTTTAAGAAAGTGAATTACACTCGTGGTACTTGTGGTTTGCTCAAATTATGGATTTGGTTTAAAACAAACTATTTACACGGTGGTCCCTAACTTTTTATTTTCACAACACTTTAATCATCTCCAACAGCTTCTTTAAAATAAAGAAAATCAATTTTTTGTTCTCTATTATGCTGCAACAACTTTTCTATCTCATTCTCTAAAATAGAGATTCATGGAGAAATCTCTAAATGTAATTAATTTCAACCATTTCAACCATGGTAACGTTTAGTTAATTTCTTTTATTTTTTAATTAAAAGTTTATCCCCGTAATTTTTAAACTAAATTATCTTAAAAGAAAATTTGAATTTTATTTTTTTCAATATGACATCTATCTTGATATAGTTTGATTGTTCTACGTGAAATACTTTATATGTGTAATATTCATTATGTATATTCATGTACGTTCAAATGTGTAGAACAGCTCGACACCGTAAGTCCGTAACTCAATATTACCTTCTTCAACACTTTCTTCTACGTTGTAATTACGTAACCTCACACTACATTATGTTTTCCATCATCGTAACCCAGCACCCATCAAAACCGAGTAAAAATCCATTGAGACCGATCGAGAACCCATCGAGATTGATCTACAACCTATCGTGGCCAGTCGATAATCCATTCATGGACTTGATGTGTGTAAAACCATAACCTACCACCTTTATTTTCCTTCAAAAACCTATCGATTGATCTATTACCTATTTGCGTGTGTAAAACTGTGTTCAGACAGATTAGAAATCTATTGAGACTAATCAAGAACTCATCGAGACCGATCGAGAACCTATCGGGACCGATAGAGACTAGCGGAGAACCCTTCGAGACTAGTCAAGAACCCATCCACTGAGTTGGTGTATGGTTGCGTGTGTAAAATCATAACCCCACACCTTTATTTTTCGTTGAGACCAACTGAAAACTTATCGATTGATTTTATTGTGTGTTTGTTTGTGTAAAATCGTAAACCATCACTTTCAGCTTTTATCGAGATGATCGAGAACCAATCAAGACGAAATGGGAACTTATAGAGATCAATCGAGAACCCAATAAAGAAAAAAAAAATATTAGAGTATGTGGAGGTGGAATTGTAGTATATTCATGATAAATAGTATGATGAAAATTAATATTATTGATAAATATCATATTAATATGAATATTGGATCTTTGTTTTATACACATGATCATACATTAATATGTATATTAATGATGAGTTTTATATTAAAAACGTATATTAATGATGAATATCATATTGATGTTCAATACCTAGAAGTTGTTGTATTCACATGAACATATATAAATATTAATGATAAAAGTTATAGTGAAAATGTATATTGATGATGAATATGGTATTGATGTATTAATATTGAAAAGGTTATTGTATATATGTGAACACACACACACACAAATATTCATAATGAGTGTAATAGTGAAAAAATATATTCATGATGAATATCATACTGATATATGAATATTGAAAAGTTGTTCTATATGCGTGAACTTACATGAATATTCATGATGAAAAATATTTATATTATCGATTAATGTCATAGTTATGTATGGATATTGAACATTTGTTACGTGAAAGTACATAACAATTCATGATTAATGTTATAGTGAATTGTATATAATAATAATTAATATAATACTGATGTATGAATATTAAATAGTTATTGTATACGTGTGAATGTGCACTAATACCCATGATGAATATTACACATATATACTATTTCTGTATTTAATGTAAAAACGGTTAAAACAATAAATATCGAGATATAAAGATGTCAAATTGCACGAATACTATGAGATATTCATTTTTTATATAATTTATTTGACTAAAATATTAGTTAATTTAAGATAATTTAGTTTAAAAGAAAGGGGACACAAATTTTATTTGACTAGTATGGAAAGTAAAAAAGTCAAGCTTGAAATCAATTCCATATTTTGCTCATAAGCAATTTTTAATTAACCATTTTATGTTTTAATCCTTAATTAGTTTTCTTAATTTCGATCAACGGTCATGCATGATTTGTTCCTTAGTTTATGATGAAAAATTAATTTTATTCAAACCCCTCTCTCTCTCTCTCTATATATATATATATATATATATATTTATATATGGAAAAATTTAAATGCAAACTTAAATTTGGTTGTGAACGTGAGAATAAATGAGAGCATGACACATGTCAAGATAAACAATATTCAGACTGAATATACAAAACAATATTCAGTCTGAATATACAAAGGAACATTCAGACTGAATATTCCTTTGTATATTCAGACTGAATATATAATATAATATTTCTTTGAATGAGACACGTGTCACATTCTCATTTGTTCTCACGTTCACAACCAAATTTGAGTTCTTATTTGAACCCGCCCCTATATATATATATATATATATATATATAGAGGCGGGTTCATACGAGGACGATACCAATTTACGAGAATACGAGGACAATCCTCGGCCAATAATTTTGTACATGAAATTTTTCATGTACAAAATCATATATGATTTCATGTACAAAATCATATGTGATTTTGTAAGCATCAAAAATGACACGCACGATTTTTTTCGTGGGCAAGTTGTAGGAAAAGTCGTGGCTAATCATATATGATTTTGTACGTAAATCATATGTGATTTGTACATGAAAAGTTTCATGTACAAAATGATTGGCTGATAAATGTCCTCGCATTCTCGTAAATAGTTACCGTCCTCGCATTAACCTCTTTCTATATATATATATATATATAAGGGGGATTTCAAATACAAACCAAATAATTTGTAAATCGTACAAACTTCATGGTTTTATTGTTTTTTAATAAATTTTTATCATGAAAGTGTTTAATATGATGATTTTTTTTCTTCATATAATTGTTTTCTTCATGAAATTATTTCATATATTTTTATTTTTATATAAATATTTTTCTATATTTCTCATTTTGATTAATTTTGTTTCATATATTCTTGATTAATCAACCCTCATGTGTTTTTGATGAAATTTTTTCACATATTATTAACTAATCAACCCTCATAGTTAAGAAAAAGTGAAAAAAATTAAAAAAAAAATGATTGATTGAATGGAGTTTGTACCGTTTGTGCGAATTGTTTGGTTTGTAATGGATATCTTCCCTATATATAGGGAATGTTTCTCTCTCTCTCTCTCTCTCTCTCTCTCACTCTCTCTTATATATATATATATGTATATATATATAGGGCGGGTTTATACGAGGATGGTAACAATGTACAAGAATGAGATGAGCTTTTTTCATGTAGAAGATCACGTGTGATTTTGCACTAATCGTAGCGGACGACTTTTGGGGCCACTTAAGTCGCATAGAAAGTTGCCTGCATCACATATGATTTTGTACAAAATCACATATGATTTTGTACATGAATCATATGTGATTTTGTACATGAAAATTTTCATGTACAAAAATGATTGGCTGAGTATTATGTTGTCCTCGCATTCTCGTAAATTATTACCGTCCTCGCATGAAACTACCTATATATATAGGCATGTTGCAAAATCCCCCATTTATGCAAACTTTGCAAATCATTATATTATGAAACAGTTGACATATTTATGGATAATTATCATAACTTATTAATTATGGTTGATATATATATATATATGGAAGATGATAAATTTATTAATTATGATCATGACTTTGAATTAGGAAACAAAATAAAATCATATATTTATTAGAATAGATGGATGCCTAAGATTGGTTTGCAAAGTTTGTTTGAATTGTCGAGTTTGCAATTGAAACGTCCCCTCTATATATATATATATATATATATATACAGGGACGGACCCAAATTTTTTTTTATACGGTGACACCATACAATATATGACAAAAAGTAATTACGAAAAACACAGTTTTTTTTTATGTGTCTTTATGTTTTTACTTACGTTCAATATCGTTCGATGTGTTTTTAAACTAATTTCACCGTTTTGAGATATTCTTAAAGTTTCTGTTTGATTTCGAGGGATTTTAAAGTTTTTTTATCGATTTCGATGATTTTTTTCGGTTGATTTCAAGAGTTTTTTTTGGTTGATTACAAGGTAGGGTTGTACCTTATTGAACTTCTGGATATCATACGATGACACATTCGAAAACGATACGGTTGTACTATTAATAAACCCGAAATTTTTTACCTTTCGATGAGGAGATAATACGGTGGCACGTGCCACCGTATGCAACCAAACAGGTTCGTAAGTGATATTATAAATTATCGAATATGATAATGATTTCATTACCCTCTTCACCTAACAAGACCATTTGTATGTCATTTACTTTGTCAACATTAATGATACCGTTTTAAAGCTCGATAGCTTTTAGGTCCAAAAAAATGGAGTAAAGAATAGGTTTTCAAGAAAAGTTTATATATGGTCCTCCTTGCCATTTATAAAATCAACTTGTTTTACAATTCAACAAGAGTATGACGTACGGACATAATCTTATATGAAGGGGGCAACAAAAAAAGGTGCAATGAATTACTAGATAAAAAAATAAAAGCATTGGAATGGTCAATTAAGTTAATCATATTTCATTATGAGGTTTGATTAACACATGGAAAGCAATTAAATTTCATTGTCCATGGATTTTGGCACTTGGTTATTCTATTACAAGGGATAAGGAATTGAATTTATTTCATCCTCCAACTTAAAAAAAAGACAAAACGACACCCCACAAATAGTTAGCGTTCTACTTCAATTGGTGGACAAGTACATATGACAATGAGAATACAAGAATACGAGAATTTTTTTTATATACAGAATTATATGTGATTTTGCACTAACAAAAGCGGAAAACTTTTGGAACGACTTAAGTTGCATGGGAAAAATCGCCCGGATCATTTATGATTTTATACAAAATCACATATGATTTTGTATGTTAAAAAGTTTCTCGTATTCTCGTAAACTTAACATTCTCGTTTGAACCTCGCCTTTCATATGATCAACATTTGAGAATTTGAG
Source organism: Silybum marianum (assembly GCA_036898165.1). NCBI lineage: Eukaryota > Viridiplantae > Streptophyta > Magnoliopsida > Asterales > Asteraceae > Silybum > Silybum marianum. Next base: position 2,299,169 of record CM072544.1, read on the forward strand.
ATCATAAGTATTTGAGAAGTAAATAAATGATCCTCGCCTTTCATATGATCAACATTTGCGACTTTGATTGTGAAGCATCGGAATAATTCCTCACATGGGTATGCAGAAGATAGAGAATAATTTCGTAAGTTTTACAAATAGACGGGAAACGGGTTCATATGTGAATCCTTGTGATTCACATGTAAACTATATGTTCATATGTGAAAATGTAATTAGTTTACATGTGAACTATTTAACCGATTCACATATGAACCGACGTGTTCATATGTGAATCGGTTAATTAGTTCTTATATGAATCGTCTGCGTTCATATGTGAATTAGTTAATTAGTTCATATGTGAATCAGTTAGTTAGTTCATATGTGAATCACACGGATTCATATGTGAATTTGTTAATTAGTTTATATATGAATCACACGGATGTTAATTAGTTCATATGTGAAGCGGCTAAAGTAGTTCATATGTGAATTACACGTGTTTACATATAAACATATAGTTCATATGTGAATCACATGGGTTCACATATGAACCCGTTTGCGGCATATTTGTAAAAGCTACAAAACTACCCCCTCTATTTTTTGCATAGCCGAAAATTTTGACCAATCAAAGCCTCAACCTGATTCCATCCATTAAGCGATTTGATTCCCTACAAGTTATAATATCACGAATCATTATTATTTCAACACAAGAAAAGGATTTTTCGCACCCTTTTCGTGTGTCGAAGATTAGGAAGAGGAATAACCTCTCACAGACGAATATTGTATGTGTTCCTAAGAAAAGGAATTTGTCCATTTTTCTTGGTCTCAATGGAGCGTGTGAGGTATCCTAACAGGCTGGTAGACTTGAACCTTGTCCCTACATGACCAAATCAGTTCGATCTGAGACTCGCAAATATTTACCACTTCTCAATATAACCTATGACCATATATAGGGAGAGGTTAATTTGAGAAGTGGCAAGTATTTGAGAAGTAAAGTATGATCCTAGCCCTTCATATAGTCAACATTTGTGGCTTTGAATGTGACATCAGATAATTCCTAGCATGAGTATGCGGAAGATAGAGTTGTAGGTTCGTAAATTTTACAACTAGGTGGCAAACGAGTTCATATGTGAACCCATGAGATTCACATATGAACTATATACTCTTACATGAACCCATTAATTAGTTCACATGTGAACTAGTTAACTGATTAACATATGAACCCATGGGTTCATATATGAAGCAGTTAATTAGTTTTAATGTGAATCACAGGAGCTCATATGTGAATCAATAAAAATAATTTATATATGAATTACATGGGTTTACATATGAACTTTTGAGGTCAATTTGTAAAATTTACGAAATTACTCTCTCTATTTTTCGTATAGCCACATATTTTGACCAGCCAGAGCCGTAACTCTTAACCAGTAAAATCTAATTTGTACGGTTTGTATAAATACGGTTGATTTGCATTTGATCGCTCCCCTATGTGTGTGTATATATATATATGAGATCCAAATGGGAATAATCTATCACCAATAGCAACGGATTAGCGACAAAATTCTTGATTTTCTGTTTAAAAAAAACTAAAAATAAAATAACATACTTGAAATCTGTTGCTAATTTTCATCGTTGAAAGTCAGTTCTCAAGTAGTGAACGTCCTAAATATATAAACTTTTATCAGGTTTTTGTTTGCAATTTTTTTCTTATCAAGAATATAATGTGTTCTTATACTATTGAAAAAAAACTAAGCCAACATTGAACTCAAAGTTGAGATTTTGATATCACAATCAATTACCTTCGTGATTGATTACAAGCCACAAGCATCCAAAACTAGTACCGAAAACCACGATTCTTCAAAAAGAACAAAGATTTGATCTATTAAAATAAACATAGTCTTTAATAGTTTGTCCTAAATAAACCGGTGTATATTAAAACGAGAAGATATCATAATTTCTAAAAATAGTATACTTTAGGGAAAGTGTCAATAAATAAATGTACTAAGTAGAACTCTTAAATTTCAACAATCCAAAATCTAGGTAGCCTATATAAAGCATTTCTTGATCAAGGGTTATAGTTTATGAAGAGTTTTTTACTGATAATATGTACTACATAGATGGAGTAAGCGAGTAACAAAATATGAAATTGGCTATCAAAGGAGTCCAATGTTTAGGTGTCACACAACAACAAGCAAATGCTCAAGTCGGTTCCAAAAAAAATAAACATCTTCATGTGGAGGGCTAGGCTCTAGCGATTACCATGCACGACGAATCTCGATAAGATGGGAATAGATATCCCATCAATATTATGCCTAAGATGCGATAACGTAATAGAGAGAATAATCGTGCTTTAGTACAATGTGAAGAGGTTAACAAGGTTTAGGCAGAAATGTGCCGTTGGTGGAAGATCAATAATGGCCGTATCGAATCGTTGGAAGATTTAGTCAGGGGGCCGCACAGCCGCAATTATGGGAAGAAACAGTGTGGTGCCTTATGTACCAAATATGGACTCACCGTAACAGAGTGGTTTTAAGGAAGACAAGAAGAAGGTAGGTGACCTCTTTTTCGACTTCCAAATAAATAGTTTCGAGTGGATTGGAAGAAGAAGTCACGACAGAAATTTTGAATGGTCTTGGTGGCTGGTGGATCCAGCAGGGATGCAGTGATATCGACAGCAAGAACAGAAGATCAAAGAGAGGGCAACAATGTTATCCTTGGTTTCAATCAGCACTGTAGGATGATGGAGTGTCGCGGGGATGGTCCGGAGGAGGCAGGAGCCTGGTGGTGGTTCGAATGGGGCATCGGAGCAGATGAAGGGTTTTACTTCTGGCAAACGACTTAGTCTGCGTAATAGAGTTTTGGTAGGTCCATAAATAGTCTTTGTTAATGAGGGAGCTTGAGGTGGAATTACATCCCATGTTCGATCTTTTATTCTCAATGTATCATAAAGAATGCTTCTTCAAATTCTAAGGAATTTAGATCGTAGTTAGTTGGACCATGGTTGTAACGGTGGCAAGTCAGGTTGTACATGTGATTTGGTTTTAATAAAATTCTTCTATTAAAAGAAACAAGCAAATGCCCATTAAAGATTTGATTTTTGTTTTGCTTTGTTGTCTTTCAAGTTATGTAGTGTAAAAATGTAAATAAATTTTGGAGGTTGAGTGACATTAGGAGGTGACTAGTTAGATTAGCCTCTCTGATATTAATAATTTTTTAGATAGTGGATTTTCTCTTAGAAGTACGTGTAGGGTTATATGAGATTGATCACAATAAATACAATGAAATTAATTTAACATATTAATCCAGTTATGATTTGTAATAACCTAAGTTGTAATTGTTGGTAAATAAAGGAAGTAAAAGGGTGAAGTGGAAAGTGGTGTTATCTGCAGGGGTTGATTATGTAAATTGAAGTTCAATACTGGAGATTTTGAAGAAGATCAAGAGGCTTGAGACACAATCTTAGATAAGATCATCACCTTCTATATGTTTTCCTTCCCTACTGATTAGGGAAGGGTTATATGAGATTGATATATTTTGGTTGGGAAAATGATCTAATAGTGTCAAGTATGTGTAGAAGTCGATTTTGTTGGTGATTTTATTCTTCTTTCGATTTCTATGGTGTTTTGAGGTGAAAATGATGCAAAACTCCATGGTTTGGTAAAATCATATCATTTGGAATTTGCAATCAATGGACTTGATGCTTAGAATGGATTAGCAATAATGCGGTGATGATGGAAATCAGAGGGGAATTGAGAATGCAGATGTAATGCTCGAACAATTATGCAAGTGGAACAATGGTTCTCACAGGTAGCCCTATGACCTAGGTCGTGTGCCAGGTCGTGTAACTTACCGTTTCCCGGTTTTTGGTTTTTGGTTTTTGCTTATGTATTGGTTTGGATCTATAATTTGGGTCCTAACCTAAAGGGTTTATTAATGGTCCATTTGAGGATATAATTGTGGTAATACCTTATCTTTTGGTAACCCCAATTCAGATGTTCTGTATTTAGATTCAGATCTCAGTTGAGCTTCCTCTTAGTCTTTTGGAGAAATGTTTATTCGTGTATGCATAATTCAATCGATAAGTATGTTGAATACGTGCCGTGTGCTTCTATTTTCAAATGTTGCAATCATTTTTGAAGTATATAATATTTATATAAGGCAAATGCAACAAATAAACTCACACTCTTCTCACCTTTGGTGAGGTTTGAACCCCTAACCTCCTAGGAGGGAAAGGGTAACAATACGTCTAGGCCAAAGGCCCTTTGGTCAAATTTTGCAATCATCATGTGTGTAAACTTTAACATATGTGGGTGTGTGATGTTCTCAAGCGTATATAGGAGATGTGTACCCAAGTTGAGCACATGACTTCATTTTTATGTGCCTACAATATTGGGAGGTATGTAGCCAAGAGAGTATGATCACAGGTGTGTGTGATCATAGATGTGCAATCGTAATTAAAGTGTGTCTAAGTTTGCATTATATTACTTCTACGATACTTTACTACTGTTAAAGATATTTTGACTTGTTGACTTTCAAAAGAAAATTTAACTATTGTGCTTAAATGTAATTCACTAAACCTTTTGCTCTAACACTCACTTTTCAAAAATAAAAATCTTTTTAGGGAAGTACTATGTTGAGAGTTCTAGTGAGGGCAAGGTGTGATCTTCAGAAAATGAAGAGTGTGGCGTTATTCCTTTTGTTAGATAGTCGCCTTAGACTTGACTTTAGTTTTTGTAATAAATCTTAACAGTAGTTCTCTATCTTTCCGCTGCAACTCATCACATGAAACTTTAAATTGTTGACCTTTCTTCGATATTTCAGTTTGTTATGTTATAGCTGTTTTGGAATTGTGGTTATTACATGATTAAACATAAATATTCAAATTGTGGTTATTACATGATTAAACATAAATATTCCAATTCACAAATATTTTATGGTATCACCTACATCCCACGGGTACACGACTAGGGTTGTGCAGAAATTCAACCGATTTAATTGGAACCGAGCGATCAATTTAGAACCGATTGACCATAATTGAATATCTAGTTGTAATTGGATCGAACTGAATTGCATTATAATTTCAATATTCAGTTAGGATCGGTTGGTTCTTTGATGGCAATCCAGAACCGACCGAATCGACCAACATCCAGTTACTCATCCAATTAACCACCTAACTATCCAACAATCATTCAATTCATTTGTTTTCAATTTGCTTGAACTAAAAAAAATTGTGATGGTTTTTGTATTTAGCCTCGTTTGTGTTGGTTTTAACACAAATTAAAAGTGATTGATCAATTTGTTTCATTGGTGGGAAATTGGATTGACATAACGCATTGTATTGATTTGATCCGATCTGTCATCCATTGGATGTTGGATGGACCCAATCTCATTCAATGGATATCCCATAAGAATATCCGATTGATGAAACGAACTGATCCTGTCATCCATTGGATTGGATTGGATCGGTTGTCCAATGTAAGCGGATTGGATCAGTTTGGTTTCCCTCACATCCAATGGATGTCAACCGATGAACAAGCCTATACACAATTACAAAATGTCTGTGTGGGTGAGTGTGCACACATGTTTAATATAATTATTGTTTTAAATAACTTCTTATGGTATCGTTATGGCGCGTTATAGAGTCAAGTTTTGGGTTCCCCGCCACATTAACCCTTATGCCTCCACTTTAACTCTTGGATTGCATTGTTTTTTTTACAACAAGAAGCCACAAGATTTATTACCACACAAAAGGGGTTAACCAGAGGACTATTAACCCACGATTCCCAACAAACAACCCTCCTAAGCATAGATCTGTGCTTCATCCAACTAAACGCAAAAAACTGCACCCAGTAACCATCTCCCCTTTCAACACCTTGCTATTAAAAATTCTACAATTTTGATTCTCCCAAATAACCTAGAAAAAGGCAATAATCACTACCTCCAGAACCGATATCAGGTTTTTTTGAATCCCCGAGGAGTTCGCCACATCAACCAGCTCTCCAACCATACCGACACGAGCACGGAATTAGTCCCGCTTGACATGCATTGTAACACGTTGTTTTGTATGTGATGGGTTATTTTTAATATATATTTTGAGGGATAAATGATAATTATGTACAAGAACTAAGACCTACATAAAGATAGGAAACTTAAAACCTTAAATAGTTAAATATTACTCTCATTCCCAAACATTAAAAGTCGAACACAAATGATTTGAAAATTGAAGAAATTTAATTCTACTTTTGCCATCTTGATATTATTATGTATCAATAGTTTTTCTTTAGTTTTATCACCTTATATGAATTTAATTAGTTCTACGATATTATTCAACTAACAGTATGGATGGAAACGGGGTGGATATTAGGCTGGTAATGCATCCCCTGTCCCCGACCCCAACCCGACTAATCCCCAACGAGTTAGGGGGGAAAGAATTCCCGACGGGTTTGGGGAACCCATTCGGTACTCATTTAGTAAAAACCGATGTAGTTTACAATTGAAAGTATAAGGAATCGTTATTACATTAATCAACAATATTAAAAAGCTAATATATTTGTCATTTAATAATAAATAAATAAATAAATAAATACTTATATACATGTATATTTATTTATGCACACACTATATACATATATTCGGGTATATTAGGGGCGGGTAATGCCATCCCCGACCCCGTTTTGAATATGAAAATAGTTCCCCGACCCTGCCCTTGTTACCTGTTAAACCGGGTAATCCCCGCTTGTTAGGGTCGGGTACCCGCCTAACGGGTAAATTTTCCATCTCTATCTTATACATGCACAAGTATATTTGTTTGTGTTTATATATATGCATGCCGCCTAATTAAGCCACGTCTTTGAAAATGTCGCTGCATCGCCATAACACATAAGGTTGGAAGTTTGACATTGCCAGTTAGGGCTGTAAACGAACCGAACAAGCACGAACGGAGCCTTGTTCGTGTTCGTTCGTTTAAATTAACCTAACAGACAAACGAATTTTTTTGTGTCAATGTTCGTTCATTAAGAAAATTTGCTTGTTCATGTTCGTTTATGTTCGTTTGTTAAGCTATTAAATGAAAGTAAACGAACAAACATAAATGAAGAAAAACGAACGTAAATGAACGAACACAAACGAATATAAACGAACTAAACGAGCGAACTTAGATGTACGTAAACGAACAAACACAAATATAGGAAAAAAACCATTAATTAACGTAACAAAATGAAAAACTGGGTAAACTTAGGACGGATAAAATACGTAAACGAACATAAACGAACGAAAATGAACGAACGTAAATGAACGAACGAGACCAATGTTCATGTTCGTTCATTTAACTAAACGAACAAAAAAATGTGTTCATGTTCGTTCATTTATAAAATAAACGAACATAAACGAACTTCCCGCCGAACAATTCACGAACGGTTCGTTAAACGTTTTATTCGTTTACAACCCTATTGCCACTATGTCACGTCTCACGTTATTTAGTACCTTGAATTTGTAACACCCTATTTCTAGGGACAAAATCAAAATTGATATGCAGGTAAGAGATTAATTAAGATCATGTTTTTTTTAAAAGAATTAAGATCATGTTTAACAACTATAAATTAGTATATTTTTTAGATTATTGATAAAGTCTAGTTTGATTTTCCATAAACCAACTTATGGAAGCTATTTGAAGTAACGTTCTAAAGTTCCATGATCTGTTTTTCATTTTTGTAATTATGATCTTAGTATTTTATCATAATAACGAAAACTCTATTATTCTTAGAAAATCAAACGTCTTTTATTATTTTTAATTTAGTCGACTCTTTATTATTATTTATTAACTATTTTAAAATAAATACACTACAAAATTTTACCCACAAAAATTATGCGGAGAAATTTCCGTCATAATTATCCACGAATGATGGATCACCCAAAAAATACCAATGGTTCGGTAAAATTCGATGTTTTTCGAGAGAATACCAACGGATTACCCGAATAATCCCTTGGTGATCTGCCACTGTTTTGAATTACCTACCAGCAATTTAGCCACCAACTTTTGTGACGGTTTGTGAACGAATCACCCGTGCATAGGTAAAACTCTTTCGTTTAGTAGTGATAAAACACTACTACCGGACCACCCATTACCGACGGCCAATTCCGTTGGAAATCCGTCCGTAAAGGCGGAATTCGTCGGTAAAAGGCCGTCGGAAAATCGCTCGTAGGTAAAGGTTTACTGATGGTTTTCCAACGGAAACCTTTAATGACGGACATCATTTCCGACGGATGTCCGACGGATTTAATTAAAATATTTTTATATTTCCGACGGATTATCCGTCGGAAATGAGGTTTTTTTTTTAATATTTAAAAAATCTAATTTCCTGTACAATTTTTGTACTCTTACCGACCTAGATTTTTAACACACAAAAGAAATAGTTTTTTAAAACACAAAAGAAACAGTTTTTTAACATACGAAACAAAACAGTTTTGAATCTACAAAATTATATCATAAATTTTGTATCTACGATCCTAAAACTAACGAATGAGGGCTAGGAGGATTCTGCGTCTTGTACTGCGTCATGAAAGCCTCGAATTGCTTCGTCAATTCACGCTGGTGTCACAACTCCTCCTCGCACATCAAAAACCGCTCCTCTTGTGTGCGTTTTTCTTCTTCTCTCTTTATCTCTTCTTCCAACCGCTTTTCTTCTCTCTTTCTCCGTTCCTCCACCAGCTCTGCTCTCAAAGACTTTACCTGAAATTGATTCACATTTGACAAAAAAACAATGTTAAGCACTAATTATTAAAAACATAATAAATGCATGTATTACAATCATATTGAACATACCTTCGAAACCCTGCTTGAAATAGGACGGGCTTGACCGGACACATCCAAGAACCCCGTAAGGCTACCGAAAACGTAAACACGACCCTTTTTCGGGACTCCGACAGTACGCTCCCACAACTGTCCTTGTATCGCCGAAGTAAGGGTGCTCGGATCAACATCAAGGAATTCCTCATTTATAGTCCTGGCAAACGACGTCTACAAACACCAAAACAAAATTGCGTTAACTAATAAAACTTATAGACATTTCGGCAGCATAACGGCTATAATTGGAACATATCCATTACATGTTTTTAAGTAGTAAAATGCAATGGTAACAATTACACCTATCATCTGCCCAACAACGGAAACCCAAACTAGTTATTACAACTTTATCCTATAAAACAAGTCAATCCTAAAAAGTCTTGATGTGCTTTAACGCCTCTTAACGAACTACAATGGGCTTGATGGGCTTTAACAATTCTTAACGGCCTAAAATGGGGCTTGATGGGTTTTAACGACTATTAACAACCTACAATGGGCCTTGATGGGCTTTAACGACTCTTAACGACCTACAATAGGCTTTCATGGGTTTAACCACTACTAACGCACTACAATGGGCCTTCATAGGCTTTAACAACTATTAGCGAACAACAATGTACCTTGATGGGTTTAACAACTCCTTAATAAACAACAATGGTGTTTGACGACTCTTAACGAACGACAATGGGGCTTGATGGGTCTTAGCGACTATTAATACATATATATGTACATATAAACAAATACAAACGTATACAGATATACATGCACACAAATATGTATACAAGTTATATATGCATAGCATGCTATACGTTTATGCGTATATACATGTATAAATACATATATATACTACTCGTAACATATATATATACATACATACATACATCCAATCAAGTGACATATAGGATACACACATGCATACATATACACTTGTAAAAATAACGAATTATACAAAGTAATTCAAGTTAAAGGTCATACGAATAAGAAAAAACTTGGAAAATCGGGAAAATGGCTCAATCCGTCGGAAATTACCGACGGAATTAACGGCGATCGGTAATTTCTAATAGATTGGGCCATTGTCCCGATTTTCCAAGTTTTTTCTTATTCGTATGATAACAATTTCCGACGATTTTTACCGATTTTACAAAAATAAAAAATAAAATAATAAATATCCGTCAAGAATTCCGACGGATATTTATTATTTTATTTTTTATTTTTTTAAATGGACAAATCTGTCGGAAATTACCGACAGCCGTTAATTCCGCTAATTTCCAACAAATATTTATTATTATCATTATTATTTTTAATTGTATCCGTCGGAAATTACCGACATAAATTTATCTGTTCGTATGTCTGTTGGAAATGTCCTGTTTTATGGTAGTGAAATAATAAATATTAAATACAATACATTGATAAACAAATTTAAAAGGACATATGATCCGACAAGTAAAAAAATTCCGTTACTAAATTTTAGAAAAATAAGCCATATTAAAAATAATGATTTTTCAAAGTTCACCGTCAAAACCATATTAAATAATTGTAACTAATACATAAATATATAGACAGAGGATAAAAGATTAAAGTAAAATTAAAAGTTTATGATATTTTTATAAGCATAGTTAATAGTACTATATAATACTAATAGTTATAAAAATTTGATTACTATATACAATTATAAAATTTGATCCTATATTTTTTCAAAATATTTAATATATTATATATGTTGTATAAACAATAATAGTTGCATGCAAAGTGACAAATAGATGGACAATTACGACTGAATTTAACCCTCCTGATGCTATTATCACTGACTACGCTGTGTCTTTTGTGTACATTATAGTGGTGGATGAAGACAGAGATCGAGGCCATTTGAGTCGTCAAATCAAGAAATGTTTTTCTTTAATATCTTCTTTATATATAATACTTATTTATTTATTTTTTCTGTCGTACTTGAAAGCCTTCATATCTGATCCTCATGGGGTACAAATGTTTCTGCAGTTTTTGCAAAAGGTGTTTCGGTGTGGGGTTTTTTCTGGCATCCTTGCATTCCTTTTCATTCATGATCAATAAATGGAGTTATATTCAAACATTTTCCATCACTTTATCCATTATCAATAATTAGTTATCTTTTTGTTAAATCGAGTGAATTCAAGTATGTATATAGTGTTAAACAAGTTGTTAAGACTTTCGTTACTTTGATGTCGTCCTTGAACTCTTTCGGATAGTAACAAAGGACACATTATTGTCATGATCCGCAACGTATCAAAACTTGATATTGTCTTTGTCGATAACATCACTAATAAGTAATAAAGATGTGGGGAAGAGCAAGTGACCATATATATATATATATGTGTGTGTGTAAGATTACGATAAAGTCCTTTACATTATTGCTACTACTAGAATACAAGGACATCCTTTCTCCAAACATGTTATCCTTTTTCTTGCTGTGGGCATAAGGGAGATTTTTTAGATTGTGTCAACTCAAAATCAAGACAACACATGATTTAGGGTTTTCGAAAAACATAAAGGAAAGCATATAAGACAATGAAGATTTAAAAGATTTTATGACATACAAAAAAATTGACATTTCTGAACTGCAAATTGGTGAACATTTCGATGGAAGTTGAATCAATTTATGGCTGCAATTGAATGCTTTGTACTTGCCGGCAAAGGGAGGAAGATGGAAAAGAAATGAAGAAATTGACTTCTTTTATTAAAATTATTGTAATTGCTTCTCATTTGTTTTTTGCTCTAAACTAACCCTAATTTATGTAAAAATGTTATAGTTTGCAAAAATAAGCGAAACTAGACAAATATATTATTAATTGAGGGCCACAAACAAACGATGCATAAATTTTGTTTTGGGTCAAATTGCAAATAATGTGGCTTACCAACAAATTAAATGGCACGTTATGTACTGGAATCTTTGACCAATATCATGAGTGAATTAATAGCTAGCTTTCTAAAATTTGTGATCGTTAAGGTGGTATTTGATTTAAGGGAACGAGAATAATAAAAAGTAAATATTAGTAATGACGTCCATAAATATGACAATCATCCACATTCCAAAATTTGATACATGATTCGTGTTAGCATTAATAATAGCAATAATAATAATAATAATATTCAAACTAATAATAATATCAATGAAGATAGCATATTGGAGCAAAACGTGTATTTCTCGGACACGCAAACCGGCCCATACAGGCTGCCAAATCCCAATATGAGGGGCATACATGACTCACTCAGTGGCAAGACGATTGCGAGGAGGCCTGATATCAAACCCAAGACCAACGGCCTATTGGAGCAAACATCTCCTCGTCCCTTAACCAACTGAGATACACGCCATTGGCAATGAAGATAACATATTATTATATCATGTCCTTATTGATAGATCAATACAACATCTTGGATAATTAAACTTTAAAGTTTACCAACAACCATGTGTATATACGTGGATCAAACGATCGAGAACAGGGCCGTCCTAATCTTTTTGGAGGACCTGTTATAACCGTAATAATATTATAGTTTCTAAAACAAGTAATAAACTGAATAAAATATAAAAGTTCACACATATGATAAGCATAAAAAAGTAGACTGAACTTAAAGAATCTGAAGTTTGAGCATTTTTGAATACTCTAAACCTAAACAATAAACAAATAAGATACATAAACCTGTAAAAATAAGAATCAAGAAAGATAAACCTACTTAAGTGACTGTTTTACTGTTTGTATATTTATATATTATTCCAAACTAAGAATCAAACTTTGAGCAAAGAAATTTAAATGGCAATAGAACTTAATACAGTTACGAATTTAGCACACCAATGGATTCCTATGACATTGATTTGTGCATATAATCAATATTTAATAGAAAAAACCGGAAGGCTTCCAACCATTTCCTATTTGGATGCACAACATCTCAAATACACAAATATGGGTTTTTCAAATTTGGATTTCACTTTAACCGAAATTAAGAACAAGAACTAGTGATAGAAGGAATTAACATAAAAGAAATGTAATTTACCTCCTCTGCTTGGGGAATTTGAATGATGAAGAGTTGCAATATTGCATGATTTGGTCTCACTCTCAAAATCACATCAGAAGTAGGTTTCTCGATTCTCGAATTTATATTATGAGAAGCAGATTGGTTTGAAACTTGAATTGAGCCATTGTCGTTTCCGTTGAGTATCCAAAATCAGATAAGAAGCAATCATCTTCGAGCCTTTGGAGATTTCAATAGTTGAATACTTGAATTGGGAACAGAAGTGAAGAGAAAATTGAAGACTCAAGCCTATGATTTTTGATCGATAAGTCTGAAATTGGGAAACCGAGAGAGACAACGACTCTAATTGCTTAATGATTTAGGGCTATATAAACCAACGACTCTAATTACTCTAATTGGTATATGGGACAGGATGTGACAAAACTCTATGTCCCACGTTTGGTGCAACATGGGACGGGATAGGAATTCACTATCCCACATTTGGCGCGACATGGGACAGAGACAGGACTGGGACAATATGGAACAAAGTGGGACAAAAAAGACTTTTTCTTGTTCCACCAAAATAGGTTGAACAAGAATGGACAAGAATTGGACAAAAAATCAAATATCAATAATCTACCCTCATTTGATATATAACCTCAATATGGTACTTGTTTTAATGGTCAACACCACTAGTCCCAACCGCAGGTACCGCCGACGACTACCCACAGTCGGCCACCAACCACCATCATCCGTTGCCACTACCACCACCACCACCGTTGGCCACCTCCAACTTCTCCTCTAGAACAACAACCTCCTCCACTACCTCTACAACCACCGTCGGCCACTAACCACCATCGTTCATCGCTACCACCACCACCATGGCCACCTCACCTCCACCATGACCACTACCACTGCCGACCACCATCGTCACAGTTATCTACCTCCTTCACAACCACCATCCATCGCCACCACCACTACCACCGTTGGCCATCTCCACCTCCTCCTCTACAACACCAAACTTCTCTTCCACCTTCACAACCATCGTTGGCCACCGACCACCACCGTCCATCTCCACCACCACCACTGTGGGCCACCTCACCTCTACCATAACCACCACCACCGTCCATCTCCACTACCACCACCACCACTGTGGGCCACCTCACCTCTACCATAACCACCACCACTGTCGACCACCACCACCGCCGCCGCCAACCACCACCACCACCACTGTGGGCCGTCTCACCTCCACCACCACCACCGATGACCACTACCATCTTAAGTCATCTATAATCAACATCGGCCACTGATCACCATCGCTAATTGCCGCCACCAATACTACCATAAGAATAAACCATAATTTCTTATTTGTGTGATTGGGTTTTTCAAACTATAATCAATTATAACAAAATTCTCGTTCAAATTTTATACTAATATGTGATTTTGTACATGAATCATATGTGATTTTGTACATGAAAAATTTAATGTACAAAATGATTGGCTGAGGATTGTCCCCGCATTCTCGTAAATTGTTACTGTCCTCGCATGAACCTCCCTCTATGTATGTATGTGTGTCTATATATATATATATGAAAGTTGAGTAAAAATATTTATAAACTAAATTATTATTTTTGTTTTTGCTTTTTTGTGTAAGTATAACTATTATATAATATATAAAATCGTCAAATAACTTATGTGACAACTTGTCTAGTTTTGTCCTGTCCAGTCCTAGGTGTACCAAACATACACTTGTTCTGTCATGTACAGTCCTGTCCTGTCCACCCTCTTGTTCTGTCCAATCCAATCATGTCTGCGTACCAAACGCTACCTAATAATCTGCCCAACTATACAAACAGTTTAGAGATTTGTCCTTATTTCTTTATACTTTGTGTGGTCATTCCATTTTCTTCTATGTTTCTTGCACTTTTTTGCAACATCTCCAACAACATCTACAAAGTTATTGAATTTGTATCACCTGTTCAGAACTTCCTCCTAAATATTTAGAACCTTTGACTATAAACATAGATGAAGATGAACACCCTCTTTGAGTTAATATCCTTGACATATATTGATGTACCATAGTTTGGCGATAAGATTAACGAACGAAATGATTACGATCAAACCAATACCAAAAAAGGAGAAACAGGGTCTCACATGACCTCTTGCGTGCCTTATGTTGCCTATCGCTAGAAGTGGAACCTGAAGGTGGACACTCATTACTCGGTCGTCTCTCTACGAAGAGTGGTGTATAGGTCGTTACTCTCGTGGACTGAGTTAGTCGCTTGGTGGCACAGGTAGGTGTCGAGTAAAGTTCACGTGCATGCATGCAGGGTATGGGCAAGAAAGATTGACGACAAAAGACAACCTAACCAAGAGGGGGATCTATATTGAGGCAGACGATTGTCCGTGTTGTGTTGAAAACTCTGACCATTTTTTTGTGAAATTTTAAACAGCTCGGGATATGGGAGCTCATCTAAATCAATGGTGGAATTCTTGGCCGACAGTTGATGTGTCGGTACATGACCTAAAGGAAGCTGCGCAACAAGCAAATTCTTACGACCATATAAATGAGGTGGTGGATCGAGGTGATCTTCATGGATTATTCTTAGGTCATGTGGAACCAAAAAAAGGAGAAACTTTGTAAAGGAAAGATGAAAGATGGTAAGGAGATTGCTACTCTAATCCACTATTTGTGTTTTACTGGATTAAAGCTAGATCAAAGATCGGTAGAGTTTTATGTTGTGATATTTGGATTAGTTCTCCGGTCTATTTTGTAACTAACCTGTGTTATCTAGCGCCTCGCTAGTTTTTGGTTGGAATTAAACGCGCTTTAGTTGTCCAAAAAAATAATGTTAAGGCACTCTCATCAGATTTTCTAAAATGCTAATGTCACAACAAAGTTTCAAATGTTAAAAATTTCACGCCTAATCCAGATCCGCGAATTTCAACCGTAACATACTTTTCTTGTAATGATTTGACAAAAGAAGTAGAAAAAAATAGTTATGTTCCCCAAGGCTCTAAATGACGCGAGACATTAGGTCAAAACTCAGCTCTTACGAGTTACGGCAAGACTATGGCATTTTACAAGGCGTAAAGGTAAAGACTCAAATCTTATGAGTTGCGTCGAGCTAGGCCATGACATTTTTTGATGCATGGCTTAAAGTGAGAAATCTCTCTCTCTCTCTCTATCTCTCTCTCTCTCTCTCTCTCTCTCTATATATATATATATATATATATATATATATATATATGGTGAAAATCAAAGAAAACCACAAAAAAGTTATAAACTTGTGACAACCGATTTAAAAAAAATTACTTGGTTTTTTTGTCAAAACCTATAATTTAAGATATTGTTTCACATATGTTTGTGTCCACCTTATTAAATAATTAGATGTGATTTTTTTATTCACCTAGTGAAATGAAAATTACGCATAAAAAATATTCATATGGTGAAACAAATAGATGTGAAATTTTCACATTATGAAAAACAAATATATGTGAAATAATATATTAAATCCTAGCATTTGATGAAAATAAATCGTGAAGTTTTATTTTTACATCGCTTTTCACGAGTTTGTAATATTTTTATGGTTTTCATTTGATTTAGCCCTATATATATATGTGTGTGTGTGTGTGTATATGTATATATATATATATATGGTCGGACGAGAGCTATATATTTTGCGAGAATGAAAGAAGTTTCCGTATCATATATGATTACATGCATGACACACAAGCTTTATAATATATGATTAAACACATGTTGTATTGAGACACATAAATGCTTAATCACAACATTCAAAATTTTCCTCGCCTTCAACCTTTGGTTAACGAATTCCTGCTTTCAGTGAATAATTAGAATAATTAGAACTAATTAAATACGTCATAAACTATATACATATATATGAAGTAGATGACCAAAATAACCTATTCACACCTTAACGCTCCTTCAGTATAATATGTTATAATGCACAATTTTACTCATGCCTTAGAGTGCCGCCATGGGTATTCAAAATAAGGACTTTTATTGATGGAAAAATTCATTAATAATCTGTAGGTGAAAGTTTGTCTGTTATTTTCAATATATATTTGTGCCGACACGAGCAGGGAATTTGTCCTGCTTGACTTGCATTGTAACACGTTATTTTATATGTGAAGGGTTATTTTATATATATATTTTGAAGGAGAAATAATAATTATGTACGAGATCTAAGACTTAAATAAAGATAGGAAACTTCAAAACTAAAACCTTAAATAGGTAAATATTACTCTCATTCCCAGACATTAAAAGTCGAACATTAGTTGTATAAAAATTGAAGAAATTTAGTCCTGATTTTGCCCTCTTGATCTTATTATGTATCAGTGATACTTTTTTTAGTTTTATCACTTTATATGGATTTATTTAGTCCTACGATGCTATTCAACTAACACACACACACACAAGTATATGTGATTTGTGTCTGTGTGTGTCTATATATATATATATATATATATATAGAGAGAGAGAGAGAGAGAACTTAATTTAGAAAACAGTCAAAGCATAGAAACTCGTTGAAACCAAGATAAAAGTAATATTTTTTTTTTCATCTAATGTTATGATTTAAGATATTGTTTTGACATACGTTTGTCTCATAATGACAAAGTTTCACATTTATTTATTTTCCAACAAGCAACAACCAATCGAAAACAACTGTATCCAAATGAGCAATACACCGAACGAGCACTAGTGTCACATTCTCTACCAATGTCCATGTACGACATAATAATGAGCAAACAAAAACATATGAATGAACAATGTTATGGCACTCTCATCAAATGTTCTAAAATGCTAATGTCACAACAAAATTTCAAATGTTGAAAGTTTCACGTCTAATCCAGATCCACAAATTTCAACCATAAGAGACTTTTCTTGTCATGATTTGACCAAAGAAGTAGAAATAAATAGTCATGTTGCTCAAGGTTCTAAGTGGCATGGGGGATGGTATGGCATGGAGGTCAAACCTCAAAGCTTACGAGTTACAGCGAGACTATGGCGTTTTTCAAGCCGTAAAGGCCAAGATTCAACCCTTACGAGTTACAGTAAGCTAGGCCATGACGTTTTTCGATGTGTGGCTTAAAGTGACAAATATCTCTTTCTCTCTCTCTCTCTCTCTCTATATATATATATATATATATATGCAGATTCAAATGAGAAGCTAAATATTTTGCAATAAGGCGAGAAGTTTCAGTATCATATATGATTACATGCATGACACAAAAGCTTTAGAATATATGATTAAACACATGTTTTATAGACTCTTACTCATATATGATTAAACACACTCAAAGTAGTGTAATCATATATAATATCTAAACTTATCACCTTCCGCAAATTGTTTAACTTCTCGCATTATCTTTTTTTTCTCTCTCTCTCTCTATAGGGGGGCCTTCATATTTTGTGAAAACCGTGAGATCTATTCTAAGCCACATAGTTATATTTAATTAGGAAGTTTATAATTTTAGTAATTTTTAATTACAAAATTAAAAAAGGGTGTTATAGGTATTATTGTAAATGTTTTCTCTCCTCTCCCTCTCCTTTTCCCTCTCCCTCTCCGTTCAATCACCACAGCATGTTGAACCTTTGTGAACGTTAACCACAATGTGAACACGTAGTGAACACGTTGTGAACCATTTATTCAAACCTTTTACTGCATTATGAACGCCATGGTACTCATCACACATTATACA
Source organism: Silybum marianum (assembly GCA_036898165.1). Classification (NCBI taxonomy): domain Eukaryota; kingdom Viridiplantae; phylum Streptophyta; class Magnoliopsida; order Asterales; family Asteraceae; genus Silybum; species Silybum marianum. The sequence continues at coordinate 2,317,692 of CM072544.1, forward strand.
TATTGTGCATAGATTGTAATTAGCATTAGGTAGTAAGATGACAGTGTGCACAATTTACATAACACTTGGATTCACGAGAATACCAGTTGTTCACGAGAGCTAGATCCACTAGTTGTGTCCACACTTTGTGTGCACACTTTTGGAAAAAGTGACGGGATGTCTAGAAAAAAAAATGGAAAGTGATGGGAGGTTTTGGAAAAAATTGTCGGCTCACCCGAATAGGTCTAGGAAAAAGCGACGGGAGGCTTTGGAAAGTGACAGGAGGAAAGTGAGATATACATGGTTTTTATTTATTTAGTTTCTATAAATAAAGGAAAGAGTGAGTAAATTACATTAATACCCTTTTTTATTAATTTAGGAATAAAATAAATTAATTAGACTGATTGGCTAAGAATGGACCTCACGGTTATTACAAAAAAAAATAGTTTTCAAAAGATTAAGCCCCTTATATATACATTTAAAAATAGGGGAGGATTTAAATGAGAACTCAAATTTGGTTGTGAGCGTGAGAACAAATAAGAGCACGACACATGTCATATTCAGACTGAGTAATAAAGAAAAATATCCAGTCTGGATAATATTACATTCAGACTGAATGTAGTGTTATTCGGTCTGAATAATACTACATTCACTCTAAATATTTTTCTTCATTATCCAGTCTGAATACGACACGTGTGCACGCTCTCATATGTTCTCACGTTCACAATCAAACTTGAGTTCGCATTTAAACTTTCTTCTATATATAGAGGCATCTTCAAATACAAACTCGTACAAACCAATATATTTTTCATGATTTTTTTTCATCAAATTATATGATTTAAGATATTATTACACATATGTTTGTTTTAACTTCTGAAAAAATTACATGTGAAAAAAATATATGTGAAAACTTTTATATTATGAAACAAATATATGTGAAACTTTCACTTTATTAAAACAAATACATGTGAAATTTTTACATTATGAAACAAACATATGTGAAATAACATCTTAAATCATAGAATTTGATGAAAAATATCATTAAAGGTTATTTTTTATATTGATTTGTACGAGTTTGTAACTTTTGACTAGTTTGTATTTGAAAATGTGTTTGTATATATATACATACATATAGAGGCTCCTTCATTTATAAACTATTTAAAGAGTAGAAACTCGTGCAAACCAATATAAAATAAATATTTTCATAAGTTTTGTCCTCAAATGTTATGATTTAAGATAATGTTTCACATATGTTTGTGTTAATATGAAGAAAAAAAAATTACATGTGAAAAAAATGGTGGTTCACTTTAACATATGAAACAAAATTCATATGGTGAAATGTAAAATTAAGTGAACCAAAGTTTTTTTTCCACATGCAGTATTTCTTTGAACACAAATATATGTTAAACAAAATCTTAAAGCATAACATTTAATGATTTTTAAAAAAAAATTATTTTTATATTGCTTTGCACGAGTTTCTATTATTTAAGTTTTTTATAAATGATTATCCCTATATATATATATAACATAAATAGTGTGGTCAACAATAATGAGTGACAAATTAAATTCATATAAAACTTTAAATAAAAGAACTATGCATTTATAATTTGATATCATATATAAAAAAATGTTTACAAATGGTTTCAAATCTATACATCTCTAATTTAAAATTCTAATATCATATGCTCAAACTCATATTAAATTGTATCTGATTAAACGTATCATATAAAAACTATTCTTCCAACTAATTTTCATCATTTACTTTCGTATTCTTTTAAATGAATTCAAAAAATTTCTCACCTTCAACCTCTGGTTAACGAATTTCCGCTTTCAGTGAATAATTAAAATAATTAATATATAATAGAAGACAAAAAAAACCTATTCACACCTTAATGCACCTCGAGTATAATTTGTTGTAATGTGCCATAAAACAAAGGACATTTACAAACGAAAAAAATTGTTGGTAATTCGTCAGTAAAAGTCCAATCCGTTGGTGAAAGTTTGTCGGTAAAAAATACGTGGGAAATGGGGCTCTTCAAATTACCAAAAACCTCGAGGCACCAGGGGCCTCTGCCCAAAATTATTCCGCCCAGGGGCTCTGCCCCTTAGAACTCTGCTATGGTAGCTGCCGCTCGAACCCCTTAAGGGCGCGCAACCCCTTAGACCCCCACCTTATGGTGATCTAAGGCGATAGGGACAACATTTGTGAGTGTGTAATCTGCACCTGCTAATTAACTTATGTTTGTCTCATCACCTTAATCGGTCTCGAGTGAATCACAATCACAGCAAAATTATCGATTAGATTTTACTTTAGATCAGTTAGAGTGATCAGACAAACATAAGTGATTTAGAAGATGCGGAAAGCACACTAACAGATGTTGCATCTATCACCTTAAATTGCCTCAAAGCGGGGGTCAAGGGGGTCGCGCCCTTTTGTAGGTTTCTAAGGGCAACGCCTTGAGGTTTTCGATTTTATGAAGAGTTGAACTTAGTGAAAATCACAATAAGTATAAATAAGTATGGGTAATGTAATTAGAGCTAAGATATGATCAATCTGATCAGAGTTATGAAGTTCCGATCAAATTAACCAAGTCTGGAACTCTAGACTATGTATCCAGACATTAGGTTTTTGAGTCCAGACTTGTGAAGTTGTGATAATTGACTAAGTATAACTCTAGATTTTGTGCACCCAGACTTAGACTTAAAATCAAAGTTCGGTAGTCGGAGTTCATTACTTTGAATTCTAATTCGGTTATAACTGCTCTTTAACCTTATTCATTAACAGTGGTAAGTGCTTGTAGCTACCGATTTCACATATAAACATGCAAACGAATTTGGGATATAAAAAATCTCAATCTCACAATAATTGAGAGAAGAGAAATGCTCTTGGATTATCTCAATACTACATTCGTAAATCCAAGCCTATAAAGGATGAATTATCGTATTCGGAAAGTGTGTTGTACATTATCCCAAGAGTTTATCATGTCCTATAATTATCTTCAAATCCTTGTTTTCCAACATATATGGTACCTTCAGATAAAAGAGCCTCCAGGAATTGATGAAGATTCGAATATATATAGACAAAAATCGGTCAACGTGTAGCCGATGTAGGACTTCAACTCGCTCCCTCCAATAGAGGCTAGACGAGATAGATTGTCCCAGAGTGTTGAATGAAGGCTAGACGAGATAGATTCTTCCAAAGTGTCAAGTTCCTATAGTGGAACACTTTAACTCTAATATTATATGAGAATTTTTGAAACCTCCCAAATTTGCTTTCCTAAAGATCCCTTTATAGGAGAAAATTAATGCATGTTCCAATATATATATATATATATATATATATAGGGGTGGGTTCAAATGCGAACTCAAATTTAGTTGTGAACGTGAGGATAAAGGAGAGGGCGACGCGTGTCCTAATCCATCTGAATATATTCAGACTAAATGTTGTGTTATTGACTCTGAATATTGTGTTATTCATACTGAATAATGTAAGAACGTCACTTTCGTTATTCATATCGAATGTTTTTCATTAATTATTCAGACTGAATAAGACACGTGTCATACTCTCCTTTGTCCTCATGTTCACAATCAAATTTGAGTTCGCATTTGAACTTTCCCCTCTCTCTCTCTATATATATAGAGAGAGAGAGAAGAATTGATCTAAATATAGCCGAAATGCATGCATGGAACTCCAACGTGAACTAGAGAAAATTGAAAACCAGGATACAATTTTTAGCATAATTTTTCATCATTAAAACAATATGAGGAATGAGGGTGGTAGCTAGTTCATGATCGGTTGCAATTGTTCGATTGATTTTTTTATAGTCTTGGGTAGATATGTCCATTCACTTGTGGGTTGGAGGTTTCGCTAGTTTGGTAATCCTATCAGTTTTATGGTTATAAATGTCTTTCAATCTTGATTTTATTTTTATTCTTAGTCAAAATATTTTAGTTTAGGTTCTTTATCTTTTTTCTAATCGCTAATCAAGTTTAGTTGTTATCCTTGTATCTTCTCCCCATTGGTCATCGTAATTTATCTATTTAATAACCTTTCCATATGTTATATTTTTACTCAAGTGGTGTTCCGTTAATCAAAATGTCACTGACACTCAATAAAGAAAAATATAAATCGTATGAATATTTTATAGTGATTACTAATTTGTGAAATTTTGATTTTTTTATTCTTAAAACATCGTATTAATTTTTTAAACAACCTAAAAATGTAATATGCGTATTTTAAAAGCAAGAGGGTATGATGCAAGAATCGAATTAAATGTGCCTAAATTACCAGACCTATTTAATCTGTTGTACCAATGAAATCGTTTTCATATTCTAATTTTGGAACTGGCCTAACTTCTAACTCTTTTGGAATATCAAAAACATAACTTTTTATTACTATGGAAGTAAACTATGCAAAGACCCCTGATAAGGTGCTCAATACCAAAATACAGAATCAAAATTATAATTAATAGAAACATAATTTTTTTTGGAACCGGCAATAGAAACATAATTGAAACATTACTTTCCAACTTAAGTTGATAGAAATGCTTTTTGAATTTAACAACATTAATTTAAGCTGAAAATATTGGTTTGCAATACATAATGACTACAAGATAAAGTTAATATTGATTTTGAAAATTAAAAAAGCAAAGAATTAATCCCGTATTTTGTGTTCAATAGGGGAAAACAATCGATCATTAAATTATATGATAAATCAAAATATTGTGATTATTTTAAAACAAGAATAGGGATGAGTTTAAATAAAATATCTATCATTTTATGAAGTGGCAAAACACTCGGTATCACATTTAATACTGTAATTCATTACATCTGATACTAAATCAAAGATACATACAACCTTTGGTTTTACCTTGGTCGTGGGCCAAGGTGTCTGCACATCGCCAAATCCCTTCACATATATTATCATTATCACATATTATATAGGTGTTCTCGTGTTTCAATAAAATAATAGTGTTCTCATAGGAAGCTTCACCAATTAAAATTAAAGTTTTTATTAGACAATCAAACTCTTTTTTTTGTTTCACTATAAAATAAGGGACTATTATTTTTCCACCGGTAAAAGACAGATCCGTCGGTAATCCATCGGTGAAAGTCCGCCAGTAAAAGAACTCTGGGAAAAGGTATCAGCGAAGGATCACCGATGGATTATCTATGGTCACGATCGACGGATTACTGATGGATATAATTGCTGACGGCCAAACTTACCGACAGATTACCTATGGATATTATTATCGACGAATTACTTACAACATTAGTACCAACAGATTATCGGCGGAACCAACAATAAAAGAATAAATAAATTATCAAAGGAATTTCCATCGTTAATCCGTCAATAATTTTTTTATAAATAACTTAAAAATATTAAATCTCATGTAAAATAACTTGCCCAAAATTTTCAAATAAAGTGAAAAACTAAAACAAGAATGCTTTTATATAATAACTTAAATTATATTACAAAATATCTCATATTCACCAACAAACAATTCTAGCATATCCTAAGACTAGTAAGAAGGGGGTTTGGCCGGATGGGGATGGTTTATTGCCTAGTACTTCGCCATAAATGCCTTAAACTGTTTGGTCAATTTCTTCTGTTGACGTAAGTCCTCTGCTTGTTAAGTTAGCTCATCTGCTTGAGCCTTCTGTGTGCACTCCATTTCTGACTTCTTTTTCCGTTCTTCCTACATTTGTTACTTGCAGGTTGACAACGTCTCATTTAACTCATCTACATAGAACAATGTTAGACGATAAATGATTAAAAACAATATGCATATATTACAATTATATAAAACATACATCATCATCGTGAGCACCATAAGAGGTTTGTTGCTACCGAGATGACTGATCATAGCAACTGGGGCATCCTGACTGGTCCTAAATCCGCACGGGTTGCCCTTCCATAGGCCTCCGACACTACGCTCCCACAACTCTAGGTCATCGAGAGGAATGATGCTTAGATCTGAGACGACGTATGTCTCCTCTCTAAGTTGTGAATATGTCGCCTATGGTTTACCATACCAAAATTGTGTTAACTAAGTTGTAGACAATTCGCAACATAACGGTTGTAATTGGAACATATCCGTTATATATTAAAATATAAATATAATGCTATTGCAACATTTACACCCATCATCTGCTCAACAACAATGACAGTGCAGTCTAATCAATAGTTATATACCTTATAAAACAAATTGGTCCTATAAAACAAACTAAATCTGGTATGAAAAATGAACTTACCGCCATATCTTCGGGTAAACATAGACCGGAAGATCCGTGGGCGGATCGAGAGCCAGAATAGGCTTCCTGTTGTTGCAATGTATCTTGTCAAAAACCTCACTGTTAGTGCGCTAACATCAGTATGCATCTCTCTATACAGTAGACAATTTAAGTTGTTACAAGACAGCAAATTCATAAATTATATACAATTAGTATATTAGATGATAAAATATCAAGTGAGCACGATGTTAAACCGTACTAATAGATCCTCTGGTGCCTGGAGAACACCCCCATACTCGGTGGTATGATTGGCCTTGTTGACCACAGATTGAGTCCTAAACGTGTCAATATTCCACGTCTGTTAAAATATAACATATAAATCAATATAAAACATCATCAAGTCTCATGTAGCTTTTAAGGGATTGGAAATCAAGTTCCAACATTAATCGGAGTAGCATTAGTTTTATTTTACACTTGTAACATTAATCAGTTATTATCTTTATGACCCTAACAATAACTTAAGCCAAAATAAAAGATTTTTTTTGCCATTTCAAATGTTTTTACAACATCCACACTTTTAAATTATGCATATTCATAATTCATTTGCATGCAGTTACGATATTGTTATTATGTTTCTATATGAGGTTTTCAGTTGAATACATATCAATACTAGATGTAATTAACGTAAACAAAGATGACTTGGTTTTAATTAAACAAGCAGTGTGCAATGTAATACAAGAATATGTCATAACCACTCGAGTAAAGATTTGTTGACTATGGTTTACGATGTTTTACTTAAGCCAAATGGTTTCTGCATAAAATTTATTTTGAATGTTAATTTTGAAATGTCCTTTATGTACTAACCACAAAATGAACATTGAACAATGTTTCATTTTTTGGGTTAAGACACAAAGCTTTAGCGACAACCTTTCTTTCCCACACATGATAGAATAATAATAAAATTTTAGTCGTTGATGATTACCGTCGAATTTCCGACCAATTTTAATTTTAGTTATCGTGTAATTACATAATATATTATAAATCATCGTTTTTTAATAAATAATTTATTAATTTTTTTATTAAGTATTATTATTAAACTATTATTTTTAGTCATTAAAAAATATGTTTAAAATTACTAAAATACCCCTCAGTTAATCAAATTTAATGGAAAAAGTTAACGGTCGTTAGGGTGAAGAACCCAAGCCGTTATGAAATGATAATTGTAATAAACGTAATCCGAGTTTTCATTTAATTACGGTTACGTACATTCATAATATCCATAATATCATATATATATATAGGGTCAGGTTCAAGAGAAAATGTCAAAAAAAAAAAAAAAACTAAGAAAACCTTAAGAGCCTTCCATCTGGACAGTATGCACTAATGCATACCGGTAATTTGTAACATTCATTTGTGGATATTCATTAATGCATATGTAATGATAGAATCATTGGTGCATAGGAACAAAAAACGTTTGTATACATTAGTGCATCACGTTTGAATGGTTAGGTTGTCTAAGTAAAAAGCATATGTTGCATCATACAAACTCTAAGGCAAAATCCGGTTTATGCACGTGTTGCCTAAGATATCAGCTTAGACAACATACTCTATTTACATATGTTGCTTAAGGTATCATCTAAGACAACATACCCTATTTGCATATGTTGTCTAAGGTATTAACTTAGATAGCATGTGCTATTTTCGTATGTTGTCTAATGTATCAGCTTAGAAAACATACTCTATTTACATATGTTGCCTAAGAGATTTTATAAAAAAAATATTACTGCTCATTTTTGTGCACAATGCTACAGTTTTTTCGGGGTTGTTGAGTTGGAGTTTGTATCACCGAACATCTTCATTAATGATTATATCATCTCTCTTTGCTTCGCGGCTTCCTCTCTTTGCATGACAGCTTCCTTTTTTGCCTCATTTTGGCCCTCGTTTAGCAAATGAATCTCCTCGTCATGCTCCGCAACTTGTTGACGCAAGTTTTCCTCGTCAACCGAAGGTACCGACTTAGAAATTCCATTCCCTGGACCTCTCATCCTCGCAGGTTGAACCGCCAAGTTGCCCATACCTCAAACAATTGTCCCTATTGACGGACCAACAATTTGCTCAATGATTGATATTTCTTTTTCGATTGGGCAATGAATTGGAGGCCCGACAAATTCTGGAGTGCCATCAGAAACGTTCTCAATCTTCTCAATCTCCTCCTAAACAAATCTCTATAAATAAGATTCAAACAATTGTTAAAATATTTAAAATCATAAATGACATTACTTTTAATTACAATTTTATATTTCTCGGAAATAGTCCATCATTAATGTGTTAAAATGGTAAAAAGAAACTGCATTAATGTGTTTTTAATTTTTTTAGAGGTTTGAAAAGTTGGAGTTAAAAAGGAATTAAAGAATGATTTTTGATAACTTTATGAGGCTATGGTATTTCGGAAATATCTCACTCGAACGAGCTCGGATTTAAGTGATTCTAGATGATATGGAAAGACAACAACCAGATCTACAACTTCTGCGAGGGAGTATCAGCAGGCCGTAGTGAGCATCCTGGGATGGATCCTATGACACTGTTCGCCTTGCGAGGGAGTATCAGCTGGCTCCTACTCCGTTTAAGTTTTGTGTTTCCATAAATTCAGGCTAAATATGAGTTAAAACGGATGTAGAAAGTGAAAAAGTGTTGTCGGTTAGCAAAGGAAAAAAATTACAAATCATGATCGCACGAAAATAAAAGTTCAAGCTTACTTACTTTATGGCCTTCACTTGTAGTGGTCTCGACAATTGTACTGGGATGAGGAGCCACGGGTCCGGTAGCTACAAGTTATTAGCCCTAAACCGGAACAAAATCGTTCCCGATTTATGCTCGATTCTATTTTTTGACAACATTGTTTCCGACATTCTATTTGATTTGTTCTACAACAAAAGAAACACTTATTTTACAATCCGAACTAAAAAAAACTACATATTTAATTATTTACTCATTAACTACCTTCCATGTTTCTTTTTCAAAAAGTGTGCACAAAAATCTCACTGATCTACCCGATATACAAAGTTCATTGGGATTGGGAGACGACCTTTCTTCTTGTATAACGTGTGACAATCGGTTTTCCACCTATTGAATGCGTGATGCACAGTTATGTGGATCCACGCAAATAATGCATCAACTGAAGGTCCATTCCAATCAATGTCAAATAAAACCTAAAAAGCAAATACCAATCAAAATGAAATAAAATAAAAATTAACCATTATTGATTAATGAGGTATAAATCATCAAAAAAAAGAACTGGCAATATAAATATATTTATGCTAAGTTGATCAATTACAATCTTGACTTCCTCTTGCTAGATCTCTAAATAGCGATTGGTCAACATCGGAATATGTTCACGAACAATACTCCCAATTTGCTTTACGATCCTACAAACCTTGTTTCTGTCGGGCAAATTTTTATACATGTTCCACTTAAGAGGAAGACGTTTTTTTCATTGTTAGCGGTGTCTCTTTAGATCGCCTTTCCGGTGATAATCCCTCGTCTTGCCTTCTTTGTCATTGGTTCTTTCGTCGATTCCACGTGGATGCGGCGACAGTTGATACGTATATCTAGAGCAAGTGGCCCACTAGTAGTAAGTGTGCTTGTCTCTATGTCCGGAAGTGTCACATTTAAAGTTGTTGGTGACACTAGTGTACTCGGTGACCCAAAAGTCGGAGGGTACAATTGGCGTTGGCTAATGTTTGTATTAGTGGTCAATATTAAACTAAGGCAACGTATGCAAATGTGTTGCGTAACAATTACGCTGATAACATAGAATTATTTATATATTGCCTAAGGTCATACTTACGCAACCTAGAGCCATAATTTGCCTAAGAGGAAACTAAGGCAACATATAATAGCCTTAGTTGCCTTAGCGTAGCTTAAGTAAGATAGGAAATTTGCAATTTGCTGTCTAAGACAACATTTGGTATAGTGTTCCTTGAACCTCCCTATATATATATAGACATACACACAGATTAATCAAGTGTAGTACATAGTCAGCAACCAACATTAGTACACATATACGTACATACAAATGCATACATATTTAGAATTATGCACATATATAGATATATGACACATACATGCATATACATATAACATATGTATACACATGCCTATACATATAACATCAAGCATGGCATAGGTAATATGTGGAGACTTCAACGAAGTTAGATTAGCGAAGAAATGAAAGACTATGCCTTTGATCCCGGAGATGCGCATTGTTTCAACTCCTTTATTAATTCTCTTGGCCTGGTCGATATTAATCTGGGAGGTAGGAAGTTTACGTGAATGAATACGGAGGGCTTCAAGATCAGCAAGTTAGACCGTTTCTTATCTACGGATCGATTCCTAGAGCTTTGGCTAAGGGTAATTGCATTTGCCCTTTCAAGGATCCGCTCTCATCACTGCCCAATTGTTTTGGACACAGTTAGTCCATATTTAAGCCCAATCCCCTTTAAGTTCTTGGTTGTCAGATCTAGAGTTGGAAAATGTGGTTAATAGTAGGTAGATTTACTTTGAGAATGAGATTCATGTATTCTCTAAGATTGAAAGGGTTTTAAGAATGTTGCGAAATCTCAACTCTGGTATTAAGGAATGGAGAAACAAAGCAAGAAACGATAAAGACAAAGAGTTGGAGATGATTAAACAAAAAATCTCTCCTATTGACACGTTAGCTGAGGTTATAAATCTGGAGGAGAAGATGGAAAAGGAAAGGTTGGTCCTGTTGTTAAAAGCAAAGGAGTTAGATGCTGCCAAAATCACAGGTCTGAAGCAAAAGGCGAATTTCAAATGGACCTTAGATGGTGATGAGAATTCGAGCTTCTTTCATGGGATCATCAATCAAAAATGCAAGAATTCAAGAATACATGGGCTTAAAATAATGGGTCATGGATTTCGGATCTGGAGAAAATCAAAGATGAAGTGTATAACTTTTTTAAAAGAATGTTTGTAGAAAGTAACCCGACTAGACTGAAATTTCGAAGTGGGTTAATGAAGAAGCTTTCGGTTGAGCAAAGTATGCTTCTTGAGGCTCCCTTTGAGATTGGTGAAGTAAAGGAGGTAGTTTGGAGTTGCAGGAATAATAAAGCCTCAGGTCCAGACGGGATCTCCTTTGAATTTATAAAGAAGTTCTAGGACAAAATTGGTGGTGACATCTTCGAAGCGGTTAAATTCTTTGAATCAAACCGTTTGATCAATCCCGACAGTAACACCTCCTTCATCTCGCTTGTCCCCAAGGTTCGGGACCCTCTTACCCTCTCGGAATATCGTCCAATAAAACCTTAGGTGCGTATGAAAAGTTATCTCCAAAGTTTTAGCGGGTAAACTCAAAGGAGTTATGGGCTCGGTGGTGAGTAAAGTCCAAACGGCCTTCATCAAGGGTCGAAGTATCCTAGGTGAGTAAAGTCCTACAAGCACTTAAGAAATTGTAGAAGGAGGTTGAATACAATTTCACAATTTTTTTTAACTTTTTAAATTCTTATTGATAATAATATCAAGAATTACACTTAGAAAACTGATTGCTGCGAAAAAAAAAAACAGATAAATCTCTTCTAACAATCTAACACTTAATAAAACAAGAGTACAACTTAAATCACAAAGAAAGTTATAAAGTAGTTTTCAGAAATGTCGAATCAAGCTGATCACTTAGAATATATCTTGCTGAAAGCGTGGTTTGCATGAGAGCTCTTCTTCTTCTTTTATAGTGCCTATACATTAAATACATGGGGACAATTGTCACAATATCATTTGATAGTTGAATATCCTTTGGATAAAAGATGGGTGTCATTCCTTATCTTACAGATGAAAGGATAGAACACTGTTTATCTTTTCTTCAAGTCTTAAGTTGTCACATCAAGCAATGGATAAAGACAAATAAACCTTTATGATGTTTAAGAAGAATGTTTGTATTTAAAGCTTGAATGACAAGTTCTTACAGATATTGTATCAAAGAGCATCTTCATAAATGCCACATGTTCTTGTACAGTCAAAAGGGGATCGATTCCGTAAAAGATTGTATCAGTAAATGGAAATTCACTGAAAAAATCTTTGTGAGATCGTCTTTTAAGCTTGGATGACAAATTCTTGCAGATATTGTAATCAAGGAGCATCATCATAAATGTCCACCGACGGGTTAAGATCGGTGGATGGACATCGATGGGTTAAAATCGATGGATGGACACCGATGAGTTAAGATCGGTGGATGGATCAACAGTAGAGATTGGCGCTTGTGAGTCTGGTAGTAGATTGCCAGTCAGATATTCATTTTCCACAAATGTTGATACGTTTCCTTAGGTATCAACTAGTCTTCGATTTGCTGAACTTGTTGAGCACGACCAGACTTTTTCAAAGAACCCAAAATACAAAATATTTTGACTAAAGAAGGATTGATGAGTCATCAACAAATCATCGGTGACCCAACAATCTCCCCTTATTTAATAATGAGACAAATATTTTGTCTAAAAATCTTAAAAGAACTTTTGACCCTTTCTTAAAAAAAATCGGGTTCTTTTCACTTAGATTTTTTTTCCTTTTTTATTGTATCCGATATTTATAGTATATGAAAAAATATGTGCAACATTTGTATAGTATGTAAAGAAGAAGAAAAATATGTGCAACAATTGTACAAGGAAGATAACTGAAAAGATGCCTTCATTTATCACTACAAAGTAAAAGTACATGATAAGGAAAGTTTACAAAACATAACAAATTTTCTGCAAATGAGATTCTTCCAAATCTGGGGAGCCGGTTATTAAGTTCATCTTGCAGAATATTATAAATCACTCTTCCATCATTAGTGTTTGGAACCACTGCAATGATAGCTTCAAGAAAAGTGGTGTCAACCCTTGGGATATCGGTGGTCCTAAAGAACGGAATGGTTCTAAGGGAGTCTTCAAAGAACATTCCCAATTCCGGAGCCGATATGATAGTTTGTTCGGGTTGAGCAATAGAAACAGGAATAGAGAGATCGATTCCTAAGAGAATAGGAGTTTTACCTTCATCTGCCAGAGTCTGAAAGTGAGTTTTCTTCTTTTTTTCTTTGAGGTTCCAGCTTTGGTCCTTCAGAAATACCTTTATTTATTAAGTCTAATTGCTTGGCTTCCTCCGAAGGGACTGTTATGTTGTAAGTCCTTTGGATCTCGATTAGTCTTGAGATTTTTCGGATGAGATAATAGACTACCTCATCTCGATATATTCTCTTGCTTTTCGTGACAAATCGGCGAATTTCAAGCCATTCAGTAACGTTGAAGCCTTGCAGCCATTCCAACTTCTCCGTCTGATTGACCCCATTTTTGCATTCGACAAAGATGAGACTGGAAGAGGTATTCAGCTTTGGTGCATGAATGGATGCAGAAGTGATTTCCTATTTATTGAAACGAACGGAAATGCGCTTCTTGAACCATTTTATGTCAGCTTCCTTTTCGTCCTCAGATTTTTGAAAATTTTCCAATTCATCATTCTGAGCTTGAATGGGATCGGTGGCTTCAATCTGGGCAGCTTCTTGATGAGCAAGAGTTTTCCGCAAATCTTGTTCCTTTTAATGTTGTTGTTGATCCCTTAAAGCAGCTTCCTTATTAGCCTCGGACAGTCCAAGATCGGCAGGTATGAGAGAGGAAGATTTGAGTTTGGGATCAGGCTTCAATTTGAGGGTGTCAGCGTCGGCTCCCTTTTGTCTTCTAATCCTTTCTGCCTTCTGCTTTTGCATCTGAGCTAGTTCTTCTGCATAAGACATTATTTTCTTTCCTTTGTCCATCTGTTTCTCCCCCCTTAGAAGTACCACCAATATGGACATCTTCATCCAGTTGATCACTGGATTTCTCCCCCTGAATATCGGCGGCAATAACCTTGGTAGCCTCACCAACATTTGTTTCGGTCTTAACCGCAACATGTGGTTCATCGGCAGATACCTCACCAATATGTTTATCGGCATGCTTTGGATTTTTCTTCCCTCAGTGGCCGAATGAGGGAGATGGCCAGGAGAGGTAAGAAAATCCTTTATCCCCTCCACATCGGCAGATAGGTCGTCGAGTTTTGACTCAACCCGTTTGAGGGATTCCCTATCTAGGCCATAAAAGAGAGCCTCACCAGCATCTAGCTCAATCGACGGCAGACAGATAGGAATCTTATTAATCTTTAAGTGCAACGGTTTAAGTGACTCCAAGATGCCTTTCCGACACTTAGCCTGAGAAGAAACATCTTTTGCCAAATACTGAAGATCGGCGACCTGTTGTGTAGAAACCAATTTGAGATCGGCGACAGAGGTCTTTAATTCACCTTGAGATGTGGAGAACGCCGAAATGGTGTATCGTATAGAAGACGTCTTTGTGCCGACATCATCACCAATTGAAGTAACATCATGATGGAGGAGATCCAAACATGTGAGAAACGTGAGATTGGTGATGGATAGTTCCCGAGCTTCTGATTTAAGAAGGGCAAAGAGCCCATCGGCGAGAGATATGAGAGCATCCATTCTCTCCTGAAGTTGTTGTCGGGTAGCATTTTCTTTAAGTAGCTGCACCCAAGGGCCAACACCAGCCGCAACTGAACCAAACGCATCAAGTAGTTGATCGGCGGCTGAGTCAACCGTTTAATTCATTGGCGGAGGTCCGGGGATGGCACTTTTTGGAGAGGGTGAAGGTGATGAGGAGGAAGATTATTTCATCAAAGGTGTTTAGGGGGTAGTGTTTTGGGAGGGGGGGCTTCGGGTTGGCCAAGGTGGGAGGGGGAAATATGAGTAGCCTCATGTCGGGGGCTGGGGGAGTGTCGGACGTCAGGGAGTCCTCAACCCCAGGTGACTTTTGCACTTGACCCTGTGTGGATACTTGAAGAGTATCCATCCAAGATTAAGTATCATAGTATAAGAAATCAGTGAAGTGGGTAGGTCCTTCCGATATAACTGGTTTTTCATAAGGACAAGGTGAAACCTCGAGGTCAAAGAACTCGGGTGATAGAGAAGAGGGTCATTGCATTTAGGAGGTATCTAAGTCATCTTCATCAACTAACGAATAAGTTGGCGAGGGTTTAGTGTGGGTACCCGAAAATACAACTTTGTCCTTTTTGGAGGGCACAGAGGAGGTAGGAGGGGCTTTAGCAGATTTCCTAGGTTTGGTAGGGACAAGTTCAACATCCACCAACTTTTGGAAGGGTTTGAGGCTTGGGCAGATACCGAAGGCTCTTTCGGTATCGAGGCCTGAGAAACAAGTGCGGAGGTTGATCTGGCAGAAGGTTTTGAATATTTGGATTTCTTCTTCTTCTTTGCCAAATCGGTGGCTCAGGGGAAAGATTCGGAGACTCCGATGTTACTAGAGGTCTACGAATTGTCTGTTCGGCCGCACACCACTAAATTGGTGGCAGGGGTCCCTTTTGAAGGACCATCTTTCCGATCTGATGAATCGGCAGGTCAAAGGTAATGTCATCGGCGGTTTTGCTTTTGTCTTCTAACTTATCATTTATAACCATAGAAAAGAAGTATTAATAGAGTACCTGACATCGGTGAGGATGGAGAATGACTGAAACCGTCTAATTGAAGAGATATTGAGCATATTCGATCTTTCTCTGAAAGATCAGGGCATGTACAAGATCGGTAATGTAGGAGGGAGACTGATCAAATCTTCCAGTCTTTTTAGTCAAATAGTGAATAATGTGGGTGAAAAAGAAACACCACACACCACCCATGTTTTTCTTTAGAAGAGTTCCAGGACCCTTCTTTAAGGTAGAAACCTTCAGATAGTTGAGCACTTTAATTACTTCATCATGCTCAGTGCCAATGGGGAATTCATCATAAGGTTTGAACGCCGGAATGTGAAGAATCCGACGAACCTCAGCAACATTGAACACCAAGTCTAGTTCTTTAGTCGACAAAACAGAAGCATAAACTTGCTTATTTTCTAATTCATAAGCACATGACATCTAGAAGTTACCTAACAAGATCTTGCTCATCTTAGGTTGAGTAGTAAAGGCATGTTGAAATGGATTTCTTTGAAGAAACCATGAAACCACGTTGAACTCTGGACGAGCCAAATCAAGCCCAAAATGAGCGGTGTGATTGCATGGAGGAAATGCAATGGATTCACGAGTGAGAAGGGGAATGTTCTTCATTTTTGAAGATTTAGAGGGGGTGTTTGAAGTTGCCATGGAAGCTTTGAGGAAGAAAGTTGCAGGTTTCGCGAGTTGGGGTTTCGAGAGAGAAATATGAAGAAGATGATTTCGTAAACGGTAAAAAGAAATAGAGGGAACGGTTAGTATATATATGGGTTTAAAAAATCATTATTTTTGGTAACTGAAAGGTTAGAATTCGAAAGGTTTGCAGTGTAAACTCCGAGGCATGACCTGACACATGTGACGTGTCGTACGTCATGTGGATAAGTATTGAGAAAACTTGGTCACCAAGATAGGAGGTAAACCATCAGAGGTTAGACCAACCGGGTGTAAACCATCGGGGATTAAAAAATCAATATACATCGGCGGTAATCAATCGCGAGATAGACAATCGGTGTTAGATTATCTGGCTCTAGAACTGTGAACCACATCGGTATTTATATCATCAGGGTCTAAGAACCAGGAACAACATTGGGGTCTACATCAAGGAATACCATCAGGGTTCGGAGTATCGGGGGTTGACAAGAAGAGGATAGCGGGGCTTGAAAAGAAAGGGATATCGGTGTTTGGAGTATCAGGGCTTAGAAAAGATAGGGATATCGGGTTTTTAGAGGGATAAGTGATGAAATCAAGAAGGAGCTAACAGCTTCGGCCGTTCCCGTGCTATTTTTAGTTAACTCGTTTTATATTGACAAAAACTGATATTTGTAAGCTTTATGTATTTGAAGTGGTATAGATACAAGAAAAATTTGTGATGTATTTATAAACCCTAAGTTGTGTGCATTAAAAAAACTTACATTTGTTTGTTTTAAGTGAATTTAAAATGTATTAGGCCAATGATTGGTGTCGCCCCTAATGGTGTCGCCCCTATTTCCACTATTTCTTATAGTGTTACAAATTGTATCATAATCGATCCTTATACCATCAAAATGATGAGTCAAATTTCATCCAACATGATAAGTCATCAAGCAAGGTATTTGTAACATCTTGTACGACTCACAAGTACATTTATACATTTTTTATGACGAAAAAAAAATGACCGTAACCCTAACAAATTAAAAATCTAAGCAGTCAAGTTTATTGTTTTACACTTAGGGTTTTTAACTGAACGTAATATTCATATAGTCACATGTTACCTTCTGCTTCAATTGTAAATGCTCAAACGAAACAACCCTTTTTGCCTTTCATCAATGACCACACCATCATTTGAATGTCTCATGTTGGAATCATTTGACAGTCTCGTGTTGGAATCATTTGACTGTCTCATGTTGTTTATTCATGGTCACATAAAAACATGTGGTTGAATCATAAAAGTTCTTTATTTCCTCGCTGTTAGTGATAATTTAAATACTTGACCCAAAAGTTATGGCATCTTTCATTTAATAGGTCTTATGTATATGATAATAATACACAAGAAATAACTTTGCAATAAGGGTAAAGTGTGGTCCTATATGTAGAGGATACGATGTGATCCAAAGTTAACAAAATAGAGTTCGAGTAATTGCAATTAATAAGATACTTGTATTATACCAATAAAAAATTATAAGATATAATGTTTGTTATCATTTGAGAACCTTGAGAAATGGTAAATAATACATTACTTTATATGATTTTTTCATCTAAAACTGTAATTTAGTATATTGATTAATATATATTTGTTTCGTATTATGGATTTTTTTTTATATATTTAGGAAACTAAATAATACATGTAAATAGAATCACATTATGAATCAAATACCTATAAAATAAACACAATATAATAAATGTGTTAATCAATATCTTATAATATCCTAACTATGAATGAGAAAATTATATAAAATAATATCCTAAGGTAAAAGTTCTCACGATGACCAATATACCAGTCCTCATTTAAATGTACATGTATATTCGCCTTTTATCCAACAATAGTGAGCATACAACTTTTTGTAGAGGATAAAATGTTGATCTTAGGACTCCGCATCCATCATACAACTAAACATACTAACATATTAATTGAATAAATATCTCATATATTTTAACATGAAAACCTTAAACATAATATAACATAACATTAGAAATATTGAAACTTTAAAATTTTACATACTTTAACATGAAAACATCAACATGCTAGGTTTTTTAGGTGTCCTGTGCATAAATCAAAACACCCAAATGACTTCCCTATCTTTAGTTTTATTCGATCTGAATATTTCTTTGATTATTCAGTCTGAATATAATATGTGTCGTGCTCTCATTTGTTCTCACGTTCACAACCAAATTTGAGTTCTCATTTGAACCTTCCCTTATATATATATATATATATATATATATATATATGTATATAATAGTTACAACATGTATGTATTTTATTCTAATCTACATCCCAAAAAAATACATATATTATTAGTTCAATTTAGACATCAAAGCCAAAACTTAATCTAAGTAAGTGAGGATGTATTCTTGGATAAACGTTAATTTATGATTGTAGATTAGGGTTTAACAATTGAGATTTAAGTAAGGTGGTTTTTAAGTTATGACTTCTATCAACATTTATAAATAAACATGATAAATTCATATAAATTCGAAGTCAATTGGTCGGGTTAATGGATGCGATATGAAATAATTGGTATATATACGTTTAATTCATTTATATGAATACAACTTCGAACGACGTGACAAAGTCATCTAAATTTAGTTAGATAGTATCCGAAATCAATGTCAATATATTAAATAAAATTTATTTAATGATATCGCAATATAACAAAATTACACGTATATATACACACACATATAAAGATTTTAGCAATACGTAAATGGTTTATTCTAGTTTTCCCCTAGGATTCTTTATAACTTTTTTTTTAAAATGTGAAGAGATCCGACAACAATTGATATATACGAAAAAAACATAGAAACCCTCTAACAAAACTCTTTGTATATTTTAGTAGTATTTATCGTATTGCGTTCATCAATTTTATGTATACTAGCAAACCGCTAATTTGGTAAACCTGCTACAAACCGCAAGGGTTGGGTTGGGATGTGTTGTACTTTTGAATGAGTTGGGTTGGGTTAAGATTTTTCAAACCGCCATCATTACGTTGGGTTGTAAAAATGTTAAAAACCGTCCAACCCAACCCGCCTACACCCCTAATTACAAGTCCAATGTTTCTCATTTTAACATTTTCACGTTAAAGTATGTAGGAAATATGTTTATGTTAAGGTTCATGTCCAATACACCATGCCACCAAAGTTAAGTTCCACTAGTTATATCCATATCGAAATGCCACTTAATTTTTTCCAGCTCACCCAATCTCAAAGCGAATACATATAGAGATTGGTTTAAATAAAAAACTAAATATATATCGTGAGAAAAGATATAAACAAAAGTTTAGAAGAAGTTTCATATTTGAATTATTAAAAAATCTATTTAAAAATGTACGTAAACCGAGGTTATAAATTATTAATATAGGTTTATATAATTATTTTCAAATGAACTTTTTTCAGTAACTTACATATAAACATATTTTTTGTTATTTAAATTTCCCACTGTATACGTGTATAGAAAAGAAACTTTTTAGTAGCAAGTAGAAGATATAAACCTAAGTTGGATTTTAGAGGCCACTCGATGGCAAAATGATAAGTTGGCTATCTCAGACAGTAGGGTGGTGATATTTAATAAATGGGACATAGCAATTTGCAGAAATAGGTGCCCGCTATTTATGGCTTTTTCGGTGTTTTATTTTTTGAAAAATGTTTTTTTGTGTTGTATAAGTTCAATTTTGTTTTGTAGTAAAATATTGTATTTAATTATGAATACAATAATGTTTACAGGTTAAAGTTGAAATATTAATGTCGATTTTAATATAATAGCTGATTTTTTATTACTTTTCTTTTCTAAAGGTTTTCTAATTTTTGTTTCATAAAACAAATTTTATATCATTATTTATGATCATTATTCTATACAAGGATCCTAAGCAACTCTTTATGATATGAATTTTTTTTAAAATAGATTCCATATTAATTTCCTATAAGTCGGAATTCAAAATTCTTAAGTTACATCAAGAAAACATTAAACCCTACTTGTTCAAATTAATTTTTCATTAAAATATATCTTAATTAACCGCGTGTAGGGTTCATTGGAGATGTCAAAAAAAATATTAAAAAAAAATCCAAAAGGCTTACAAAAGCTCATAACTATTGAAAACAACAGCTGAGGGAAGGCTAATCGCTCCATGCAAAGGTCCCTTTCTCATTCCTCTCCCCCACCTCTGCCGCACTGCATTGCCCTACTCTCTCTCTCTCTCTCTCTATATATATATATATATATTATTAGATATTGCATATTATATATATATACATATATGTATTCGTCGGGAATGGCAACCATACATTTCTCTCTCTCTACACGATTACACCACCAAGTTGTACATCCTACAGAAGTACATACATGCATACATACATAAGCATACATATACATACATACATCCTTTGAATGGAAGAAAGGTGGAAAGTGGAAAAACAGAGGATTTGGTTGAAAATATCCATTTTATCTTTTCTACTTTCATTTGTTGCATATGGATCAATTATCAATATTTTTTTATTGATCTGAATATCCATCCGGCGGCTATGTGTCTCGACTAATCCCAAAATGATCACCCGCTTCATGAGTAATTTTGAGTCACCGTATTTGAACTTCCGTAGTCATAAGAGGATTTTT
This sequence comes from Silybum marianum, assembly GCA_036898165.1. Taxonomy (NCBI): domain Eukaryota; kingdom Viridiplantae; phylum Streptophyta; class Magnoliopsida; order Asterales; family Asteraceae; genus Silybum; species Silybum marianum. The sequence continues at coordinate 2,338,735 of CM072544.1, forward strand.
ATTTCTCATTAGATTCGAACTTGCGATCTTCAGACACTTTTAACCTTTAGAGTCAAAACTTAAACCAGTTGAACATCAACCTTTATGGTTCAAGATTTTATGTATGGTATACAAAATATCACTGCTTTGTATATATACACTTCATGTATATATAAATAAAACTACATAATTACATGTGCCTTGGATTACTTGTTTTATTAAATTCATATGACAAGTCAAAACGAAGAAAAGACAAGATGACAGAAAAAGAACATCAAAAACAATATCAAAATGTGCGTTGGGTATGCAGACAAGATAAAATAGAATAGCACATAACAAAATAGGCCATTATAAATGTTCGGTATTTGGTAAGATAGAACTGAAAAGGACTTGGTAAAATGATCAATTTTTCAAAAAATAAATCTAACTGAAAATTAACAAATAAAATTTAAAAATTATAAAAATATATATTTAACATAAATATTGATTAAAAAGCTCAAATTCATAAATCTAAAACTTTAAATATTGCATATTTTATATCTTATTTATAAATTCAAAATACTTATAATTAGTGATCGTGTTATGTTATGTTATGTTATATTATATCATATCCGGTGTAACAAACCCCATTCTAAAACTATTACCAAAATAAATTAAATATTTGCATCGAGATGGAATTGAACCTAGGACCATCTCTATAAGAAGTCTTAATTAAGTTGGAAAAAACTACTACAGCAGCAGATGCTTTATTTGTTCATAAGTTCAGTTTTAAATTATTTAAGAGCAGTCATAAAATCACCCGGTTGTACAGCTAACATATTCAAAAAATTTACCTTTCGACGAAGATATAATACGGTGGCCCGTACAGGTCCGCCCCTGTTTGACGTCCATAACCATTATTTAAAAAAAATAAAAATAACAAAATTGATGATGTTTATTTAGAAAAATAAAAAGAATAAAAGAACTTAATAATAATATAACAATTACTTATCAAAAAAAACAAAATGATTAAGCTATGATGAGTAGTAACTAAAATAAAAAGAAAATATGAAAGTATAATCATTAGTATAAAGATGTTCAAATAGAATTTTGTGTGATGATATATATTTATAAATTTATTTTTCATGTACGAGCATATATAAGTTGTTCATAGCATTATTGATTAATAACACACAAGGAGTTTAGGAAAAACTTATAAATAAAAGTAAAAACACTTTATATATAGATCAATTAATCCAATAGGTTTGATTAAGATAGTTGTTACATCTTTATTTCTAAATAAAAAAATCTCCCACTGCCTAGTTTTTAAATCAAAAAAATACGAAATATGATCAAATTTCAAATAAAACAAATCACACAAAAAAAACACATTTTTTTACATTCATATTCTACCTTTTCAATAGTCTTTAGTGGTTTTCCAGTCTTTCATTTACTTAGTGTTTTCTATTGAACTTGACCTTATAATGTGTGTGCGTGTATTTATGGGCAAGCTCATTTAGAATAGTAAGGCTATGTTTGGCAAACTAGCTGATAAGCTAGCTTATGACTGATAAGCTAGCGTATGACTTATAAGGTAGCTGATGACTTATAAGCTAGGTAGGTGATAAATTGGCGATGAATAAGTTATGTTTGGCAAAAACTAGCTTATAAGCATGTGAAATGACCAAAAATGGCATGTTGAAAATAAATAAATAATATTAGTTAGGGGTATAATTGGAAAAAGTGTCAAAAAAACTCCTCATAAGCTACTCCAAGTAGCTTATCGATAAGCTAGTTTATAAGCTGACTTATAAGCTAGCTTATGTGCATCCAAACGATTACTCAGAAAATAAGCTAGCTTATAAGTCAGCTTATAAGCTAGCTTATTTTTGCCAAACAGTGCCTAAATATTTTAGAACCCATGAACCATCATTTTTGTACGAATTCATGATGAATATTATTAATCACGAATATTTGTCATGACATTCATCATGAATATTTATTACATTGTTCATCATGATTTCTCACAAAAAGGATGGTTTCTAGGTTCCTAAATGAACCCCCCCCCTCTCTCTCTCTCTCTCTCTCTCTCTCCCTCTCTCTCTCTACACACACACACACATATATATATATATAGAGAGAGAGAGAGAGAGAAAAGGGGGACGATCTTTTGTTAACAAAAAATGGTGTTAACTTAGTGAAATCGTTGGACCAATCATAATTATTCTTTAGTCATGATTACTTCAATTGTTAAAGTTGATGATTAAAGGTGCATAAGTAATTTTTATTTGTAAATTGCTTAATTGCATTAAATGGGATGTTAAAAAAATTACTTGTTTGTTTTTAGCGATGATAACTATATCATACGCTTCAAGATTCTCAATGGTTATATTCAAATTAATTTAAATGATGGATAATCAAAATGAACACAATATCAATCAACATATTGATTTTGATGATTTATTCATATCTGGTGTTTTGAATGATATGTTCATTAGTGAATCCGGCCAGTTCACATGACGTTCATTAGTAAACCCAGTTCACATGATGTTCATGAGTGAACCAGAGATATTAATACACAAATAATCAGTCAAAGGTTCATTAGTGAACAATTTTCATAACTGTCGACTTTTGTTACTTATCATATAAATGATCATTGGTGAACTCATAAACCTTCATAAGTGAACATGTAAAATGTGATTAATTTCGGTTTCAAAGCGATAATGGAGAGATTCTTGGGAACTGAAATCGATGCATAATGAAAGCTCCTATATTTTCCAATTTTACCATGCTCGCTATTGTTTAATCCGACATTTTTTTGTACAACAAGAAATGAAATTAATAAAACCAGAACCAACCGAGATGCTAGATTTCAAATTATCTGAAAAACATAAAGAGGAATACAACTCCAGTTTTCCCACCTAATTTCCTTCCCCGAATTGACTTTGTTTTTAATCCACATAAATGAAAAAAATTGAACCTCATTAGCATCTTCGTAGGTATATTGTATCTTGTTATCGAAAACTTTCCCATCCCGACTCCTCCAAAGAACCCAAGGGACCATAAGATAAATCACATACAATAGCAACTTTGACATTTTCTCTTCGGTCGGGTTTAATATCAACTCCATAACCCCCTCGGATGATTACGATGTTGATGGATCTCGGGCCACAATTTTTTTGCCGAAGAACATTTGAACATAAGATGACTTCCAGTCTCATAGCTAACATTGCAAACAAGGTATAGGGAAGAGAGGACTCCGACTCCCTTACTAGACAAATTGCATCGTGTAGGAAGTTTTCCTAGTCGGGCACACCAAAACAAAAGGTTGGTTTTTCCCACAGGGCGACTTTTATCCATAAGGTCTTTGGTTGTACTTGGGTGAGTAGGTTGTTGTGTATCATCTTTCTAAGTCCATCCACTAAGAAAATATCGCTAGCTTCGGGTGTCCAGCTCCAAACGTTCCTGTTACAAGCAAAAAGGTCACCAAAACTGATATTAAAATTAGATAAGGTGGAGTATAATTGGTTGTCGTCCCCCAAGTTCAAGATTTTTAACCACTCGAAATACCGAATCCCAATTTTCTGTCTTGGCCATGAATCTCACGTATCACCTCATTCTAAAGTGCACTGTCTTCTCTCTTTATCCACCACCATTTTCTTATCAAAGCAAGTTATGCGCCTTAAGACATCCAATTTATAGACCCTTTTATCCTTTGAGTTTCGAACTTTACTCCAAGCCACCCAAGTGATTTTTCAATTCTCTAAATTCGCTTTTGTGATCTTCAAAGGCATCGGCCAAGAACAAATTCGCTTCCCATGTTCCAGTCTTTTTGTCTTGTATATTGGAGTTGTGAATTAGGCTCTTGGAATTAATTCACTTAATGTGCTCCTGGGGATGATAACTACCTGTTCTTGGACCCGTCGGGAATTAATCTCATGGTCGCACTTGTTTTCCCTCTTCTCCTTTTCTTGTCGCAATTGCAGGGGCTGTGAAACCTTTTGGTTTTAAGGGCTTGCTTGTTTTTGAACTTTTTCTCCCTTGTAAAGCCTTCTCCAACCTCCGAGAGCCTCCAGACATAGCACGCGTTCATTTTACTATTATTACAAAAATGTCATTGATATTTTAGTCCGTATATTGAATAAATTAAAGCCCACTTTAATTGACACTTAAATCACATAGAATAAATAAATACTAAAATAATCAAAATTAAGCAAAGTATGTAACTGATTGCTCAGACACATTAAATCAAATATTACAATTTTATTTAGCTAATATTTTCTGTTGAATTCAAAAATAAGTTTTGTTATTTAAGTCATAAGACATAATTATAATTTATAGACCCTTGCACCAAGAATTCAAGGAATGGGGATTTTTATGGAAGTGTGTGTTTTACAATATTCGATGGCGAACGTTAAAAGGATTAATTTTCCATTTCCTTGAATAACTTGCAACAATAGATCGATATCAAGCAAATACCACATCAATCCTTGTATGATTCATGTTAAGTTTAACATGTTGAAGAAATAAGTGGTATATGTAGTGTACAGGTACTAATGACTAATAACTAAATTATTTTTGGAGATCATATATGTTTCGTAATTTGTATTTGTTTCTTTATTTTAGAAACGGCATTTCACAAAAGAAAAAAGCTAGCCAGAGGCTATCAACAACAAGCAATTACAACATCCTAAGACAAGAAGAAGGAGTCGAACTCCACTCAACAAAGTTTTTCCGACTCCCTTTACACCTATAAATCATCCATCTAAAAGACTTATCAACGATAGCCTCAAACAGATCTCTCAATCACATTCTTCAAATACAATCATGTTTTTTAATCTAGTATGAAATTGATAATTTGTGAAAAACAGAAAAATATATAAACCTATTATTTGTCTAGTTTAATTTGTTAATTTTGCTATGATTAATTATGAGAATACTAATATGTAATTAATAAATCAGTTTATAGAAGCAATGTAATAAAAAACCTATATCAACGTGTCTTTCATTAGAGGTTCAAAATAATTAACCTAACTAAGTGTGCAATGTGAACCTCACAAAAGATCCAAAACTGAAATTAATAATTTGTGAGACAAAACAATTGGGTTAGAAGACAACACTCATTACCCCATTATTAAAAACAAGAAGGATAATAATAATAATAATAATAATAATAATAATAATAATAATAATAATAATAATAATAATAATAATAATAATAATAATAATAATAATAATAATAATAATAATAATAATAAAAAACAAAAACAGAAAGAAAATTGTGGTGTTTGATTAAATACAAAGTGCTATATTATGCAGTGGGTCTTCTCTTTCTTCTCTTTTCTCTCACATTCTCCATTTATAACTTCCTTCTTGCTTGTCTTTGTGAACACACACGCAAACACAACAAGGCCAGATCCCCAAACACAATCAATCCATATTACATTATTCAGCTGATCTTATCAATCAGTCAAATCAAAAACTCTGAAAAAAAGATCAAAAGAAAAGGAGAGAGAGAGAGAACAAAGAGTAAAAAGTAAGAAAGAAGAAGAAAAACATGTCATCTTCAGCTGCTTTTTCACCGGACCACCACCACCAACACCACCTCTCACCTCCCTCCGAGCAGCTCTGTTATGTCCAGTGCAAGTTCTGTGAGACCATCCTTGCGGTATATATATATATATACATCACTGTCTAATTAATTCATTAAGTCATCATAATCTTTTGTTACTTTTCGGGACAGGCGTGTTTTTGACAACCCTCCCCCTCCGAAAATATATTCTCCTTGAATATCAAATTGTTGAGAAATCGTTCGTTTGGATATTGGTTAGGTCTAAAAGGAATGACAAAAACCCTTTAACGTGGAGATATCATCCTCTTAATTGTATCAAGAATTTGTAATTTGTAATGTGTTTGTTCGTCGTTTGCTAGCTTCTTGCTAGCTGTAAGAAAGTTTTGGTTTCTGTTTCAAAAAAAATCATCATATATAATCTTTAACTATTTTATATATAGCTTTCCCAATTAAACAAAGCTTTAATCAAAGGAAAAGTGGATCTTATTATATATAGAACTTGTACCAAAACTCTTATGCTTTTTTTTCTTGGAAACGGCAATTCATGTACAAGAGATTACAACAACGACAAGAAGAAATAGACGCACTCCACTCAACGAAGTTTTTCCAGACTTCTTTTTACATCTATAAATCACCCATCCAAAAGAATTAGTTATCAATGATAAAATCAAACGGATCACTCAATCTAGACTTAGATTTATCAAAAAAGAATTTGTTAGCGAAAGACTTATGGTTTCTTTATTTTTTGGTGTTGTTTGTAGGTGAGTGTTCCTTGCAGCAGTCTTTTCACAACTGTTACGGTTCGATGTGGGCACTGCACCAATCTTTTGTCAGTTAACATGCGTGCTCATCTTCTTCCTGCTTCAGCTGCTGCTGCTGCTAATCAGCTCCATCTTGGACATCATAATTTCTATTCTCCTCAAAACATTATGGTACAAATTAATCAGATTTTTCTAACTAATCAAAAAAAGGGTACAAATTAATATCTAGCATCTCGCTATAGGTCCTGGTTTTTTAATAAATTTCGTTCCTTGCTGTTCAAAAATAAAATATATGCTACATAAATAAGTCGTGGATGATTCGGAAAAAAAAAACAAAAAAAAACCTTTGAACTAATTAGCAGATCATCATATTCTTCGGAAATAAGAAAAATCTTTACAAAGAATTAAGAAACATGTAGTCCCATTGTGTTTCTTCTTCTTCTTTCCTTATATGTGTGTGTATACAAAATTTAAATCATGCATACATCATAGTATGTCTGAAGGTGGACCAGAGAGGTGAATCCAAATTGAAATTTAATTAAAGAACATTATTTACCCTACCAAGATTTTCACTTGAATTTAAAAGGATAATGGGTTAGTGTATCTTATTGCATTAAGTCTATATATCTCTTAGGGAAAACTATTTTTTTTTTGTTCTTGAAGAATGTTATAGAAATTAGGGTTTCTTAAAAAGGTCACAAGATTTGCTGCTCAATGCTCATATATTAACTTAAGGATTTGTATATGTGTATATATATATATATATATATATATATATATATTTAATTTAATATTATGAAAATGTTCAGGAGGAGATGAGAAACACCCCTTCCAACCTGTTGATGAATCAGCCGATTCCGGAGCCTTTCGGACCGGTTCGAGTTGATGAGCTTCTCAAGCCTCCTGTAGTTAATAGACGTAAGATTTCTATTGTCTCTTTTTCTTTTCAAGATCTTTTTCACATTACTTAACAAGGGGTTTTACATCTTCAAGTAAATTAAAAGAAGATTATAAATTCTTTCTTTTAATTCTTTTTTTTATATAAAGAGCAGAAATCAGTTAGTTTTCTCAGTGAATCAAGCAAGTTATAAAAATAGTTCAGAGTTTGTACTTCCAAAAGCTTACACCTAAATGGTGTCTTGAGCATTTATTGGATTTTGGTATATAGAACTCTCTTTCTTTAGCTTTTACATCATCACCCTTCACTCTTGTTTTCTTTATTGCTCAATTTGTTAATCTTGTACCACCAAAAAGGCAACTTTTTTTTCTGCAACTATGGACTGAGATACTTTACTCATCAACCATTACAATCGATTAGTAAACCCTAATATTTTTCAAGAAAACTTCTTTTTGTACTTCTGTAAATGACTGTTAATTCTTTAAACTTCATTCTGTTAACCATATTAATTAGCTGATTAACAATAGCCATAAAATTGAGCATGCATACTTTTTATCTTTGAAAGAATTAAAAAAATCATACCAAATTAACACTTCATTTAAGCGTCTCCAATAGGTTTACAGTATTTTCTTTGTTTTTATCTTCTCTATAAATTTTCTAATTTGAGAAACTAAAAGTTAAAATCTCTAAAAAAAATATATATCCAACTTCTCTATTTAGAGATTTTAACATAAATTATATTATTAATTAAAATATTCTTTAATTTATCATGTTAATACATGTTTAAAACGATTTTTTTAATAAATAAATAAAAATTAAATCCCATTGGGGAAATTGAATAAAATAATCATTTTTATCTCTCAGTATAATTAAGTTTTAGAGAATTCTTTAAACTTAGAGTTTTTTTTTATATTTTATCTATTTTAGTGAACATTTTAAAGACATTGGAAAACAAAAAGTATATTTTTTCTATTTTATAGAAGCTATCGGAGATGCTAACTGAATTAGATAGCAAATCTTTAATTTACAGTAATTTCTTTGTTTATTTAACTTTTAATTTTTTTTATCTTTTAATAAAGAGTCCATTACTTGATACTTTGTTTACGGATGAAGAAAGGTTGCAACTCTCATAGATTGCAGCATCATTTGATGGTTAGAATCTTTATTGCATGTGTATGAAATTAAGATGGTTAGAATCTTGATAGATAGAGATAATGATGAAGTTATGATAAGAGAGAGTGGGGGAGAGAGAGAGAGAGAGAGGCTAAGAAAAAACAGTCAGAAACCAAAAGATTTTAATGTTGTGTCTGTGTATTTTGTCGTTATATTTGTCTTCTTATTTTCAGCTCCAGAGAAGCGCCAGAGAGTTCCTTCTGCTTACAACAGGTTCATCAAGTATGTATTTTAATTCATTCTTAAAAAAGCCTTAAGTATTTTAATTCACTTAGATTTGATTCCATTTATAAAATTAAATGTTTGTATATCACCCATATATTAATTAAGTAATTAAAAAGATCAATTAATTTTTTGCATTGTTCACATGTTAGAGGATCCAAAGTACTTTGTTTTTCATTCAAGCTTTATCTTAACAATCTAAAAACATGTGTCACTGTAACAAAAAACTTTTATTTCATCACTCTAATTTATATCATTTTTTTATATAAATCCGTATATTTGAAATTAAATTAATATAAACACACATTATATGTTATATAGAGATTAATTTCATAACGTTATTATCTAAGTATATTAAATAATTTATTTACTTAAGTATTAATACATTTATATATTATAAATAATTAATATAAATAAAATAAAATAAACAAAAACTTAATTAGTTATAATTTGTGCTTCATTATAAAGTTAACTCAATCAATTTGATTTTAACTTTATAACTTAGTGAATGAAAACGAAACATAAAGCTAAAAAGGTATATTTTAATCAATGAGTAGATCTTTAATTATTTATGTTTACATTCTTAAAAATATTTATATTTATATTTATATTTGATTTTGATAAAAATTTAAATAAAAGACAATGGTTTTGAAAAAATTCGCAACTTTTTCACACTTATTTTTTCTCAAAAAAAACTCTTTGAAAACCTTCATAATGAAAACGAAACATGAATAAATTGCATCGATACTTTGTACTATACAAACATGTGCCTTATCTCCTATATCACATGTATATTTATAATGTGAATATTGCATAGAATTTTGTGCAAATCATAAGGTTTTCTTGAACATAGACAACTTTTCAAGGATTGGTAAACCTAATAAGCATATGAAGATCCACCATCTAAATAAGACATTATATATGTACATTTTGTATCAAGAAATCAATATAAATTATTCAGCATATAAGATCCACCATCTAAATAAGACATTATATATATATACATTTTGTATCAAGAGAACAATATAAATTAATCACTGTTTGTTAACTAGATTCATATAAATTTTAATAATTATTTATATACAAATGTACTAGTATATCAAGTTAAATAAGTTCTTCATGTACTGTTATGAGTTCATTTTAGTCTTTTTGACACGATAGCATATTACTTGGTATCAAGAATTTAGCTTGATGGTTTTCATTAATGTTAAACATCATAAAAATACCATTTTGACCAATCTAAAAATACCTTGCAAAAAATTAAATTGCAGGGAGGAGATCCAACGTATCAAAGCAGGAAACCCCGATATAAGTCATCGGGAAGCCTTCAGTGCAGCTGCAAAGAATGTAAGACTCATGAAAACATATATAATCATCATTGTTATTATTTTATTGTGGATTATAAATTTTTTTAGATTAATTACTATACTCTAGAAAATAAAAAATAAAATGAATGATTTTATATTATAATCAGAATATAAGATGTAGTCGATTGATTATTAAGCATGTTTTTCTAAGGTTTCTTATTTCATTTTTAAGTAGAGTTTTTCTTCAAGTTGTGAATTGATTGTTTTAATTTTTTGTTTTTCAGTGGGCACATTTTCCTCACATCCACTTTGGTCTCATGCCGGATCAACCCCTTAAGAAACCCAATGTTTGCCAACAGGTATTCCTTCTTTGCCCTATATATTTCAATCATATTTTCAAATAACTTTTTATTTTATACCATTTTTATGTTTTTGCCCAGGTTAATTATATGGTTAAACTTGGTTTCGAAGCTAATAGAAAATCAATTTATAAGACCAGTTTTCACATGAAAAGACACATTGACTTTTCTATTTTAATCATGATGAATTGTCACACCCAATACATAATAATATCATCAATCTTTTTTATTTATTTGCTATCTTTTAAAACCAATCTTTACTTCACAAATAGTGTTTAGATTCCACTGATCATGTTTTTCTCACAAGATCTTGTGGTGGGTTGAATTTTGACAATTTCAATTTGCCAATGTGTAGGAAGGAGATGATCTTCACATGAAAGATGGTTTTCTATCCGCCGGCAACGTGGGTGTTTCGCCGTACTAAAAAAATGAGGGCTCATATATAAATAGCTAACAAGGGTGTCTAAGTTTCGCACGTCCGTATGCCCTCTTGCCTTGTTGTTTTAATGTCTTAAGATTGATTAATCGATTAGGGTTCTTGTTTAATGTTGTTATCTTTGAATCAAAGTCTTTTACGGGACTGTAGAAGTTGGCGTATGTGGTCATCAATGGTGAGATAAGACAGTAATTTGAGGTTTAAATCATCCTTAAAATCCCTCTGATATGATGTATCATCTCATACAACTTGTACTTGATCTATTGGTTTTATGTATTAGTATCGTTTTTCTAATTCAACTCTGAAACTTTTGCTTCATTTTTAGAAAGGGCAGAATGCAGTATGATAAAGGTAATTTAAACCTGTAACTTTCAATGTGTTACAGTTTAAAAGGAAGTGTTCAAATACATCAAACTAAATATTTGATAACAACTTAACCTTTGATATATGGTTTAAGATTTAATTATTTGATCTTCTATATTCTAAGATAACCCCATTTTTCACCTTTGAGTCATTCCAAATATCTTCAGTTGCTTGCCTTTTGAAATGTTAGATATCCAATTGTAGCGAACCCTAATCACTTGTAATAATGTCAATTCTATATGATCACGAAATTAAGGAATTGAAGCTATTCGTCTGTTTCTTTCTAGCGAAGTCGACCATGTCAAATGATGTATAACAAACTAATGGAATGCAAGAAAGATATATTTTTCTTGTAACCAGCTACACCTTTTGATTTCTACATCTATAAAGATCCGTGAGAGAAATTTGTGAAAGGGCATGAGAATGTAGCCTAAGTTGCTTTAAAGCTAATTAATATATATATATATATATATATATTGTTGAATTTTGTTAGTTCTTTGAATGTTTTTTGAATCTTCTAAGAACAATAAGATATGCAACTTACTGGGCCACGCCAGCCGAACTCACGTATGTCTCTCCGTCTGTCTAACCAAAATCATCACGCGGCTTGGTCTCTCACTTGGGGTGGAACCACAACAACAAAGTTAGGTTTATAAGACGCCACCAATAATTAATAAGCGTCCTAATAGACCACTTTATATGACAGAAATTATAGCATCAAAAAATAAAATGTCCTAACAAACCACTTTATATGACACAAATTATAGGACCAAAAAATAAAGTGTCCTATCTAAAGGCGTTGTAATAAGTTTATAATACGTTTTCAGACATTATAACAAGTATATCAGGACCCTCTTATAAAAAAAACTGGCATATTAGCTATTTTATAGGACCCATTTCGAAAAAGTGTCCTATATATAAACTAGCTAATGCAACGTTTTTTTTATTAAAAGTGTCATAATAAACTTGTTACGACACCCAAAAGAGCCTTATTACAACACCAAAGATAAGAGGCTTTATTTTTTCCTATAATTTGCGTCCTATAAAGTGATCTATTATGACACTTATTTATTGGAGTCCTATAAACCCAATTTTAGTTTGTTGTAGTGAACTCGCATGTCTTTGGAGAAGACCCTTAATGCGAGTTTAGTCGTGTAAGCAAGTTGTGGTACTGCTTGCTTCGATCAACACACATTTGGACGTAGGCTACTTGGCACGAGACCTGGGTCGTGGTGCAAGTTGTGTCCAGACTGAAGTCTAAAAGGATTGAAGATAATTTTTGGTTCATGTACGTATAGTATTTGCTTCTCCTCGAAGTTTTGCTTCTTTAGTTTCTTCTATTTTTCCTTACCAAAAATTGTTATAACGAAGAAGCTTGGTTTGTAATTGATATGGTTGATCTTATGATAATTGTAACAATATATGTAATTCTCTCGTTCTATGTAATTTCTTTTATTTGCGTTATTGAAAAAAAGGAAAAGGAAATAATTTTTCTTGTTTTTGAAGAGAAGAAAGAAAAAGAAAATATGTCATTTATACAAATATATCATTTAAAAATATATATCATTTATAATTGAAACATCAGGTAGTTTTGTAACTTTCATAATCTTTTTAAAGGGTTTCAATTGTTTTCATTTCTTTCTTTTTCCTCTCATATTTGAAAGTAAGGTGGCGTTTGTTTTTTAAGAGGTGCTGAAGTCTGAAGTCTGATTTCACTTCTGATTTATAAGAGGTGGTGCTGAAGTCTGAAATCTAAATCAATATGACTGTTTGTTTTTGTAAACCGACAACATCTGAAGTCTGAATCATAATAGTATGTAAAAACACAAATCCAAATACAATCCCCATCTTACAATCACCAAAATCAAAAACTTTATAAACTACCACTTTTGAATAAAAACTTCAATAAAGTCAAAATCAAAACTTTTAAAGAATCACTTTTTTCATTAAACCCAGGTCTCATGGAGGAGTTCTCCTTCCTATCTACTCTCTATATTTTTCTCCACCCAATCTCTTCTAATCCATCAACATCATATTCTATATTTTTCTTCAAGCTCATAAACCAAAAACACATATTCTTCTTCAAGCTCGGGACCAAAAACCCACAAAAATTCCATCTTTCTTTAACCCCAAAACACCCATCCATTTTCATTATTTTCCTCTAACAGATGAAGATCGAAGCTAAACATCGACAAATGAAGATTGTTGTATGTTCTAACTTCTAAGTTGAAAATCGAAATGATGAAGATTGTTGTTATGTTCTGACTTCTAGGCTGAAAATCGACATATGAGAATCGAGGCTGAAAACCCACAAAAATCGAAGCAAAAACCTAGATCGAGAGACGAGAGAAGATCTGTTACCTACTGTTCAGATCGAGAGATGAGAAGATTGATGTTTTGTTCTAGATCGAGAGATAAGAGATAGATCGAGAGATGAGAGATGTTGTTTATGAGAGAGGAACTGATTATAAGAGGTATTAAGAGGTAGGTTTACCTCTTAAAGTTTCAGAGGAAAAAAGGTGCTTTTAAGCTCTTATTTGGAAAAAAAAACAAACGATCTGAAAACCAAAAACGTCTGACCGAATCAGACTTCAGAGGTTTTCATATTTGAATTTCAAAAAACAAACAGAACCTAAGGTTTTGGGAAGAACCTAAGGTTTTGGGAAGAACCTTATCATTATTTTACTTTTGTTTCTGTTTCCTTTCTTTTCCTCCCACTACTAAATGAAATATTTTTGTCTATGGACTTTTCCCTGGGAAATTAGTTGCTAAAGAGTGATTCGTAACAAAACCGTCACAAAAGCTGGTGGATAAATTGTTGGTAGGTGATTCAAATCAGTAACAGTTTACCCAGAGATTATGTAGGCTATCCGATGGTATTTTCTCGAAAAACATCGGATTTTTACCGAACTATTGGTATTTTTATTTTCCTGGGTAAATTTTTTTGGGTTAAAATAATTTGTTTTGTAGTGCCCTCTTGCCCTCCTTTTTCATTTCCTTTTTTTTTGGTAAGAAATGTTTCAAGAACACAATGTAAATCTCATTGCCTCGATTTAAGTGTTGCTTACTATTTGATCTATATTGCGTTGTTACTCCTTTATTTACATTTGTGGTTTGGTGTTCTTGATTTGATCACCATTTGCAACATTTGGATTTCTTTTATCCGTATTTGTTGTATTGGATTAGTTGATGAATTTTGTATTGGATTAGTTGATGAATTCTTGAACCCTTTAGCAAATGAAAACATATGCTCGTTAAGTCGATTCCTTTTCCCTTAATTTTGTAGGTGTAACCCATAACGTGGAAATTTTCGACGGATATTTTCGATGGAATGTATCGTTGAAAATCTTCGATGAATTTTCGACGGAATTAGAAACAATTTCTTTTCTAAAACTTTCAATAGAATTTTGACGGACTTTCGACAAAGTGGTTTGTCAATATTTTGTTTTGAAAAGCTGAAATTTTATAAAGTGAAACAAAGATACAACAAATCCGCGGGGTGTATAAAAGACAGAACAAACGACGAAGCCAAACCAAGGGGAACCCAAAAAGAAAAAAACGACTAGAAACAACCTCAACTAAAAACCAAACAAATCAAATATAGTTAGGAGATCCAATCCATGAACCCCAAGATTTAGAGAAACACCTGCACCTTAGCAAAATCCAACAGAATAAGCAGGACAGAATTTCACCGAGAATGTCTTCACTCAAGACGATGCCCTTGAACACAAGAGAATTTCTATTCCTCCAAATGAAGTAACGGCTTGCCAAACATATTTTAAAGAAGCCGTCACTTGATCTTCACCATCAAAAAGAATTAACTCCGAGATCGTAGATGGTAGATGACAATCAAGATCCCACCAATTAAATATCTTTACCCATATGGTCTTAGCATGATTGCAATAAAAAAGACAATGGTCTATAGATTCATTGGACTCGCCGCACATTGGACATAGAATCGAGTTGGCGTTGATACCTCTCTCGTTTAACAACTGGAGCACTGGAATTCTTTTTAGCAAAGTTCTTCAAATGAAGATTTTGATCTTCCTTGGTGTTATCTTCTTCCACGTTGTTGAAAATCTCGAATCGGAAGTTTGAAGGATGTTGTTATCCACCACTTTTCTAAGAATCTTGACCTGGAAAGAGTCCTCCTCATTCAAGAACCACCACACTGAATCCATGTCAAGAAAATTAAAAGAAACATTTTGCAATAACGAAGAAACTTAAACGATATCACTTGAGACTCTCCCTCTAGTACTACGATACCAATACCAAGTCCAGTCCCAACCCCTGTTGTTCCACTCCCCACGCTCAAGTACTTGAGCATTCGGGTTAACATCGAGGCAAAAAGGTCTAGGGAATCCTTTGGTATTTGAGGCAACATTGGACTCACTAAGACCGCCATTCCAACTCGTAAATGCTTCTAAAGACTCTCACCCAAAGAGCTCTCTCATCAGTCAAAAAACGCCATGGTCACTTCCCTAGAAGACTCAAATTTTGAGGCTTAAGACTACCTATGTTGAGACTCCCCCCCCCCCTCAAAATTGATGAGAGCATTTTCCAACTTTACCCATGTCATTTTAGTATTCAACCCCCCCCCCCCCCACCCCACACACACCCCCCAAAAGAAATTTCTCTTCATTCTCTCTAGAGTATGAATTACCGAAGCACGAGCGCGGAAAAAGGGAAAATAATATAGTGACAAGCTACCGAGAATCGATTTCACCAGTGACAAACGACCTCCGAAAGAAATCAATTTTCCTTTCCAACTTTTGGCTTTGAACCTATCAAGAATGGGATGTCAGTTAGCCAATTTGTTCATGTTTACCCCAATTGGGAGACCAAGGTAAGTAAGCGGAAAAGACCCTGCAACACATCGAAGATGGTTTGCAAGATCTACCACCTCAGACTGAGATACTCCAACACCAAAGAGTTTGGTCTTATTAAAATTAATCTTCAGCACTGAAGAGAGCTCAAAGCACTTGAGAATTCTCGTAAGATTCCGAGCATTAGATTCAATCCATTCCCCAAAGTAAATGACATCGTCGACATATTGGAGATGAGAGATCAATACCTCGTGACCATTAGATCCTAGCGCAATTCCTTGAAATACACTCTTCGTTGTTGCCTCATGCAAAACAATGTTGAGGCCTTCAGCAGCAATGACGAATAGGAATGGTGATAAAGGGTCACCTTGTCTTACTCCCCTTTCGAGGAAAAAATCCTTTGTTGGGGAATCGTTTACTAGAATAGAAACGTTGGACGATCGAAGGCAATATTATGTCGAAGATTTTCGACAGTTTTCCGATAGAAACTTTGTTTGTGGAAAGTTTAAAAATCTATTGATATTCCGTCGAAAGATTTTCAAATAATTAATAATTATTATTTTTAGTCTGTCGAAAGTCCGTCACAAATGCAAATTGAAAAGCCGAATTTACGACAAAAACTATTACAATAATTCATAATTATTATTTTTAAATCCGTAGAAATTAAAATATCTCGAAAAGTGTCCTAGAAATTCTGTTGAAAATCCTTTGCAATTTTTACAGATTCTTCGACGGATCTTTGCCGTCGAAAATCTAACAAAATCCCTCATTTTCGACCAAAATGTTACCGATGACAATTTTTATTAAAAATCCATCGAAAATATGGATTTTCGACGAATTTTCAACGGAATTTTCAACCTAAAATGCTCATTTATTTTCAAGTAACTATTCACCAACCATCTTCAAATGAGCAATTGAGTTCTTTAAAGTTCCAAAAATCTTTATTTGCAAAACTTAATTGGGAATAGAATGGTAGAGTTACCCAAAAAAGAGTTTTAATTCATAATTCAATATTTAAAAATTTTAACTTTTGTTTTAACTACAAATTAAACTTGAAATAGGATTATTGCAGCCTAGAAAAATAATTTAAAACAACTTAACGCAAATCAATAATAAGCCATATTGATACGATAGAAAACCAGTTCCACAAAATAGGGAGTGGGACTAAGAAAATTTGCTCGAACTCGTGAAACCAACATATACATATACGTTTGTGGACCAGACTTCTCAAATAAGGAAGCAGGACCAATTGTCATCAAATAAGGAAACTCCTTAATAATTTTTTGTCTTTATATTTATTTAAGGAGAATGTTTGTTAGTTAGAAGGTAGAAAATCAATAAGTCAGTTTGCTATTCTGTAAAAGTCGAGAATTGTACGATATATTTCAGTAGTTTTTCACTCAACGTTTCGATAACCCGTCAATGGTGTATCACATATATCTGTAATTATGATTATAGTAATTTATAGGAAAGTTTCAGGAAAAAAAATCTCATTAATTGATAATTTTTGTTAGTCCCCAAGGAGAGATGGCTAACTAAGAGAGGGTTTTGTAGAAAGGAGGGTTGAATATAAAACACACAGAATATACTCTTTTTAAAATTTTTAATATAAATATTAAAAATTTACACACAGGTAGTTTGATGCGGAAAAGAACAGGCACACTATTCTATCAAACTAAACACACAGATAACAGTAATTAACTTATACACTAAGAAAGTTAAAACAATACTGTTATAGCACACAGCTTTGCCACAGTCACACAAATAATCACTTTGAAGATTTGTTGAAAGCGTGAAATTTCTGGGAAGGACTTCATCTCCTTTTATAGTGCCCATGCATGGGATGCATGTGGACGGTACATCGAGGTTTCATTAGCTGGAAGTGTATCTGTTGGACAAAGGAAGAGACCACTCCCTTTGTACTAGAATAATGGATGACCCATTCCTTGTAGCACGTAATGTCAGATAACTTTATCTTCTTTTCTTCATGCTCTGTAAAGTCCCATCAAACCTTTTAGCTAAAAGACAAATATTCCTTTTATAAGAATAAAAGAGAATGTCTTTATTTAAGGCTTGATGCCCAAGTTCTTGCAGGCTCACGTGTCTTGCATTTGATATGAGTCAAGAACTTATCTCTTTGAAATTGCTAAGTGATACATCAAACTATGTATCACATCGGTGGATACCTTGTAAGGCTGGAATTGATAAGTGTACACTTTTCTTGATAAACTTCATTTTTCACTAAGTGTTGAAAGTGTACACCCTTGAACTTGTGACTTGATATTACAGCCTTAGAAAAGATACCTGCAATTTCGGTGACCAAGATTATAGTGTCGGTGACCATGACTTCAAACTTGATGACCTCATCTTGTTTGATGTCCTTAGTACTTTTGATGACTTTTAAGTGTATCATCGGTGACCTACTACATTGGTGACCCAATCTTGACTTTGGCAAAATGATCTGAATATTGAAGTTAGTTGATACATCCAAAATTCCACTTTTTGATGTACAACCCTTGATTGAATAGTCTTTGACTTTTCAATGCTTGAAGCATATTTCAGACCTTCAAAAGAACCTGTAAAAAAATCAATCAGACAAAGGAAGGTGGTTCATCACCAAATCATCGGTGACCCAACAATCTCCCCCTATTTGATGATGATACCTGTAAGTTAGAAAAGAATTCTTTTGACCCTTTTTATTTTTCTTTTGGGTTCTTTTGACTCAGATTTCTTTTTTTTTTGTTTTTCTTTTTTGTTTTTTTTTTGACTAGGTATGTACAGTATAAGTGTAAGTATAAGTATGTGCAAGAAAAAAATAAAGATATTAACAAGAATTTTTAAGAAAGAAGAGTATGAACTTTTATTAATCAACACACAGCTTTGAAAAATAAAGTTCACACTATATGAAGAATATTCAAGGAGTGGGTTCTCTTCTTTTTAGCTCATCCAAGATAAGCCTAGTGATTCCATGGTCTTCAACCGGAGGTACTCCTAGAATAGCAGAGAGGAAGGAGCTGTGAGCCCTTGGGATATCAGAAGCTCTGAAGAAACCGATGTTTCCAAAGATGTCTTCAAAGAAAACCCCAAGCTCAGGAGTAGTCAGCATGGTTTGCTCCGGGTAAGCAATAGGAGTAGGAATGGAAAGATCTATACCCGAAGCATTTATCTGGATGCCTCTTTCATGAAGCATAACAAAGTGTCCCTTCTTCTTGTTTTTAGGAGCTGTGATGACATCTCCTTTAAGACCCTGTTGTATGAAGTACATTTGTTGTGCTTCAAGATATGTTACAAGAATATCATTCTCCTTTTGGATGTTGAGCATCTTAATGAAGAGTTTTCTGAGAATATTAAGTACCAGCTCCTTGTACTTGTTTTTGCTCTTGGAGATGCATTTACCAACTTCCATCCACTCAGTCATCCCAAGAACTTCCAACCATTCAGCTTCATATACCTTTGAGAAAGGGCAAGCTCTCTTAAGGGTGACAAGTAACTTGGAAGAATTTTTGGTTGGAGGTTGGATGGTGGCACTGATAATCTTGAAATCATCCTTCATGTTCTTTAATCTCCTTTTAAACCACTCTACTTCCTTTGCCTTCTTGGCTTCATCAAGCATCCTTGCAGCTTCAGATTTCTTCTTAATATTTTCAAGCTCATCTTTTTGAGCTTGAAGTGCGTCCTTTACCATTGCATGAGTGGCCTCATCTTGAGCCAACTTGAGTACATTTGTCTGATCATACTCAAGTTGTGCTCTAATGGCTTCTTCTTTTTCAGCTTCAGATAAAATAACCCCAAGATGATCGGTCAGTGCAGGGGCAGGCTGAAGTCTAAGAGTATCTGCTTGAGGACTTCTCATTCTTTTCTTTCTCTTTTTCTCTTCCTGTTGATCTTCAAAGGAAACTGGCTTCTTTCCTTTGGTCTTCTCTTTTCTCTTCTTTTCTTCTTAAGTTTCAAGGGGTTGAGCACTGATACTCTCCCCCTCAACAGCTGCTTCGGGTAACTCGGTGACCAAAGGAACAGAGACCACCTTTGTGACCACACCACCATCGGTGGCTGTAAGAGCCACGTCGGTGGCTGGGATGGTGGTGGTGATCAGATCGGTGGCTGCAGGGGCAGTGTCAGCGGTTCTGACGTCGACGCCTGCAGGTGAGGTGGTAACAGTGGTCTTCTTATTTTTCTCCCCCTTAGTGGTTGAACCCTTGAAACCCACTAAAGAGAGAAAAGTCTTGATCCTTTCTATATATCAGAAGCCATGGTATTTACTTTTCTTTCAATTCTTTGAAGAACAAATCTGTCTTGTTTCTGAAAGAAGGATCCATCCACATCAAGCTCAATAGTTGGAGAAGAAATTGGAATCTTGTCAATTTTGGTGAGAATAGTGGCAAGAGACTCCATAATGTTCTCTTGAGTAGTAGAAAGAGAAGCCAGTCTTTCCAAGTCTTTGACTGCTTGGTCTTCCAAAGTTTCCACCCGACGTATAGTGTCACGGGTAAAGCTGGTGAAAGCTTGGAGAAGATCATCTCCTTGTTTGGAAGACATGGGAGCAGAAGGTTGAGGCTGTGGTGGTTGATCAGCATCATCATTACTGGAAGAATAATCCACCAAACCTGTAGGTTTTCTTGGGGGGGATTTAGGAGATGTGGGGGAGACACGTTTAGGAGAGTGTCTATGAGGGGATTCCTCAGTAATGGGTTCTTCCACAACCTTGGTACGTACGGGAGACGTATGTGTCCAAGGTGTAGTGTCAGAAAATAGAAAATCGATAGAATTGGGATGCTCCATCAAATGCACCTGGTTGTGATGCACTCTCATGTGGAGTAAGGAAAGGGAGCTGTGAGAGCTCACGGGGTGGAGAAGAGGTACCTTGGATGGGAGATTCCAAGTCATCTTCATCAACTAGAGAGAAAGTTGATGAAGGAATAATAGGGATGTCCCTTTTTACAACCATGTCCTTTTGGGAGGGCATGGAGGAGCTAAGTTGGTTTAACTGGTCCTTGGGTCGGGTAGGCATCTTTTCAACACTTACTAACTTTTGGGAGTTAGTAGGTGGCTTGTGAGGTGAGACCCTTTGGGTACCCTTAGACTTCTTTGAGGAAGTCTTTGGGGGGCTTTTGGAGTGTCTTCGCTTTTGGGACTTAGATGCTTGGGTAGAAGCCAAAGGTTCTTTTGGCTTCGTAGCATCGGTGGGTGCGGAGGTAGATGTGCCCGACGCTTTGGATCTATTACGAGATTTGGGCACATCAGTTACTCTAGGTGCAGAAGGAGTAGAAGACATACCTGAGGTCCTTTGCAGACGGGGCTCATTTTCTCCTCAAGATATAGTTGCATTCCTTGCAAACTCAACATAGATGGTCGGAGAGGGTTGTCTGATGCTAAGACAGCCTTTTTCATAATCTGATTTCCCACTTGATGAAGAGGGAGATCATATATGATTTCATCTCTTTTCTCCAGTTTATCTGCCAACTTTGCATTAATGATAAAAGAGAAAAGGCGTTGAAAAGGTACCTGAGGACGTCGGAGGGTAGAGAAAGAGGAGATCATTTCATTGAAGAAGTAGCTTGCAAAGTCTATCCTCCTTTGAAATATTAGAGCATGTGCTAATTCAGTCACTTGGGAAGGTGACTGATCAGGACCACCTGTCTTCTTGCTCAGGCACAGAATAACATGAGCAAAAAGAAAGTTCCATATGTTTCCCATATTCTTGCGCAGTAAAGTACCTGGACCCTTTGACTTTGAGTCCTTCTTCTCTTCTAAATAGTTCAAAACAGCCACCACTTGTTGGTGTTCATTTCCAAGAGGAAATCTTTCATATGAATCATAAGTGGGAAGCCTAAGGATGTTACGAACATCTTCAACATCAAAAGCCACATCATGTTCATCATTGCTGAGAACAGATGCAAGGATTTAATCTGTAGAAGCATCAAAAGTACATGATAGCCAAAAGTTTCCAAGAAGAAACTTACTCATCTTGGGTTTTGCTGTCAGAGCATATTGGAGAGGGCACCTTTGAAGGAACCAGCAGATGTCATTGTACTCAGGATGAGCATTATCAACTCCTATTCGTCCAAAGTAATTGCATGCAGGAAAGGAGAGAGATCCAAATGTCATTGTTTGTTCTTCTGAAGTTCTTGAAGGAGAAGCCATTGAAGAGGAAAGGAGTTGCAGGTTTGAGTATGAAGGTTATAAGATGAGAAAGAGAGAGGGTGCGAGAAAGGTGGTAAGTAGTGGGGAAGGAGGTTATATATGAGAGGGAAATTTCAATTTTCAAAAATAATGATTACTTTTGGTGATTGAAAGGTCAGAATTCTAAGGGTTTTAGGGTAGAATTCGGCGCATGTTCTGACATTAATGATGTCATTAGAGATAAGAACAAAGAATCTTGCTTATCAAGAGTGGTAAGTCAAGAGTTATCTTTAAGGGGTTAAGAATGTGAAGGGTTATAACGGTTACCTCGGTGAGTAGAAGAATGTCGGTGGATTGGTAAACGTCGGTGACCTGAGAGACAGGGGTAACCGACGTCGGTGATTGACGTCAGTTGATGGCGTCGGTGGCTTAGGAAAAGGGCAAACGTCGGTGGCTCAATGGAGAGATCGATATCGGTGGCTAGGGCAGAGGTGGATCGCGGTGGATGACGTCGGCGACGTCGGTGGATGTCGGCGTCGGAGTGAGCTTTTGGTGGATCGTCGGAAACAGGATAGGGGCAACCGTCGGTGGGTAGAAGGACGGCGTCGGTGGGCGACCGTTGGTGGACGGTGGTTTGATGGTGGTTCCGTTGGTGGCTGGGAACAGGGATCGCCGTCGGTGGGTGCTGTGTGATGGTTAGGGTGGATTGTGGTGACTTGGTGGCTTGGTGTATGTTTTTAGGGTTTTGAGAGAGAGGAGAGAGAGATAGAAAGAGAAGAGAGAGAGGTACCGTCGGTGACTTAGTCACCGACATTAGATATATATATATTATTTATATATTTATTTTATATATATTATTATTTTATATATATATATATATATATAACATATATAATATATAAGTTATAAACTAGATAAATGTATATAATATATATAGAATATATATATATATATATATAAAACATATATTTATATAAAATTTATAAAATATATATTACTCTATGTTTATCATACCTAATTCACCGATAAGGAACTTGAATGTTGCTTCATCAAAGGGGCTTTGTGAACAAATCAGCTAATTGATAATCAGTGGGAATGAAATAGAGTTCCACATCACCTTTAGAGACATGATCTCTTATAAAGTGATACCTGATATCAATGTGCTTAGATCTAGAATGAAGCACTGGATTGTTGGCAATGGCTATTGCACTTGAGTTGTCACATAATATTGGGATTTTTGAGAAAATTTGATTATAATCACACAACTGATTTTTCATCCACAATATTTGTGCACAACAACTTCCAGCAGCCACGTACTCTGCTTCAGCAGTAGATGTAGACATCGAATGTTGTTTCTTACTTGACCAGCTCACAAGCTTTCCACCAAGTAACTGGCAACTTCCGGTTGTACTTTTTCTGTCTATTTTTGAGCCTGCAAAATCAGAATCAGAGTACCCAATGAGATCGAAACCTGAGTCTTTGGGGTACCAAAGACCCAGATTTATGGTACCTTTCAGATACCTAAAAATCCTTTTCACAGCAGCCAGATGTGATTCTTTAGGATTTGCTTGGTATCGGGCACATAAACAAATAGCAAACATAATGTCAGGTCTACTTGCAGTCAGATAAAGAAGGGATCCTATCATGGCTCTATAATTTGTAATATTAACAGAAATGCCATCAGGATCAGAAAAGAGTCTAAGAGGAGGAGCCATAGGAGTTTTCATGGTAGAGCAAGTATCAAATTGAAACTTTTTCAGAAGATCTTTAATGTATTTACTTTGATTTATGAAAATACCTTCTGGGGACTGTTTTACTTGCAAACCAAGAAAGAAAGTTAACTCCCCCATCATGCTCATTTCATACTCTTTTTGCATGAGGGAGCTAAACTCATCACACAAGGATTCATCGGTGGCTCCAAAAATAATATCATCAACATAGATTTGAACAAGAATGATATTACCTTGTGATTTCTTGAAGAAGAGGGTGTTGTCAACCTTGCCTCGTACATACTTATTTCTAAGTAGATATTCTGAGAGAGTGTCATACCAGGCACAAGGAGCTTGCTTCAGTCCATACAAAGCTTTATCCAGCCGATATACATGATATGGATGGACTGGATCTTCAAACCCAGGAGGTTGCTTCACATACACTTCTTCAGCTAGTTCACCATTCAGGAAGGCACTTTTGACATCCATTTGGAATACCCGAAAATTCTTGTAAGCTGCATGAGCAAGAAATATTCGGATAGCTTCCAATCTGGCAACAGGAGCAAAAGTTTCATCATAGTCAATTCCTTCCTCTTGCCGATATCCTTGAGCAACCAGCCTTGCTTTGTTCCTTATGACAGTTCCTTCTTCGTCCATCTTGTTTCGAAACACCCATTTTTTTCCAATAATAGTTTTGTTGGATGGACGAGGAACTAACTTCCGGACTTTGTTTCTCTCAAATTGTGAGAGTTCTTCTTGCATGGCAATTACCCAGCTAGGATCATCTAGGGCTTCATTTATCAGCTTAGGCTCAACAATGGAAACAAAGTTGACATATAAGCACAAATTGCTTATGCCTCTTCTAGTTTTTACACCAACTTGTGGATCACCTATGATTTGATCTATTGGATGCTCCATGGTCCACTTTAGTGCAGGAGGTAAGGTAGGAGGTAGAGAAGAGGATGAGGTGGGAATTTGAGATGGTGAAGATAGGTTAGTGGGAGATACGGTGTTTTGGTGGGTAAGGTCTTCTGTAGAGTTAGTTTCAGGAGGTGGAGAAGAAAGAGAGGGTTCTGAAGATAAGGTGGTGTTTATGGGAGGCAGAGAAGGATTGCTATCTGGAGGATTGGTTTGAGAGGAAGATGGAATTTCACCAACACATGAGTTTATCCATAGATTTAATTCTTCTTCATCACAAGATAATGAAGAAGTTTCAAACTCATCAAACTTCACATGCATGGATTCATCTATGCATTGTCTTCTTAGGTTGAAGATTCTGAAGGCTCTTGAGGAGAGAGAATAGCCCATGAAAATTCCATCATCAGACTTCGGATCAAATTTTCCAAGTTGTTCCCTGTCATCTAGCATGTGACAAGCATAGCAAACACATGGAAGAAGTCAACTGCAGGTTTTCTACCATGGAAAACTTCATAAGGAGTCTTGTCATGCCTTTTGACTATGATAGACCTATTTTGAGTAAAGCATGCAGTGTTAACCGCTTCTGCCCAAAAATAGGTTGGCAACTTGGATTCACTCAGCATTGACCTTGCAGCTTCACACAGTGTTCTATTCTTTCTTTCAACAACACCATTTTGCTGAGGAGTGCTACGGCAGAAAAGTTCTGAGAAATTCCTTTTAGGTCAAAGAAATCTTCCAGAGCAGCATTCTTGAATTCTGTGCCATTATCACTTCTGAAGGACTTCACCAGTTTACCATTCAAATTTTCAATCTTTCTTGTAAACCTGATGATTTCTTCGACATCAACTCTTGTGTTTCGTAAAGAACACCCAAGTATATCTAGAGAATTCATCGACGATTACTAACATATACTTTTTACCACCTGCATCGGGTGTGCTTCTTGGACCGCACGTATCCATGTGAAGCATTTGAAGAGGTTGAGAGATAGAAGAGCATTGTTTTGTTTTAAAGGAAGTTCTCGGTGAGTTTTCCTTTTTCACATGCTCCACACAGCCTTTTCTTTTTCAAAAACTATTTTTGGCATTCCAACAACCAAATTCTCCTTGTTGGAGAGTTTGTTCAAGGTTTTAAAGTTTAGATGAGAGAACCTTTTATGCCACAAATTAACTTTGTTTGGCTAGTTCTTAAGAGAGGAGACACACAGCTTCTCCTATTGCACTTTCCTTCATGTTGATTATGTATACGTCATTCAGTCGGGTTCCTACTAGTACAATCTTGTTCTGTACATCAAAGACCAAGCACACACACAGCTGGAACATGACCTTATAGCCCAAATCACATATTTGGCTGATGCTTAGAAGATTGTACATTAGCCCTTCAACATGGGCTACTCTAGAGAAAGTGATGGTTCCATTTGAAATGGTACCATATCATTTGGTGACCCCTTTTCCATTTCCTCCAAAGGAAACAGTGGGTCCCTTTTCTTTTGAGAAGTTAGAGAGAAGAAGTTTGTTTCCAGTCATGTGTCTTGAACACCCACTGTCCATGTACCATATGTGATCTTTGTTTGGTACCTGCACCCAGAAACAAATTTAGACTTTTGGTACCCATTTTGAGGTGGGTCCTTTCGGATTAGAAGACATTTTATTTTTGCAAAGATCCAAATCTTTTGGGCAATTTTTAGCAAGATGAAGAGTGTTGCCACAATTATAGCACTTCTTTTAAAGAAAAGGCCTTTTTAAAATCCCTATCATCAAAACTTTGGACAGAGGTTGACGACTGAGAAGAAGAGGGGTGACCGACACCTGGTCTTGGTCCAAGGATACCTTTACCAGGATTTCTTGATTTCTTCAAGTTCACTAACCGAGGAATAAAATCAGTAACTATTTGAGATTTCCTTTTAGATGAAAAATTTGATTTAGAAAAATTTTTCTTAAATTTTTCTTTTGAGGAGAAAATCTTTTTGGAGAGGGATACTCAGCAACACCAGATGGCTGCTCCTGGGAGTACCTTGACTCATGCAAACTTAAGGAGTTTAAAAGTCTTTGGATAGGTTTGGGAGAAGAAAAGAGCTTGGAAGAGTTGAAACTTTTGAAGACTCAGAAGAGATTTCTTCAGCTTTAACAAAGACTCCAAACTTCTTAGGACTAGATTCTACTTTGAGCATGTGAAGTAGATCTATAGAGTGAACGGAGGTAGAGTCCTCAGATGAGTAACCGAAGAGATCATCATCGTCATCGGAAAGGAAACCAGCAGGAAAACCTTGACACTCAGAAGAAGGAAGTGGAAGGTCGACAGGTTGAGGAGCATCTTTTCCATAACCAAGGTCAGACTTATCCTTGCTAGTGATTTGATCTTGAAGAATCCTTTCAAGATTCTTAGAGGATTTAGTCACTACAAGAAATGTTACCTTTAGAGACCAAATGTTTAGAGACCACACTGTGTGGTCTCTAAAAGTAGACTTTCCGAGACAACTTGTTGTCTTTGTATCCATTTTAAGAAAACCAGATATTTTTTTTAACATTTAGGACCACAAGTCGTCTCTAAAAGTTTAGCAGAAAAGTTTCCCCCCAAATTTATAAGAGGTGCCAATAATCTGAAAATGCAGAGACAACATGTGGTCTCTAAATAGTAAAATATATTCTGATCATATATTTTTTTTAATTCATAATTTTTAGAGATAACATGTGGTCTCTAAAAATAAGAATTTTATTTTGGTTATATATTTATTTTAATTTCTAATTTTTAGAGACGGTCATGTGGTCTCTACAAATAAGAGTTTTATTTTGATTATTTATTTTTTTAATTTATAATTTTTAAAGATGACATGTGGTCTCTAAAAATAAGAATTTTATTTTGATTATTTATTTATTTTAATTCATAATTTTTAGAGACGATCATGTAGTCTCTGCAAATAGGAATTTTATTCTGATTATTTATTTTTTTAATTCAAAATTTTTAGAGACGACAGATGGTCTCCATAAATAATAATTTTATTCTAATTATTTTTAAATCCATAATTGTTAGACACGACATGTGGTCTCCACAAATAAATATTTTATTTTGATTATTTATTTTTTAATTTATTATTTGTAGGCACGACATGTGGTCTCCAAAAATAAATTTTTTATTCTGATAACTACTAAACAAAAGGGTTTTTTGACAGTCATTTGCACGGAATTCAATTATTTATTTAAAAAAAATTATTTTTACATTTCTGATGGATTTTAATCATTTATAAATAAAAATAATTAGTGACACACCTTTTAATTGATACTACTGATCATAAGGGCATTTAATGAATCTATTAGACCTTATTCGGTTCAATTGGACTTTAACGGATACTATTGATCTTATTGGAATTTAATGAATCTTAGTGGACTTTAATGAATCTATTAAGCGTTCAATTGGGCTTTAACGGTTCTTAAGGTTTTAATGAATCTATTGGGTCTTATTTTGTTCAATTGGGTTTTAGCGGATACTATTGATCTTAGTGAAATTTAATGAATATCAGTGGACTTTAATGAATCTATTAGACGTTCAATTGGGCTTTAACAGTTCTTACTTTGTTCAATTGAGTTTTAACGAATACTATTGAGCTTTAACGGTTCTTAGTGGTTTTAATGAATCTATTGGACCTTAGTCGGTTCAATTGGTATTTAACGGATACTGTTCGGCTTTATTAGGTTCAATTCGGATTTTATGTGTATTATTGGGTTTTAATCGATCTTAATGGGCTTTTATTAATCTATTGGGCCGTATTTTGTTCAATTGAAATTTAACGAATATTATTGATCTTAGTGAGATTTAGTCAATCTTAGTGGCCTTTGATGAATCTATTGAGCTTTATTTGGTTCAATTGGATTTTAACGGATAATATTGATTTTAGTGGGATTTAATGAACCTTGGTGGTATTTAATATAATCTATTAGGCCGTATTTGGTTCAATTGGGCTTTAATAGTTACCATTGGGCTTTAACGATTATTAGTGAACTTTAATGAATCTATTGAGCTTTATTCGGTTTAACTGAGCTTTAACGGTTCTTAGTGAAATTTAATGAACCTATTGGGATTTATTTTGTTCAGTTGGCTAGTATTAATGTTAGTGGGATTTAATGAATCTTAGTGAGCTTTAATAAATCTATTGAGTTTTATTCGGTTCAACTGGGCTTTAACAGCTACTATAAGCTTTAATGGATCTTAGTGGACTCTAATGCACGTATTGGTTTTATTCGGTTCAATTGGCTTTTAATGGGTACTATTGGGCTTTAATCAGTTCTATTGGGACTTATTCGGTTCGATCGGATTTTAACTGGTACTATCGGGTTTTAATGGATGTTAGTGGACTTTAATGGACATATTAGACTTTATTCGGTTCAATTGGTTTTTAACGTGTATTATTGGGACTTTAATCGGTTCCATTAGACCTTAATGGGTTTCATTGGGTTTTAATGAATCTATTGGGGCTTGTTCGGTTCAATTGGACCTTAACGAGTCTTATTAGGTTTTAATGGACTTTAGTAGACTTACCGGCTACATACATTCACTACTACTACATAGATACTATCTATCCAGGCCAACCTTATACACGAAAACAAACTGGTGTCACAAGAATCCAACCCTATACACGCAATATATATGTATATATAGTTTTATTAATTAATAAAAAAATTGTTTTAATAATTAATAATTAATTAATAAAATATTTTGTTTTAATAATTAATAATTAATTAATAATTAATTAATAAAATACTTACTTTTTAATAATTAAAAAATTTAATTAATAAAGTATTTAGTTTTAAATTATAAAAGATAAAAAAAAGTAAAACTTTGATTTCCCTCTTTTATTTCTTTTTCCCGCCGGCCCTTCCCACTCCTTTTTCCTATCTTTTTCCATCTAAGTTAAATTGGATTTCTAAATTAGGGTTTACTTACCAAAAGCTCCCCTCCGTGTAAATGCCTCTTAATTCTCCCCCTTCAGTCGTCACCTGCAATTCTCTCAAACACGTCGACCAAAATCGGAACCGAAGTCGTGTAATGCCTTTTATTTCCCTTTTTTGGCCATTTACACTCTGTTGCAGTTGGTGAATATATGGAACTCCGTGATCGCTCCTCTCGGTATCTCATACATTTCCAGTTGAAGGTTTTCAGGGAAGTTTTCTCTCCAACTTTTAAATTTTCTCTTTCATTCGGTTTATGTTTTGATTTTGTTTGAATTTCACTTTGAATTTGATGAGAAGAGCGAATTTTGCTGTCAAACATGCTCTTCCCATCTTCCCTCAAATTGATTTCTGGTGGTGATTACTGTTTATATGAATGAAGGTTAGTGATTACTGATTTTATATGTGATTCAGTCCATTTTTAATTTTAGGGGTTTCATTTCTTCTTGATTTTAACTTCAGACCACAGTGATGCGTGTCCGATATTTTGAAGCTCGGGAACACAACCCTCCACCACGACTGGAAATTGGTGATTTTTGTTGTTCAACGGTCAACATGTAATGGTTTGTTGGCTTGTTGGCTGTCATTTTTCTATTGTTGTTAGTTTCCTAATTCTCTCGTGGTTCTCTTGATTTGTTTCACAATCTAACCACCCTTGTTCTATATGTTGTCTCTTACTTTTCATAAATGTAAACTAATAGACTTAGAGAGAAATTTGAGCAGGAAAATAGATGATCAAGCCAACACTTTTCTGCAAGCACGGTTTTAGCCTTCAAATTTTATAAAAACTGTGGTTTTACTTATAGTCATCTGCACAAGTCCTTTTATTTGCTATTAATCTATTATTTCAATTTAAGTTCCTGTATCTTTTCCATTGTATCCCTTTCTTAACCTTTATATTGACATCATCATATGGAACATATACAAATTCATCTTGATAAGCATCTCCATTTATTTTGATCTTTTACCTTAGTTGATTCAAATGATGGGTTCATCATATTAGCTTTGATACCCGAATTTTTTATTGAAAGAATACTAAAATAGACAACATATAAAAAGGGGATGATCTAGCATTTCTTTATTTTCCTGGATGGGGATTGTTTTTATCTTTTCATCTGATTTGAGTCATTTTTATGTTCCAAATAGTTCAGAGTTTCTAAAGTTTAGGTAGTCTGAGAGTTTCTAAAACAATGAGACCAAGATCATCAACACCTCTTAACCTATAATATTATTTTATTTTTCAAATAAATTAGATGATCTCCTCAGAGCTGTCAATGTAACAGTTGCTATTGTAACTATGTACATATATAATAGATCTGCATGCCAAGGCTTTCGGTAGTTCAATAATTGGCTTATGTGTTTCTTACATCGATAATTCGAGCTTGAACTTCACAGACCCGGAAGATCGTTTCTCAGCTTTGGCAACGACATTCTCCCCTGGGAAAGATAGTGAGGTCAAGGACCCTAACGCAATATACACGTAAATCAGCTTCCTCTAAGAACACATTATTTTCTTCTAACCCACATTGGACACTAAGGGATTTTGTAATGGTTTTAAGACAAATCTATGCACTCTGTTTTTCTGAATATCATCTTTTTTTATCTTCAATTTGATTTAGCAAATGATGACTTTGTTGTTCCAAAAATCAATTAGTCAATTTTCTTGATGGATTATGAATATGGGTTTTGATGGTTTTATGTAGATCAAGGACTACGTCTTGCTTGGTGTGATTTGCATAGTTAGGGGTTGTTTGGGATTGCTTATTTAAAACCACTTATGCTTTTATAAACTTCTTCCTTTTTTTCTTAATCTAAACACTCAAAACAACTTATTATCGGTACCACACCGGAATAAGTCAATAAGTTGTTTTTATAGCAATCCCAAATACCCTTTAGTATATATGTTTGTTAGCAATGAGGGTAATGGGACGCATAACTTATTCAGTCAACTATACATGTAGTGGCCTAATATATAGAAAGTGGCTTTCTTAGTAAGAAGTATTTTCCAAAAAATTTCATCCCAATTAAAGAACACGTCCCAATTTATGGTCGTTTAGACGTGTTTTATTTCACAGTAAGATATTGGTCGTTTTATAGGTGAACTAGCCAAAAAGGCGGGGAAGGTCATAGCCTTGGATTTCTTTGAAAGTGTGGTAAAAGGTATGCAAAAAAAGCATAGTTTTTTATATATATATACAGTTTTTTGTGTCATTTCTGACCACTTTTTCTTGCAGAATGAAAGCATCAATGGGCACCACGATAATGTGAAATTTATGTGTGCCGATGTTACATCACCCGACCTAAACTTCCCAGCTGAATCGATGGATTTGATTTTCTCAAACTGGTTATTGATGTATCTTTCTGATAAAGAGGTGAACCTTCCAATTTTTTTACTTCAAAATCTTCCATAAACAAACTTATGATGTTGAATTAATCTGTGTATAAAGTGTTTAAAAGAAGTTGAATTAATCTATGATTCTTGATTTGGGTCATGTACAATTCCTTTTATGGTTACAAGTTGAATCTATTGCTGAAAGACTTCTGAAATGGGTGAAGGTTGGAGGACATATTTTCTTCAGGGAGTCATGCTTTCACCAATCTGGAGACCATAAGTGAAAGCACAACCCAACACACTACCGTGAACCTGGATTTTACACCAAGGTACAAATCGATATTTATCTAGAAATCATGAAAAAATGCTTATGTTGGTTGACAATAATTTGGTTACACGAGGGTTTAGTGATATTTGGTTATAGATATTTCATACTCCGTGAAAACGTTTTGTTAGAGTTCCAGATCGGCTAGACTTGGACCATTCCTATCCTATATACGTTGGAACCTCCCTTATGTTCTCAATGACTCTTTTTGAGAGTAGTATGGAGGTTTCACATATTCTCACATGGTATATGAGCCTAGGTCTACCACTCTAGCTACTCGATAATACTTTTACTTCCGATTGATTATTTTTTTCTGGAATATTTGTTTTTTTTTCTTTTATAAACTTTAGGTTTCAATAGATGGTAAACATCACGGAGTTCAAGTTGGTCCCAAGTCCCAGCCGTCTTAATTTGGGTCTTTTAGCATAGTCCTTGATGAATATAGAGGACTAAAAACTGTATGTGTTATCTAAATGTGTTAGAATAATAAGTTGTTATGGAGAAGTTAGGCAACTTAATAAATACCATATATTTGGTTGCAGAGTTGGGAATTCAGACTTAAAACACGTTGTCTTCATCTAACCCCGATGGTTCGTCATTGTTAAATGAGCAAGAAATCTTCAGGAACGTGTAAGGTGAACGTCGTGGTCACAATCTTGGGATGATGATGATATGGAAGATTCCGATGACAATGATGAGGAAGATTAGACGATGATGATTAGTTATTAACAACTTTCGATTATGATGATTAGTTGGTTTTAACAACTTTAAATGTTACTAAACTTTGAATATTATTGGTTTTGTGTTATATGAAATTGTAGTTTTTGTGTTGATTTACCATTTGTGAATATTGGTTTTGTGTTATATGTCATGACAAAATAGTCTCTAAAAGTAACTATTTATTTTTATTACATGTTAATTTTTGCCACGACATGTGGTCTCCAAAAGTAATTATGTATTTAAAGTTAAAATTGTTTTTAGAGGCCAATTGTCGTGGCAAAAAGTATTTAATAATTTAATTTAATAATTATTTTTAGAGACCACATGTCTTCGCAACAAAAAATTAATAATTTAAATTAAAAATTACTTTTAGAGATGACATGTCGTGGCAAAAAGTGATTACTTTTAGAGACAACACAATGTGGTGGCAAAAGAAACTTTTAGCCACGAGGCTTCAGAGACGCGGACATTTGGGACGACCGTGGTCTCAAAAGAGTTTTTGAGACGACTTTTTATCTTTTTGCCACAACTTTTGTGGTCTCTAAAAGTCATTTTTCTTGTAGTGAGTCCATTTAGACAGAACCTCTTGTTCCTTTTCAAGAGTGGAAGAGATTTTTGATTTTTCCTCAGAAAGGCTGTCGTTTAAATACCTTAGGTTTTCCAGATCAGCTTTCATTTTATCAAAATCTTTTAATTTGGAAAAGCAAGAGAGGAGTTGATCATTTAGATA
Organism: Silybum marianum; assembly: GCA_036898165.1. Taxonomy (NCBI): domain Eukaryota; kingdom Viridiplantae; phylum Streptophyta; class Magnoliopsida; order Asterales; family Asteraceae; genus Silybum; species Silybum marianum. Next base: position 2,372,404 of record CM072544.1, read on the forward strand.
TTTTATATGCATATCAGCCTTTTTCTTTTGAATCTTTAAGTCACAGAAGTCAACAGTTAAAGAATCAAAGGCATCAGCCTTTTGATCATCAGAGAGAAAGGTAAAAGGATGTACCTGAGGCTTTGTTCCAGAAGTGGTCCCTCAGCAGATACAAGGGTAGTGTAGAGTGACTTTTCCATGTCTTCCAGCTCATCGATTTTGGCCATGAGGCATTTAGTGACATACTCACTCTCACTTTCAGAGGTTTGCTCATCCTCCCAGCAATGAGCCTCAGCAACCAAAGTTTTATTTTTACTTTGGTTTCTCTCTTTTTCTCTCTTGTATTTGGCTTTGTATTTCTTATACCTGGAGGTTTCTTTTGATTCAGAATTTTCTTTAGAGGATTGGCTATTTCTCTCTTCATGCTTCCTAGAAGCTGATTTTGAGAAGTCATGGCCATAAGAAGAAGAAGGTTTGAGAGAAGAGGAAGCTTTTGATCTGCACTCAGAAGCAAAATGACCTTTCTTTCCACAATTGAAGCATTTTTCATTTGCTTTATCAGAAGAGGATTTTTGAGAAAAAGGTTTTCTATTAAATTTAGAGCGGTTTGAAGAAAATCTTTTATTCTTAAGGTTTCCAGCAAGCATTGCCATACTATCAGAAAGTATGTCAATGGCTGATTCTTCTCCTTCATCATCAGCAGCACTATAGTATGCATCTGACAGATGAGAAGAGTCTTCCTTAATATCTTTTTCGTAATCGGAAGAAGGATAGGTGATTCTAGGAATACAAGAAGAAGATTTTGAATCACCTATCAAAGCAACAAGAGGATTTGATATCCTTTATAAGAGATTTTCTCTCGGTTCTTAGTTTGTTCATAGTGAAGAAGAGTTCCATAGAGAGCGAGTTAAAGGCATTATTTCTAAGTCCTTGGTTTGCTTGATGCAAGTACGTATAGTTTCCCGGAAGTCCGGGGAGACAATCCATGAACTTGCAGAGAACTTCTTCATTATCATAAACTCGTCCAAGAACTTTGAGATCATTGAGAAGACAGTTAAAACGATTAAAGTAGGTAGAAATAGATTCTCCTTTTTCATGGGAGAATAGTTCATACTTTCTAACAAGACAGATCCTGTTAGATTTCTTGACTTCTTTGGTGCCTTCATATAAGACACTCAAAGTATCCCACATTTCTTTAGCAGTGGGAAGGTTAAGAAGAGAGTGATACACTTCATCGGGAAGGGATACGCAAGAGCGCATTTGACTTTAGTGTCTAAAGCAACTAGGCGTTTATCATCTTCACTAAATTTGTTTGAAGGTTTGATGATATATCTACCGCCTTTCTCACTTCTTTCATCATCCGACTCTATGTCCTTTCCTTCGAGCGTCCTTTTGAGGGCCAAAGCGAGCCCATATTTTAGGAACAATAGGTCCCTCACTGAGAATGTTGGGATACCTGCAATCGATCCCTTCCAAGAATAATAACATGCGATTTTTCCATAACCCAAAGTTACTTGGGTTGAACCTTGGAGGTTTGGCCAAGGATCCTAAATCATTTGTATTACTGGAAGAGGTCTGCAAGGTACCATCAACATTTGAGGTAGTAGCCATCACAGATCTGGTTTATTGAATTAAACCAACTGCTCTGATACCACTTGTTAGTCCCCAAGGAGAGATGGCTAACTAAGAGAGGGTTTTGTAGAAGGGGGGGGGGGGTTGAATATAAAACATACGAGAATATACTTTTTTTTAAATTTTTTAATATAAATATTAAAAATTTACACACGAGTAGTTTGATGCGGAAAAGAACGAGCACACTATTCTATCAAACTAAACACACGAGATAACGATAATTAACTTATACACTAAGGAAGTTAAAACAATATTGTTATAGCACACAGCTTTGCCACAGTCACACAAATAATCACTTTGAAGATTTGTTGAAAGCGTGAGATTTCTGGGAAGGACTTCATCTCCTTTTATAGTGCCCATGCATGGGATGCATGTGGACAGCTGTCAAGGTTTCATTAGCTGGAAGTGTATCTGCTGGACAAAGGAAGAGACCACTCCCTTTGTACTAGAATAATGGATGAACCATTCCTTGTAGCACGTAATGTCAGATAACTTTATCTTCTTTTCTTCATGCTCTGTGAAGTCCCATCAAACCTTTTAGCTAAAAGACAAATATTCCTTTTATAACAATAAAAGAGAATGTCTTTATTTAAGGCTTGATGCCCAAGTTCTTGCTGGCTCACGTGTCTTGCATTTGATGTGAGTCAAGAACTTATCTCTTTGAAATTGCTAAGTGATACATCAAACTATGTATCACATCGGTGGATACCTTGTAAGGCTGGAATTGATAAGTGTACACTTTTCTTGTTAAACTTCATTTTTCACTAAGTGTTGAAAGTGTACACCCTTAAACTTGTGACTTGATATCACAGCCTTAGAAAAGATACCTGCAATTTCGGTGACCAAGATTATAGTGTCGGTGACCATGACTTCAAACTTGATGTCCTTAGTACTTTTGATGAATTTTAAGTGTATCATCGGTGACCCACTATATTGGTGACCCAATTATGACTTTGGCAAAATGATCTGAATATTGAAGTTAGTTGATACATCCAAACTTCCACTTTTTGATGTACAACCCTTGATTGAATAGTCTTTGACTTTTCAATGCTTGAAGCATATTTCAGACCTTCAAAAGAACCTGTAAAAAAATCAATCAGACAAAGGAAGGTGGTTCATCACCAAATCATCGGTGACCCAACAATTTTAAATAATAGTTTGACTGATATAAATAAAAGTAAAAGTCTGTCAACCGTATATATTTCAATTAATTGATATTTATTTAAATATAATTATATCATTACTAACACCATTAGTCGAATTTTATTATTCATAAAATTAAGAAATATAAAATTAATTTTTATATAACTTATAAAAACATTTTTGAAAGTGTCATAGGTGATTTTGATTGAATAATCTACTCAACAATAACCAATGTGAAAATTCTTAATTAAAGATCAACATATGACTTTTTTTTATAATTCATGAGATCGTGATAATTTTGAAAACTTGTACATCATATGTAATTTAATATAACCTTTTTATCTAAGACTTTAATTTAGAATATTGATAAGCATATGTTTGTTTCATGACGTATTGGTCTCACATTTACACGGTTTATAATGTGAATCTTTTTGACATGTTCATGAAACAAAAAATACACGTAAATAAATGTCACATTGTAAACTGTATATATAATAAACAAATATACAGTAAAACAAATATACTTAATCAACACATTAAAAGATAAAAAAAATCATATAAAATAAACCTTAAAATAGAAGTCTTTATAGATTTTAAAATTTTGAATTTCTTAAATTATTAAGCCCACAATTTACAATTAATATTGTTTAATAATATATACAAAATTAATATTACTTTATTAATTGTATAAATAATTAAATTAATAACAAATAATAATAATAATCATATGCATAGTTGGAAGTAAATGACCCAAAAAACTCTTGGGACTAGCTTATTTTAATTTTAATGAAGCTTTTCAATAAGTTTAAAAAATAAGTTATGATGTAATTAGAAGTTCATGTTACCGCTTGTCAAAATATTTGCAAATAACAAACGATTTCATTTTGAAACTTATTAAAAGACAATAGAGTCGTGTTATGGTGGATCGAATACATAATATTACACACGAAAGTAAATAAGAGCACCTTGAAGGACATGTCCATAAAATAGAAAGGCCATTAGACAAACCGATTCATGCAGATGAAACGTTCCATGCCTATTTGATTGTATCATTTAATTAATTTGATTATTTTTTTCTTCAATCAGTTTAGATAACTAACAAATAAATTTAATTAATAGTTTAATTAAATGAATTATGTTAGATATTAAAGTATGAGTCAAAGAAGAGATGTCTACAAATATCAACACGCACTTCTTGTTATAACTAATTGTTGTTAGACGCTCCCTTTATGACACATGGCACTTTGTAATTGGCTAGCATTTTGACTTTCTGTCTTTGTATATGTATAAATAGCATTGTATTGTGTTTGTAAAAAGTGTCGATTAATACATTTACATTTTGAAGAATATTGTGCGTAATTCATTTCATAATCTTTGTTCTTCATTCTGTTTACTGTTCTATTGATTTAAATTGTTAATTGATCTGCTTCCGCAATTCACTCAGATTCGATACTCTCAATTAACAATCGGTTTAAAGGAATCTGGAACCAACAATTGGTATCAGAGCCTTCTAATCAATCTATTGATTATTAGATCTCTTCCATTGAAAGAATTCCTTTCAATCGAACAGTATTTTCTCAGATTCAAAATTTGTTTATCAATCCACTCTGTTTTACGAAATTCTGTTGAAACGTTAACAATCTTCTCTTAAATTGAGTCATTCATTTTGTAATCTGAAGAAACAGTGATATTATCGACCTGTTCTTCTTAAGATTTAATTGTTCTAAATTTCTTTCAAATCTTCAAATTTTCTCTTCTATCATACTCAAATGACAAATTCGAGCTTGAATGCTGTTTATACGTCTGGGTCCCTGACTAAACCTCCAACTCTTGTACGTGATGAATACCCACAATGGAAGATTCGAATGGTTAACTTCTATGAGGGATTGGATGCTGAGTTATATCCAATTATTCAAAACGGTCCGTTTGTTCCCACCACTACTATTCCCGGAATTTCGACCGCAAATTCGGATGAGGTACCAAGAAGATCGGTTCGAAGTCAAGGAATAACTGACCGATGAAGAAAAAGCTAAGGTGGAATTAGCTAAGAAAGCTAAGTCTCGTTGATAATGGCCATTCCAAATGAGATTTTTCAATCTCTCGGACTCATGTGACACAAGAAAAGATTTATGGGATCAACCGGAGAATCTCTTAGAAGGTGGTGCGAAAATGAAAAGAACGAAGAGCCCAAGCTCTAAATGAATATAATAGTTTTCAAGCACCGACCGATGAATCTCTCGGAACAAACATTTCATCGATTCAACAATCGATTAATCTCTCGCAAGAGATGTGACATTGTTAGATCAAAGGAAGACAACAATGTTCTATTTCTCAAAAGGTTAAACCCGAATGGTCAAATCTATCCATGTCACTACAAGCCAATCGGGATCTTGAACAATGGTCACCGCATGATGTATTCGGTACACCGCAAGCTCATGAAAAGAAGTTGTTCGTAAAAGAACAAACATCGGAGGTCCTCCGGCTTTGATCTCGAAACAAAAGGAATCGAAGACGAAGTGATGACAGAAGAAATCGAAGGCCTTCATATCGAGACGCTCCGGAAGATGACTCGAATCGGATGATGAAATTAAAGCGTTTCGACTCTCTAGCTTTAATAACCAAGCAATTTACTAATCGTTTTGGAAATAGGTCTTTGAAAGGAAATAAACGATTTGATCGTCCCTATGTTCCTAAACAAGAAGTACGAGAGAGTAGAGAAAACGAAGAAGAAAAGAAAGAAGAAGAATTAAAAAGGAAGAAAGATGTTCGCTACGGATGTGGCAAACCCGGACATTACTCGAGAGATTGCGAGAGGAGCTCGGAAAAGGATAAAACTTATTACAAAAACAAATATAAGTACAATGTCACTGAAAGAGCACACTTTGCAGAAAAAGAAAACTGGGTGCAAGATGAATCCAGCGGTGATGAAGCCATGGTCTGTGGAATGGCAAACACAAACGAATCAGAGGATCAACCCTCTCGAGTCACCGGTTAGTAATTTCTGCGGATCATCCGAGCTTGAACAAACGATTGTGATGTTATCAAACAATTTTGAGGAACTAAAACTCGAAACTCACAATCGAAAAGAAATTACGAAAAAGTACCGAGAAAACTCTTTCTACAATCAAAAGGGAAAGAGATATTTTCAAAAGAGAAATGGATTTACTTACAAAAGAAAAACTCGAATTAAATATCGCAAAGGAAACAATTTCCATGAGTTTAAAACTTTACGAAGAAAACTTAAAAAGGAAATTTTGAATCTCAATAAACTTCGGAAGAAAAAAGGAAAGAAATCAGAGACAAAGAGAGTGATAGACTCAACTCTGTAGCACTTAAAAACTATTTTCAGAAAGAGAGAATTTTTACACATTGAACTTCAACAGAAAAAGCTACAGATTATAACATATCTGGATGCACGGAAAGGTTCATGACAAAATTAACACACAAGTAGGAAGATCCGGACTTGGTTTCGAGGACCTAGATCCCTACACGTGTAAGAAAAGGTCGGATCTCAAATACGTTTTTTGTATTGGACAAATACAGAAGCCAAAGTTTCCAATTTTGTATGAAAAATCTATTTTTAAAAAATCTAGATATGAAAATCATCATAAAACAAGCAAACTTCAATTCGAAAATATTGAATATTGTTGTAAAACAAATGTTGATCTAAATAAAGTTCGTAAGAAAGATGATATTTTCAATTTTGGTTCAAATAAACATACAATTTTGAATCCGTAGGCCGATATTTTTGTTCCAAGTCGTGCGTAAGAAGATCTACGACTTATGTTTGAAAACGATATTTTCTCTACTCTGGATAAGTGTTTTAGAAATGAAACTCTTTGTGAGAATCATCCAGAGATCACTCCCTGTTCATTTGAAGATTTACATCTTTCTGAAACACAAGAAAGCTTTGCTGAGATTACGTATCCATGGGAAAATGACAATAATGATGAAGAATTTTTTGATAACTCGAAAATTACCTTTCAAATTTAGAAATTAATTCTTTTAAATCATCAAAAGTTATCACAAATAATTCAGAAATTATTGATAAAAAGGATGATTATTTGTATACTGATAAATCTCAAGAAATCAGAGCTTCTGATAGAGATTGTGCTAAACTTTCAAGTGGTATACCTATTCTTCCCCGTTTTCGTTCCGTAACCGAGAAAATCAGTATCTATACATCCAGACTTCTTCGATATGTGTCTCAAAGCCAAAACATGTCTTGAACTTGAGAAAGAGGCAGAACTCAAAACCAAAGTGCAAAATCAAAAGATTTTAAACTCTACTCTTCCGAAGTTTACTAATATTCAAAAAGGCAAATGGAAATCCTCTAATACTTATGTTCCTTTTTCAGTAAATAACGCAGCTTCGCAAAAGTAGATCGAGAGGAAGAACACGAGAGAAGAAAAAGCCGTAACTAAAACAAAAGTCTAGTCTAGATAGGTTCTCTAGAACAAGCTGATACTAGAAAAGACTTTAGAAAGAATAATTGTAATTACCATTCTCGCAATGACAATTCAATTCAATCTTCTATGTTTCGATCTTCGAATGTTTTTCACTGCGTTCTTAAAGTTAAAACAATTTTTCTCGCAAACCTCTCGATCATTCCAATTCACGGTATGTTTATCACAAAAAGAATAAAACTCAAAAACACCAAAAACCAAAAATAAAGTCTTTACCTTCGATAAATCAAAAAACGAGCATACTCCAAAAGCTAACATAACGGGACCCATTATGCGATGGGTACCTAAGAAATTCGATTTTTTATTGCGTAAACGAGCGTGTGCATATCCGGTATCTTGACTGCGGATGCTCGAGGCACATGATGGATCCCAAAATTTACTATCCCAATTCAAGGACAAATCGGTGGAATAGTAACTTTTGGTGATAATGGTAAGGGTCAAATAAAAGGCTACGGTACTCTACAAGAAGGTAATATCACCTTATCAAAGGTAGCTCATGTTTCGGCTTGAAACATAACCTCCTCGGTGTAAGTCAACTTTGTGATTCTAAAATACTAGTAGTATTTGATGAAAAACATTGTTATTTATTCTCTAAGGCGGGTGAAGAACTTTTGAGAGCGGACGGGAAAGGTAACTTGTATATGATGAATTTTACCTCTAAGGATGGTAAGGAAACTTTATGTCTCATCTCCAAAAAGAGTGAAGTTGCGTGGCTCGGCATCATAAAATGTCTCACTTAAATTTTAATAATCTTGAGATGCTTGTTAAAAACAAACCGGTATCCGGACTTCCCGATATTCATTTTCAAAAAGATCACCTCTCGCCCGCATGTGAAATGGGCAAAATTAAACGAGCATCTCATAAATCAAAAAGTGATCATTCTTGTACTAGACCTCTGCAATTATTACATGTGGATCTCGTGGTCCAATTGCAATTCGTAGTCTATCCGGTAAAAAGTATATTCGGTACTAATTGATGAATTTTCCGGATATACTTGGCTTGCTTTCGTTCGTCAAAAGTCGAAGTCCCGGTGGTACTACGTAATATGATGACCGTAATTCGGGTTCTTCTACATCGAGAAGATTCAAGAACTTCGAAGTGATAATGGTACAGAATTCAAGAACACCAAGCTTGAATCGTATCTTGTTGAACAAGGAATTACTCAAAACTTCTCTGGTGTTCGCACTCCACAACAAAACGGTGTAGTTGAACGTCGCAACGTAACCTTGGTTGAAGCGACGTAACGATGCTCGCAGCCTTCGGTCTCCCAATTCACTTCGGGCCGAAGTCGTTGCTCCGCTTGTTTCACTCAAAACCGTTCAATTATTGTCAAGAGGCATCTCAAAACCTCTTATGAGCCGATTAATAAAAGAAAACCATCTCGTAAAAATTTTTCATATCTTTGGTCGGATGTTTTATCTTAAACGACGAGATAATCTTGGCAAATTTGATCCGAAGTCCGATGAAGCTAAATTTTTAGGCTACTCGTTAAATTCAAGAGCTTTCGGAGTTTTTAACTTACGAACAAAAACTGTTATGGAAAGCATCAACATTGACTTCGATGATAACACTCAACTGACTTCTGAACACTCTACTTCAGAACTCAAGCTTAATACTGTTACTTCTGACTATCTTTCAGGTTCCAGAGAATCCGAGATTGATGCTATTTTTCATGATTTTACGGGGCGACGAAGTTGTGTCGGAAGCTATGTCACCTCCACATTTGCGGATACCGTATATTCTCCAAGCCTCGGGCATTACTCTCTCGGTCCCGCTTCTCCGTTTCCTCTGACACGTCTATTTTTCCAGAAGTTCCCATTACTACATCTGCCAGTCAAGACGCTACTTCTGTTCCATCATCTGAGGGGGAGACACAAGGACAGGTGACAAAACAGATATCAGAAGAACATACAGAAGAAAATAAAGAAGATTTTGTGTTTCCAGATGAAATCATTTCGTCAAATGCAACAACCCATTCAATTTCTCAACCCAGAATGACGAAATGGACTAAATCTCACACACCAGATCTTATAATTGGTCGTTCTTCTGAGGGGGTCAGAACACGATCTGCTACTGCAAATGAAGCATTCTTTGTTAATTTTCTTAGTATGATCGAACCTAAACGTGTACATGAAGCCTTAGTTGAACCAAGCTGGGTGGATGCTATGCAGGAAGAACTACTTCAATTCGAAAGAAATAAAGTTTGGCGTCTTGTTCCTTTACCAAAAGGCAAAGTTGCCATTGGCACAAAATGGGTATTTAGGAACAAAAAGGATGAAGATGGAATTGTTGTCAGAAATAAAGCTCGTTTGGTGGCTAAAGGCTACTGTCAAGAGGAAGGTATCGATTATGATGAAACCTTTGCTCCTGTTGCAAGACTAGAAGCAATAAGATTATTCTTGGCTTTCTCTGCATACAAAAACTTCAAAGTCTACTAAATGGATGTTAAATGTGCATTTCTTAATGGATGTCTAAAAGAAGAAGTGTATGTCGAACAACCTGATGGTTTCAAAGATGCAAAATATCCAGAATATGTTTATCTTCGACAAAGCTTTGTATGGTCTAAAGCAAGCCCCAAGAGCCTGGTATGAACGACTATCGAAGTTTCGATCGAAAGGATATGAAAAAGGTAAAATCGATACAACTCGTTCATCAAAAGAGGCAAAGGTATGTTAACTATAGTTCAAATTTACGTGGATGACATAATATTTGGTTCTACTCATCAAACAAGTTGATTTGTTTTCTAAGTTGATGGAAACCGAATTTGAAATGAGTATGATGGGAGAATTAACTTTCTTCCTAGGACTTCAAGTTAAACAAAGTACCTCTCGGTATCTTTATAAATCGTGCAAAATATGTTTCGACATGCTTAAAAAGTTTCATCTTCAAAACTCATCATCCATGAAAACACCCATCTCTCCCGGTATGAAATTAGGACTCGACTCCTCCGGTAAATACGTTGATATTACCGCCTACAGAGGAATGATTGGTTCTCTTTTATATTTAACAGCAAGTAGACTCGATATTATGTTTGCCACTTGTCTTTGTGCTCGTTATCAAGCCAATCCTAAAGAGTCTCATTTGCTGTTTGTAAAAAGAATTTTTAGGTACTTAAAAGGTTCACCATCGTTGGGCCTTTGGTATCCTAAAAATTCTGGATTTGATTTAATGGCGTATACGATTCGATCATGCGGGTTGTAAGCTTGACGGAAAAAGTACATCGTGTATTTGTCAACTTCGGGAAATCGACTTATAAGTTGGACATCCAAGAAACAAAGCTGCGTATCCACATCTACGGCAGGCCGAATATGTTGCTGCTGCTAGTTGTTGTTCACAAGTTATTTGGATGAAGACCCAACTCAGAGATTATGGTCTGATATACGATAAGATTCCCATCCTATGTGATTCTAAAAGTGCTATCGCCATTACAGAAAATCCGAGTTCGACATTCCAAAACAAAGCATATCGATGTCGTATCATTTCATCAAGGATCATGTCGAGAAGGGTACAATCGAAATGTATTTTGTTTCTACTGATTATCAACTTGCTGATATTTTCACAAAAGCTCTTGATGAGAGTCGTTTTAACTTCTTAATTAGCAAGTTGGGAATGCTTAATATGTAACAATGATTTCTTCAGAAGCATCCAGAAGCCTCTGAACTATTCTGACGATACTTCAGAAGTCATCAGAAGTCTCTAATGCTGTCTGAACTCTTCACAACACTTCAGAAGCCTCTGAATTACTCTGCTTTTCTGTTTCATAATAATATTCTTCTTTCAAGACATATCATAAAGTACAGATTGAGAAACGAGGTAAAGAAGCTACTACAGGGGGAGTTTACCATTCCAGGGGAAGTTTACCATTCAAGGGGGAGTTTACCATTCCAGGGGAAGTTTACCATTCAAGGGGGAGTTTACCATTCAAGGGGGAGTTTACCATTCAAGGGGGAGTTTACCATTCACGGGGGAGTTTCACAATGATGAAGATATTCGTCTAAGTCTAACTCTTGTTAGCTGTCTTCTGATTTACTATTTTACTTAAATTTTATTTGAATCTATCTGCTCTGAGTTTCTCTTGCCGCCAAGGTCTCTTAGACTTTTGATTCATTTCAAATTTTTTTAAAATATAAATCAAGTCGACATGTTTTTCAACTAAATTTTCTATAAATTGATAATTCTTATAATTTCCATTAAATATATATATTCAATCAACTCTTGCCTCCAAGGTTGTTTAAATCTATATGTTTAATGCAAATTCTTCTTTATTATTCTTTTATAGAAACTAAACTCTCATGTGATTTTTTTTGTTCTCACTTGACTGATTTTTACACTTAAATAAATAAAATTAAGACTAAATTCTGTGTTTCTTCAATTAATTCAAAATTAATTGATTAATTAAACAGTTTTTTTTTATTAATTTTGTTTATTTCTGCTTTTAAGAAAAATCGCATCTGCTACTAAATCATCATCATACATGTGTCTCGTCGTACACGTGTCTCCAATCGAAACCCTGCATGTGTATATCCGCGTGCTTACCTCAGCTCAAATGAACCGTTTTTTGTTTCTCCCCAAACTGAATAACCCCTTCCCATTCTACAGTTTCTCTCTCACATAAAACCCCCAATTTCAACCTTCATCTTCTTCCTCGCAAATATTCCCTAAATCAGTGTTTATTCTCATTGCAAAGACAAAGTGTTCTACTGTCAAGCATTCAAAAGTTCAAAATGGCTTCCAACTGTGCCCATCCTACCAACAATGATGAAGACAGAATCATCGATTCCACTGCTGATAGTACTCCCATTGTAAAACTGCCATTGAAGGCGAACAATGTGCAGGTACTGCTCAACCCTAACACTTATCAACCGGAATTTCGCATCATGATCGAGTTTCTACAACAGCACCAGTTGAATCGCGCCCTAACCCTAACCAACCCAAACATCCCTGAAATCTATGTCCAAGAACTGTGGCAAACAATGATCATCAAAAATGATGAAACACTCGCCGGTTCGTCACCCATCCCGAACAAGTGGAAATTGTCGTTCAAATCCCAATCACCAAAAGAAAACTCGCCAAATATTTTCATCTTCCCCTATCGTTGATCGAAGTCGACGGGCAAACCATTCCCAATCCTCGCCTAGAAGAAAACCCTTCCACGAAGCCCTCCTAGCCTTCATCAATCTTCTCGGGTTACAATGAACCTCTTACCAGCCGTCCGAATTCAAAAGGAAGAAGTTGCCCCCAATGTGGAATCTACTCGTCTCGATACTCAACAAGAGCCTAACCTGCAAAATAGGTTCTTTGGATCAAGCTAGCCGAAACATTCTGACGATTATGTATGGGATGTTCTACAATCGACCCTTGGACTATGCAAGTCTCATCTTCCAAGAGATCAAAGCAAATGCATACTAAGGTGCTCCATCAAAGTCGGGGAAGCCACTACCGGCACTCATGTTCCCACGATTTCTATCCCTCATCACTCATCCCGCAATTGGGGCAATCGAAGCTCCCCGATTCGGCCCATTCTGCAAAATTGCATCAATGAGCTCCCATCGATCAACCATTGACAAGACGGCCACTTCCGCACCCGCAGAACTATCCAGGTACATGCTAAACCTAATCCCATCTAGCTCTTCTAATCTCCAAATCTATAGAAGCTCTATGGTTTTCTCGAACGAGAGAATTCCTACCCCGCAGCACTTAGAGCCGGTGTAGGTGGTCGTGGTCCGGTGAGCATGAGATTGAAAAAACTAGGAGTGAACATCCGAGTGCTTCTACCCATGCCGACCTTCTATTAAATGAAGGTACAGAAGATGTCCACAGAGACACATATGAAGTGTTCCTCTCCAATTCCCCAAAGGGCAACCACAACTCTGAGGTTGACGTCACCACGTCTCCACTCATTGACTTAGAACAGCCCAGTTCAAACCACCCAGAAACCAGCCGTTCAGAGGATACTTCTTCTTCTTCTGAATCAAATTCAACTGGGGAAACCTCCACTTCATCATCCTCCCAACAGATGATGATGATAATATAAGAGTTCATTCGCCCCGAACTCGCCACTTCCTTCACCACATGTTCATGTCTCCGTGATCGACATACCAATAAGCACGAGAGGATGCGTCCACATCCTCTCCTAGGATAGATGCCGATGAATTCCCATCGGAGGGGTTACACCTAGGAATGCACCCCCTTACCGGAGTGTTTACACTTCATCAAGGTAAGCATACTGTCTTCGCACCTCATCCTCTCGATGATGAGGATACCGTTGAAACAACGAACAACCGAAGAGAGCCCGTGCATAACAGACCCTCAAGGACAAGTTGGAAGTCCTTCTACACTCAACGTCAAAACAGGTGTAGAAGGCCCCTTCCGAACGCGAGGGTAAAGGGGCTCCATGTGTTGGAGATGCACCGGTTACATCTTCGATTTTGTCACTAATGCAGCGTTCTTGGCATTTGCTGATCAAATTCAGAGATCTGTGGAAGATCTAAAATTATCCGTCACAACTAATCATTCTATTCTTCTGAGCCTTCAATTTCAAATTGAAAGGCAAAACTCTCTTTTAGCAGATCTTCAGCGCCTAATGAGTACCTCTCAAGAAGATCAGAAGGCCTATCTTGCTGAACAACTTTTGCTCTTGAATAATGGTCTTCAAGCAAATACGGAGGCAATATCTCAACTTCCAGAATCTTTACGTACCTCTGTAGACTACAGCTCTCTGGTGGCCGATATACAGAAGATTGTCAAGACCATCATCACTTCTGATGATCCCTCTGTGTCTACGCTTGTCAAGAAATCTGACCTCGCCTCTTTCCAGAAGATTATTCTTGAGCGAATGTCGACCATCGCTTCAAAGTACTCTTCCAAGCCCTCCACATCGTCAACCGACCGTAAACTTGTCGCTCTCGAAACTACTATCTCTCAACTTGTGCCTCTCGGTTTCTTCTCTTGCCGAGGCGTTTACTTCCAAGAAGAAAGCCAAGGAAGAAAGGGCTTGCGAAGGCGGAATCGAAAGAAAACGTTCGAGGATCGGGATCCCGATTCTCGGAGAAGGGGAGAAAGGTTCGAGCCTAAGCAAGCCAAACAAACACCACCGAAACAAACACGACCACCGCTCGACTCTTCAACGCCAACACCATCACGGAACCCTCTTCTTCAAAACAAGTGCCACTCACCCAACACCTCCGGCTACGCATTACGGTCCTCTACCCGCAGATCCGCAGCTAGCTAAGTTTATTCTGGATCTTATGGGAAAAGCGTAATCCCGAGCTCTCCTACCGAAAGGGTGAAGTAGTCGAGCTCACGAAGAACGAGAACGAGCTAAAGGCTGCAAAGGAAAGAGCTAAAAGGGCCGAGAGGAGGATGAGGAAGTGTTCGGAAGCCGAAAAAGAGAGAGCGAGAAGAGATAATACGTCGAGAGGCTAATAGTTGAAGAACAAATAGAGATAGAGAGGGCCGAAAAAGAGAACCTGGAAAGAGAAAAGGCTAGACTTAAAGAAGAACTACGAGAGACAAAATTTTGAAGTGAAGAAAGAGCAAGAGTCGAGCGAGAGGACGCTCGTGGCGGAAGGAGATCGAAGAGAAGAATTTGAAGAAAAATTAAATAAAGTTGGAAACATTGTTGGAAACATTGAACTTCCAACAATTGAAGTTGAGAAAAGGCACATGTATGCTCCAACGGATCGAAGATTTATCTCATGATGCCTAACTTCGCCAACCAATACAATGTTAGCAGTGAAGTTAAAGATAACTTCATGGCTCATAAACAAGACGAAGAAAGACGGTTTTCACTACGTTCCAATACAAAGATAACGACCATGAAACATAAGCGAGTTTCAAGATACACCCATTTGGTACACAATCTACGAGATAGTCAGATCAAACAACAAAAGTTATTACATATGTGATAATGATCTGTTGTCCATCCATCCAAATTTGATCTCATTTTTCTCGGAAGAATTTATGAAGACACGGCTTTCGAACGCAAAGATCCACAAGACCGGGTTGCCTACACTAGAATTATTACGTGTATGAAATCATACATTAGATACAAAAGGCGGGTCGACTTCCGTATTGGATTAAATTTCAAAATGGATAATCCGGCTATCTCTCGCACCAAATGAGGAACTTGAAGGGATAAGCAAATTCGAGTGGGTAGACTTCTTACCGAACCAAGAGGGAATCATCTTCAAAAGACCAAATGGAAAGAGCTTCTTTCGCATCAAAGAAGCTCACAAATACTCTTCTGAGGTAGTCTACATCATCAAGTGCTTTGCTGGCTTAGACACGACAAATCCAGAAGTTGCAAAGAAAATAGAGAAAAGACTTGATGGACTTCAGAAGAACAGAGAGCTTATCAATAATATTTCAAGTATCATCGCTGCTGTTGATCCTCTCTGAAGAAATTCTTTTTTAACTTCATACTTAGGGGGAGAATGTTAGATATTAAAGTATGAGTCAAAGAAGAGATGTCTACAAATATCAACACACACTTCTTGTTATAACTAATTGTTGTTAGACGCTCCCTTTATGACACATGGCACTTTGTAATTGGCTAGCATTTTGACTTTCTGTCTTTGTATATGTATAAATAGCATTGTATTGTGTTTGTAAAAAGTGTCGATTAATACATTTACATTTTGAAGAATACTGTGCGTAATTCATTTCATAATCTTTGTTCTTCATTCTGTTTACTGTTCTATTGATTTAAATTGTTAATTGATCTGCTTCCGCAATTCACTCAGATTCGATACTCTCAATTAACAATCGGTTTAAAGGAATCTGGAACCAACAAATTATTTTGCTAATATTTTTTAAAAATATTGTTTTTAATTATCCTCACTTGTTAATTATTGTTGTTTTTAGAAATGTCGTTTTATTTCTTATCGTTTATTTTCGTCATTTTTAATTATTATGATTTTTACTATTGTAATTTTTAATTATTGTCATACAGTTACAATCAATAATTGTTAGCTATTATAATTTTTATAATTGAGTTTTTATTATATAAAATATGAATTGGTCCATGATTGAGAGTGAAAGGTTTATAAAAATGTGTTGGAAAGAGAAAAATGATGTCGTAGAGAAAGAAACTGATGTGGCAAAGTTATAAACCTCGTTTGTTAGGTTCTTGAGGTCTCTTGACCTGAAATATGATTTCACGATTTTAGTCGCATGACAAGTTGTGGGCTCCTATGTTACCAATTTCTTATAGTTAATTTTGGTTGAAAGGAAAATGTATAAACAAATTCTTATAGTTAATTTTGGTTAGTAGGAAAAATTTATAAATACATTTCCTTTTTCAAATGTTGAAAACAAGGAAATTCTCTCCATTTTCATTTGTAATCCTAAAGGGTCCCATCTTGTGTCGGGTTAAGGCTCCACCTCATGTTGGGTTAAGGGCTTAGTTGAAATATATTATCAATTTGATGGGATATGATAGGATTAACGTCCCATAATTCGACTAGATAGTTTCATCCTTTATGACGACGTCCGGAAACAAGCATGATTCAGGGCATATTTTCGTCTTTGGACATTGCAAATTTGAATGTCTCTATATATTTTATTTCAATCGGTTCGACTATATCATCTAAAAGGTAAGCAATCTAGTGTTCTATTGATTTACTTATGTAAAAGTTTGATTTGTTCTGATTTTATCTTGAATATTGTTATATTGATACTTAGAGTTCTCACAAAATTGAAAGCCAAACAAAGAAAATTGGTATATTTCTCAATACTCTTTTATTGATTAGAAAACTTTGATAGTGATTTGTGTTAGGGTTAGCAATCATATCATGTTCGGGTTGGTTGGTCGCGGGTTGACGGGTTAGCGGGTCAGGAAGGATCAAGTCGGACACGACCCGTTTAACTAATCGTGTCGAAATGTTCAACCCTAACCCGTACACGCTCGGGTAGGCGGGTCATAAACGGGTTTGCGGATCACATAATAATACAACCAAGTTGAAAGAATGGAGCTACTGGTTTAGATGTTGGTTTACTCAAAAACAGATCATATACACAATTTACATACACGATTAAAGGAAAGATGTAATTGATATGATTCTGAGTAAGCTTATTAGGTAATTGATGGACTTTTTGTTGAGATATGCAAGTAAAAAACAGTGATATCTTCTACTATTTTGCCCAATAATAAAATTTAAGCACTTCTTTGCCAATTTAAAAGTCGATAGGACAAGTTGTAAAGTTTGCAAGGTTAAAGCCATCCTAGAGATTGTAGTTCCGGTGTCCCAAACTTTATACTATGTTTGACATAATTTTGTGAAAATATTTGATTATATAAAGCAATAACTTGTAATGGTAATATAAACCAAGTGATGGTAATATAAAGCAAACTAATCAAATGTCTAAAAAACACTTTGCTGGAGAGAGATAGAATTTCAAACCGAACTAAACTAACTCTCATTATTAAGGAATAAGGAGGTTTAATAAAATAAATTTTTTGAAACTTTATTTTTTAAACGGGTTGGTGGGTTAACCCACGACCGATATGTGTTAAACCTGAACACGACCCGTTTAATAAACGGGTTGATGGATCAGAAACTTCAACCCAATTATGTGGTCCTTTGTTTAGAAACTTTACGACGAAGATTAGAAATTTTGGAAACCGAGGGGAAAACCAATATAAAATAATTTTTCATAACTTTTTTTATTAAATAGTTATAATTTAAGATATTGTTTCACATATGTTTATGTTCATAGGGAAAAAAATACTATATGTGAACAAAAAACGTTGGTTTACTTTTACATATAAAAAAAATTCATACGATAAAACAAATAAGTGAATCATCGTTTTTTGTTCACATATAATATTATTTTTCTTATGAAGACAAACATATGCGAAACAATATTTTAAATCATCACATTTGACTAAAAAAATTTATTTTATATTGGTTTTCTCATTAGTTTCCAAAATTTCTACTATTTGTAGAGTTTCTAAAAGATTCTCTCTCTCTCTCTCTCTCTATATATATATATATATTTATATAAGGGCAGATTTATACGAAAACGCTAACTATTTATGAGAATACGAGAAACTTTTTTCATGTACAAAATCATATATGATTAGCAGCGACTTTTCCCGCAGGAAGATTCATCTGTGTCCATTTTTTTGATGTTAGTATAAAATCACATGGAAAGTTTTTTTATGTATAAGGAAAACGTTTTTCGTATTCTCGTAAAAAGTTAACATTCTTGTTTGAACATTTCTATCTCTCTCTCTCTTTCTATCTCTCTCTCTCTCTCTCTCTCTCTATATATATATATATAGAAAGAGAGAGAGATAGAAAGGTTCAAACAAGAATGTTAACTTTTTACGAATATATAGGGGCGGGTTCAAATGAGAACTCAAATTTGGTTGTGAACGTGAGGACAAATGAAAGCGCGACACATATCCAATAATCAAAGAAATATTCAGACTGAATATAGTGTTTATTAAGTCTGAATAATGTCTATTGAGACTGAATAAACAGTATATTTAGTCTGAATACTTCTTTAATTATTCAGTCTGAATAATCTGTTGAAAAACTTATTTTTGGGTAAGTTTTTTTTGAGATGTTGTACAACTCACCATCCACAAGTTACAAGTGATTAAAGCATGGAGCTTCAACTTGGTGCCCAAGTTTTATGTCATACATATGGATATATCATCCATACATACATGACTAGTTGTTGCCAACCATGCCTAGTAGCTACTTTCACCACCCTTGCACACCACTCTTAACCAAGAGTACACACAATTGCCAACTAATACACATGTGTGGATTTGTTAAACTTGGAGCCAAAGTAATTCACTACTATAAATATGGAATCCATGCATAAGGCAAAGGGCACCACCAAACTTCTTCCTCTCTATTTTTATTTCTCCAATCGTTGAGATAAATACTCTCTCTATATATAGAGTTTATTTTTGGTTTAGTTTCCAGCTTAGGAAACTTTGTTCCGGAGAAATATTGGGTAGTTGATTTGTTGATCCAAGGATCTTGTAAACACGTTGTAATCTCTCTCGTTTGGTAATATATCGAGCTCTCTCTCTCTTTGGTGGATGTACACTATCACACCAATAGTGGAACCACGTAAATTCTCGTGTTGCTAATTTTATTTGGTGAACTTGTCATTTACGTAGATAATCACATAAATTGTTATTATCTATATTGGGGTTGTTTATTTCGTTAGAGTCATCGTGCAACATCTAGATCATTGTTATCCGCATTTGTTGTCGGGTTATTTATGTCCTTGGATTTCTATTCGTTTTGGGACCTTAGAAATCATTTACAAGTTCTTTTCGTGACATAAATTTCCTAACATAATCTACATTCTGACACGTGTTGTTTTTCTCATTTGTTCTCACGTTCACAACCAAATTTAAGTTTACGTTTGAACTTTTCTCTCTCTCTATATATATATGTTTGTATTTATATAAGAAAATTTGACTAAAATGAATATTAGTTTTGAATATTTTTAATAAAATATTCAGAATTACCTATGTATTAGTGCGGATTTATCCGTCGGTAAGTTTTTTATAAATAATTACTTAAATAATTAAATTACCCGCATTATTCGTTGGTAATTTAATCCAATTTTTAAAAATAAAAAAGTTAACTAAATTACCAGTGGATCAGGGAAGGAACACAAGCATTTCAATCACAAAGGTCGGACCTGATATATTATATATTTTCAAAAATACCAAAAATACACTATGCAAAGTTATAACGTAATAAGTTTTAAAACTATACGTTAAATATGAACATGTCAAACATTATTAATCAAAGTGGAACATCTCAAAATTACATATGAACCAACGAAACAGAAACCAAATTAACATCGAGACATCAGATACTTATCGGCACAGAAAAGCATGAAACAACAGCTTATTAGACATCAATACGACTGCACATCTTAACCAAATTCTAGACAGTTTATTCCATAACCATTAAGGCTGTAGCAGTTTATTAGATTTCCATTAAGACTGCACATCTTAACCAAATTCGGGACAGCTTAATCCATAACAATTAAGGCTGCAGCAGCTTATTAGACTTCCATTAAGCCTGCACATCTTAACCAAATTCTGGACAGCTTAACTTATAACCATTAAGGCTGCAACAACTTATTAGACTTCCACTAAACCTGCACATCTTAACCAAATTCTGGACAACTTAATTCATAACCATTAAGGCCGCAGCAGCTTATTAGACTTTCATTAAGCCTGCACATCTTAACCAAATTCTGGACAGCTTAATCCATAACCATTAAGGCTGCAGCAACTTATTAGACTTCCATTAAGACTGCACATCTTAACTAAATTCTTGACAGCTTAATCCATAACCATTAAGGCTGCAACAACTTATTAGCCTTCCATTAAGACTGCGCATCTTAACTAAATTCTGGACAACTTAATCCATAACTATTAAGGTTGCAGCAGCTTAGTCACTTTCTGGACAACTTGTTCCCTTTTCATTAAGCCTGCACAGCTTAACCATCATCTGAACAACTTTTTCCACAACTTATTTCTAACAATTTTAAACGTAATATAATCAAACAATTCAAAACTGATCAAAACATCAAGATTCAAGGCTCAAGCAATAGCAATAGCATTTTAAACCCAATCAAAGTATTAAACAAATTTAAACCTAATCATTTCAATCTCATCAATTTCAACGAAATTTATACATGTGATTTAGGGGCGGTAGGAATCCTAGTATTTGATAAATATTAACTTAAAATCACAGGGATTCCACTGGCATTTGGGTTTGGTTCTTCAACTTGCTCGTCCATGGATATTGGAGATGGGAGAGGGAGAGAGGATGGAGGTCGACTAGTCGAGAGAGAGGTAGGGGTTGCTCACTGTGACTGTTGTTGTTAGGTGACTTAGGTCGTCATCAAGTGCAGTCGTCGACCATCGAGAGAGACGACAAAGGCTGGAGCCTGGAGGTCGAGAAAGAGGGTCCAGCCTGGAGGTCGAGCCGTCAAAGTTAAAAAAAACAATTTACTAAGTTAAGACCTAAATTTTTTATACTTGGCAGGTTAAAAAGCCCAAGGGCTTGGCTCCTAGTAGCCTCAAGGGCCTTCCGCCCCCTGCCGTGGATCATCCGTTGGCAACATAATCTTAATCATCAATTTAATTAACTAATTCGAGGAATATAATAAGTTAAAACAAAATTAGTGGCGGATTTCCAACGACTGGAATCCACCAGGAACGATTAATTCGTCGAAAATCATGTTTTCCGCAAAAGCTTTTTCTGACAAACAAATCTGCTAGATATCCATCTATTGTTTAGTAGTGTTTTCCAAGAGGATTTTCGACGGATTCGTTCGCCGAAAAAAGTCTGTTGTTTAGTAGTGTTTTACAAGCATCTCTTACCATTATATTTTTTTTTATATAATTATGTTTATTTTATTTTGACACCATGGGGAACTGCCCGAGCATGGTCCCGTACTTGTTAAACTTTAAGGAGTCTCGTAAAATATTAGAAAATATAAAAAATTGGTGCATTGTACCATATATCTATATATTCTTATATATCTATTTTGATAATTACAAACAAACTAAATATTTAATGACTTAATAATTTCACTTGATGTACATACTTAATTATGATATATTGAGAATCAAGTAAAGAATCGTGTTTTGTCCAATAATCCCTAAAAGTTGTCGTCTTTGGGAAAGGTGTCGGATTGCCTCAAGAGCCACGCAAAAAGACAAAAGTCGAAGATTGCATGTGACATCAAATATTTTAAGATTTAGTTTTAGCCAATGCCAAGTTGTTATCCAAGTTTAATATGATATCGAGTGGTATATAATGTATCTTGACTTGGATAA
The DNA here is from genome assembly GCA_036898165.1 of Silybum marianum. Classification (NCBI taxonomy): domain Eukaryota; kingdom Viridiplantae; phylum Streptophyta; class Magnoliopsida; order Asterales; family Asteraceae; genus Silybum; species Silybum marianum. The sequence goes on from CM072544.1 coordinate 2,394,460, forward strand.
ACTACTTTTTAAAGTGGGGTTTTGTCAACAAATCTGGAAAAAAAAATTATAGAACTGGTCTGTTATAAAATAAATATCAATATTCTATCAAAAATATTTTATAAATGTGATTTTATAAAATGGAGACAAATTCTATAATAATGTTAGTTTTTATAAAAGTTATGTAAAAACTTTTTTTTGAATTTTTGAATTCAAATTCGTGGGGAAAAATAAGAAGATTAAATGTCCCTTTTCTTTGGGTCATGTCTGGGGAGGGTGGGCCAGGCGTACGCCTAGGACCCACAAGAAATAGGGGGCCCATTTTTTTTATATAACTGTATAGTATATGGTAATTGTTCAAAAATATTAATAAATAAAATGAACACAAATATCTTTAGTTCTAATATAACCAAACAAATATTTAGCTTTAGATTAAGGGCCTAAACATATTTAATTAATTACATTGGTAAAGAAAATATGTGAAAAATAATTGGGTGCTCATTTTTGTAGTATTTCTTAGGATGCGTTTGGTTTGCCGGAATGAGATGGATTTGGAGGGATTTGGATTTCGAATCCATTCCGGTGCGTTTGGTTTGCAGAATTGTTTTCGATGGATTTGGATTTGATGGAGAGATTTGGATTTGGAGTAATTTGGATTGAATGAATTTGAAATCTTTTTATGTGTTTGGTTTGTAGGATTTGGAATTCGATTTTTTTTTTTTTTGAAACTATTGTGAAATCCTAGATGAATGGATTTGAAATACAAACCCATGCCTAAGGATTTTCAAATCCGTCAACCATGAGATTTTAAATCAATCATACGATTTCAAATCCGAACAATCCCGAAAACCAAACACCTATTGTTTTCTTTAAGAAAATTAATCTACTATTAAAATCTTAAAACTACTTTGCTTAGAAAACATTGATATAATCTCCATCATTCATCGACCAACTCTTTTGATTAATCCCTTCACATAAATTTTTATTTTTGCATTGCAATATAATAGATTTCTTGTTATTAACGTAAGAAAAGTCCTACATTTTAGAAAAAAATTATCAATTATATGAGATGATCCACTTATATCTATAATTAGAATTTCAAAACTATCTTTATTTTTTTTATATATTATTATATATTAAAAATAAACCTACCCAATGATAAATCATGTGATTTAAAACATGAATTCAAAAAATAATGACTTGACTCTGAATATTTAACGACAATTGTGAAGAAAATATCTTTTTAAAATTGGTCTAAAAACAAATAATGAAAAATCGTATACTAAAAATCCAAAAATAAATAAATTTAGGGGGCGTTTGGTTCGCAGAATGGAATTGGCTGGAATGGAATCTGTCAAAAGAATTTGACTTTGAAGGAATTGGAATTGGAATGTTGTCAGGTTTGACCACCTGTTTGGTTAGCGAGTGGAATTGAATCATTGAAGGAATTGGAATCTGTCTGTTTGGTTCACAGAATGTAGCCTTGGAATTGGAATGAAATTCCGGCAAATGACTAAAATACCCTTTTTATTAAAAATAATTTTAAAACTAAAATTACTTTAATAAAATAATTATTATTTATTTCAATTTTTTAACACTAAAGATACTTTAATAAAATATACTTCCTTAATTTACACCATAAAATATAGTATTAAGCCACTTTCTATAGCATTAAGCCACTGTAGATTAAAAGTCTGTTCGTTAGCATTAAGCTAGCCACTGCCAAACAGTCATGTATAGCTGAACGAATAAGCTCTCAGTCCCGTTGATATATATAAGCCATTTCTATAGTATTAAGCCACTTTCTATAGCATTAAGCCACTGTAGATTAAAAGTCTGTTTGTTAGCATTAAGCCACTGCCAAACAGTCATGTATAGCTGAGCGAATAAGCTCTCAGTCCCGTTGATATATATAAGCCATTTCTATAGTATTAAGCCACTTTCTATAGCATTAAGCCACTTTCTATATGAAAAATGTTACAAACAACCCATGATATACTATAAAAATTACTTAATCAAAATATTCAGGCAATTATTGATGTTACATAGGATGAAGGTATTTTAGGCATTAATAAAAGAACCAATTCAATTCCCATGAAATCACATGGGTAAGCTAAGGAATCTCAAATGGCCCCTTTTTGGAATTCTTAGGAATTTTCCAAATTCCAATTCTTGAAAACAATAAACCAAACAAGGGAATTGGAATCTGGTCAAAGGAATTCAGATTCCAATTCCATCAGATTCCATTCCATTCCGGCGAACCAAACGCCCCCTTAAAGTATTTAATGAGATTGTTACAAGATTCAAATAATTTTTGTTCCAATTTTACCTTTGATAGAATTTTGACACTAGGCATGGGATCATGTGAGAAGTGATGTTAAAGTAAAAAACGTAGAAATGGATTTTGACTATTGATCACTTTTAATCTCAAACTCACCCATGAATAATGATCGTGTTTGATACGGAGATTGATTTGGTATCTCTCAGTGTATCTCATCCTAATGTGCATCCAAGGGTGAAGACGTTTTTTTTTACCTTTTTCACCATAATTTCACTTCTCACTGGAACTCAACCCTTTGACACTATCGAAAATTGTAATTATCCTAATAATGAAAACGTGATTAGTGTTAAAAGGACCCGAACCGACGCTACTAGAAAATTGAGTATTTTCAAGGGAAATTAATTTTCAACGGAAAATGTCGTATTTTCTACAAATTTTAGAGGATTATTGACAGAACATAAATCTTTAGGATTATTTAAATATTTACTTGGCCTCTTTTTTGCTATTATTTAGTGTTAAATATTATTTATTTGTTATTTTGATTAGGTAATATTGTTTGTTACGATGAAGCTAAATCTTTTATCGTGAATTGATTGCGACTAGACTTTTAAAATGATAATTTTATATTTAAATATGGATCCGCTATAAAACAAAAGAGGCTTTACTGACGAATTTTTTGCTAATAAAGCTTCTTTATTTTGTAATGACGGTAAATATATTATGATTACAAATTATATTGAAATGAAGCTTTGATGTTATAATAACCAAACAAAAAGTCTTCATAATTATAGAGTTAATAAAATATGATTAACTGAGTTAAACTAACCATGTGTTAATGCATGGGTTAGAAGCTTATGTACAAAAGGATTGAAGATGAAAATACTAGAAATAATTGAATTCAATGACATGAAACAATTAGCAATATTATCAGTTTTGATAAACAAACCGTCTTTTGCATAATTGTCCAATCTAAAATGTTAACATGGTATACTAGTTTCTTGCTATATTTTATAAGAATTAAGTAAATAAAATCTACTTTTTGCGGACACAATTGAAAACCATTTTTTAAATTCGGATGAAATCATATTGTAAAAAATAAATGGTGAATTGTAGATAAAACTAAGACGGTTTTTAATATATGTTTGGGATCGTGTGAGAAGAAGAGTTAAGGTGAGAAGCGTAAGAAAAGATATGAACATTTGATCACTTTTAATCTCATACTCATCCATAAATTGTGAATTAGAAGAGAGTTGATCCGATGCATCGCGGTGCACCTCATCTCGATGCATCTCATCCTAATGTGTATCTAAGAGTGGAGATCCCTTCTTACGCTTCTCACCATAACTCTCATTCTCACTTAAACCCAACCATTTTAATATATAATTAAATTTATATTATGTTTTATGTCTATTAAATAGCAAAACAAAAAAATTATAAATCAAAAAGTACAATAATTGTTTAGAACATCTCCAAAAATTTCTCTAAATTTTCTCTAAAATAAAAAATGTAAAGTCAAAATCTCTAAAGTTATTATCTTCCAACTCCAACAGCTTCTCTATTTTATAGAATCTATTAAAAATTTATATTATTAAAATATTCAATAAATTTATTATTTCAAAACTCTCTAAAATTTATTGGTTGTTTTTTGTAGGAAATCATTAAAATATTATTTATCTCTCATCATTTTAGAGATATAGAGAAATCTTTATATTTAGAGATTTTCCCAAAAATCTCTATTTTAGATAATGATATAGACATGTTGTTGGAGAAGTTTAGAGAAAAAAAATAGTGTTTTCTCTATTTTAGAGAAGTTGTTGGAGATGCTCTTATTACTTAATATTGAATATTTGAATTTTAACTACTTTCATATCTCTAAGATAAGCATAAGATCTCAAATTATAATCAAAATGAACTTTTGATTATAAGATTGATGGTTTTCTAAAAAGTCTGTTTTAATCCTAAAAAGGTATAAAATGGTTATGAAAACACTGAAATGATGTGAGACGGAAACATAACTGATTTATATAAAGTGTTACTTTGAATAGTCAACATTGTGACCTCAAATGATGTTAAACTATATACCAAAGGTATATCATGGAATATGTTGTGTAACGGGTTTAGGATGCTATGTAAAAATGATATGGTAGATAATATTAATTTAGAAGTAATTATGGATTGATTTTGCATCAAGGAATACTCGGGAAAGAACGTTTTATATCAATCATTAGCATTTTTTTTCAACTCACGTTATTTTGATAACAAAAATAATAAGTTGGATTTTTTTTCCATGCTTATCGAGGGCCCCTTTTCACTTCTCGCCCAGGGCCTATAAAATACCAGGAACGGCCCTGCTTTTCTTTTGAAATCAAAAAAATAAGTAAAAAAGAAAAAAAAAACTATGAACGCTGTCGTGGAAGTCCGTGGATCTTAATTGACTTTTCTGACTAAAAAAACCTTCTTAACAACTGGATTTCTGATTGGTCAAAAAAAGTGGTATGCTGACCTCCACAAAATGCATGTGCAGAGATCTGCGAGTAGGGTTGTAAACGAACCGAATGAACACGAACGGAGGCTTGTTGGTGTTTGTTCGTTTAACTTAACCGAACAAATGAACGAACACGAACGGTAAACGAACGAAATTTTTTGTGTTTATGTTCGTTCATTAAGAAATTTTGCTTGTTCATGTTCATTTATATTTGTTTGTTAAGCTGTTAAACGAACGTAAACGAATGAACATAAACGAAGATAAACGAACGTAAACAAACATAACCAAACGAAGATAAACGAACGTAAACCAACATAAATGAACGACCAAACACAAATATAGAAAAAAAAACCACCATTACTTATCATTTTGTTCCTAAAAAGTAACATAATAAAATGAAAAACCGGGTAAATTTAGAAGGATAAAAAAGAAACTCTATAAAGTTAATTTAATTAATGATTTTACATATTAATGTGATAATATATAAATATATTTATATATATATATATATAAAAACAAAAGTAAATGAACATAAATGAACGTAAACAAACATAAACGAACGTAAACAAACATAAACGAACGTTCACGAACGAACGAACAATACCATTGTTCATGTTCGTTCATTTAATTAAACGAACAAAAAAATGTGTTTATGTTCGTTCGTTTATTAAATAAACGAACATAAACGAATTTCCTGCCGAACAGTTCGTTGACCGTTCGGTTCATTTACAGGCCTATCTGCGAGTACTATTTTCAAAAATTTCAGATTTCTTTTATGGGATCTTGAGCTTCATTTTAAAGTTTTTGAATATAGAACAAAAAAAATCCTCTCAAAATCAATCAAAAAAACTAGAAAAAGAAAATACTTCAGAATCAACCAAAAAACTCTAAAATTTGAAACAGTGGAATTCAACTAAAAACACATAGGACAAGGAACTCGGGCGAGAATCTGGATCCTCTGTTGATTGACCCCTTTACGTATCAACTTTGTATTTAATACCTAATAATTTAACATTTGAATCATTGTCACGTTTCTAGTATATTCTATATATAGATCGTTAAAACTTTTTTAACCGTTACACAACCAGGTACTAATAAAAATACTAAAACGAATAACTATCATATTTTAAACAATAAATAACATATATTATTATTTTGTTTTATTTTATTTAAACATGAAAATTTTAATTATCAAAAAGTTAATTATTACTTAATTTTAAGTAATACTTTTATGGAAAATTGTTAAAATATAAGTGGATTTTTTTTACAAATAAATATTACATTATTTAAAAGAATGCTCCATTTATTCTACTAAAAAGAAACAAACATATATTAGGATATCTCTAATGTATTTTTTTTTCCTTTTATTCTTTACTACGGAGATAGTAAAATAGAGAATGTGTCATGTTTCTTTAATATATTTTTATATTTTACTTTTTAGAAAGGAATATTTCAAGTATATATTTTCTTCTATTTTGATTACACAGATTTTCAATAATACCCTTAGGGGGCGTTTGGTTCGCCGGAAAGGAATAGAATCTGGTGGAAGTGGAATCTGAATTTCTTTAACCAGATCCCAATTCCTTTATTTGGTTCAGTATTTTCAGGAATTGGAATTTAATAAATTCCAAAGAATTCCATAATTAGGCAATTTGAGATTCCTTACCTTAGTGGTGGGAATTCATAGGAATTGAGTTGGTTTTTCTTTAATACCTAAAATACCCTCCTCCTAAAAAACAATTAAACCCTAATCTCAAACAAAAAATGTCGACACCTCTTCATTTGGATTTTCGGTTCGGTTTTTTCGGAGTTTTTTTTTTTCAGTTTTCGGTTTTTCGATTTCGGTTCGGTTCTGTTTTTTCGGGGGGTTTTTTCAATTTTCGGGTTTTCGAATTCGGTTCTGTATTTCGGGGGTTTTTTTAGTTTTCGGCTTTTCGGTTTCTCGGTTTTTTTCAGTTTCGGTTCGGTTTTTTCTCACCCCTAGTAGTTAGGTTCTCCATCGTCTCCTGCAACAACTAAAATATGTCTTGCCCTAACAGATGTTGTCTTGCTGTAGTTTTTTGCTTTTTTCTGCAGTTTTTAGCTATTTTTGCTGTAAAAAAATATGATTTTTGTTGTTTAGCATTTTCTGTAGTTTTTGGTTGTTTTATGCAGTTTTTAACTGTTTTATGCAGTTTTAGTTGTAAAAAAGCTCAAATTATTTTTAGTGTTAAAAAATTGAAGTAATTAATAATTATTTTGTTAAACTAATTTTAGTTTAAAAAATTAAATTTAATAAAAAATGTATTTTAGTCATTTACTGGAATTTCATTCCAATTCCAAAGCTACATTATGTGAACCAAACAGACAGATTCCAATTCTTTCAACTGATTCCATTTCAATTTTTGCCAACCAAACAGCTGGTCAAACATGACAACATTCCAAATCCAATTCCTTCAAAGTCAAATTCCTTTGACAGATTCCATTCCATCCAATTCCATTCTGCGAACCAAACGCCCCCTTATATTTGCTAACATTATAAATTATCCTCTTATATTTTTTATTTTCATAATAACTTTATATTTATTAATTTTATCATGTCATTTTAACGACGTATAATTCATTTCAATTGGCGCATCGAGATCACGTTCATCTTCGATTATTATATTATGTAAAATAATACATGTAGTCACTATATCATGTAACAGTTCTTTTTTCCAAAATCAGGACGATCCTACCACAATTGCAAAGCGTGATTGAGGAACACCAAATGCACGTTCTTCAACGGTTGTCGTTAAAATGTGTTAATGACGTGTTGTAAATTGTTAAACTTTAGTTTTTAAAATTAGTTGAATAAATTTTAATTGAATTTAAAACTTAAAGATAAATATAATTCTAGTTTATTAAAATTGGTATTAGACAACAAATAAAATAAAAATACAACAATCTAAAGAATTGAATGGTCATTTTGTAGTAATCAAAAGTTTTTAAAAAATAGAGGGTAATGAATAGTAAGTTTCTATATTTAGAGAATTACTATTCATTTTTCTATTATACAGAGTAAAATAGAGAGTTCATTGGAGAAAATTTAGATAATAAAATAAAGATAGAGATTAAAATAGATAGTTCATTGAAGATGGTCTTACAAATGTGAATTATATAAAGGCATCTTCGATGGAGGTTTTTATAAGAACCTTATTTTTGTATTTTTTTTGTTATCATCTTTTGTCCACCTCATCAAATTAAAAACTATTAGAAAATGGGGAATGTTAATGGCACCCCCTCCCCTATTAGAAATGTGCACGAATTTTTTTGTACGAGTGTAGTCTTAGAATGTAAAAAGTTGTTTTTAATATGAATGTATCTGAAGAGGAATTCACTTGTAGGGGTGTTATTAATAACATCTAGAGTGTCATTATAGTTCTTACAAAAAAAACCTCTTTTTGTAGGTCCCATTAAATAATTATATTATATAAAGTCAAGAAAACAAAATAAGAAATTAGTAAAATGTTATTTCTCACAAAAATCATGTTAAAAATCAAAGTTCTTGTTCAAGCTCTTCTGACACATTAGGTTTTTATAAGAACCTCTTTATAATTGTAGTTATTATAAGACATTGTATTTTTTGTTAATAAGAACTTTGCATTAAAGATGCTATAATCATCTATTAAATGCATTTTTATAGTTATAATGTAAATATGAGAGTTGTTTGACAGTTGTTGAATGATTTGATGCAAAATCATTAGGTTGTCAAAATAACTAAGAGACTTTATATGCTTGTTTGATAAGAGTAATTGTTTCTACCCAAACATTTATCTAATTTTTAGGTAAAACATATTTCCCACTTTAACGAGGGTTTCAACTTTTAATTAATGTTGGATTTTCAACCTAAAGCCTCCACATACAACTAATGTTTTAAAACCCGGATTTTTAGTTGATTCGGTATGGTGACCGGATCCTGGGTTAACTGGTTCAACCATCGGGTTAACCGATTTCAATAATTTTTTTAATCTCTTGTATTTTTTTCATTTTCCTGCGTACATACATATATATAAAGTAATAATTTGATGTCCACAATTTCAACATTAAAAATACACAAACAACAAGTTTTACATCAATCCAAATACATTAAAAAAGCACACATAATACACATTTTTTTAACTTTTTTTTGAATTTTAATATAAAAACAGGTTAACTGAGTTTGAGAAACAGGTTTACCACGGGTTTAACCGAGTTTTTGAGAAACCCGGCCCGGTTGAAACGGACCGGTCATATGCATTAACTCGGCGTTAGTTAACCCGGTCACTACCCCGGGTCTCGGTCCAACCGGTTCGACCGGCCGGGTTAACCCGGATTTTAAAACATTGCATACAACTACTTTTTTTCTCTCAGTTGAGGGTAACGAAGATGAAGCAATAGATTTTATAATGGTGATATTGTCATCAACTACTTCTTAAGTTTATAGTATTGTAGCAAAATTCTATACAATGTTCAAAATATTCATGAGTATGATGAGTATTTCGAACACTATATAAGATTTTGTTGTAGTACTATAAAGTAATCCTATATACTATTAAAGATGTAACATGACAAATGATCGTCTGAGAAAAAGAGTTAGCATGAAAAATGTGAAAAAAGATTTAAAATCCTTAATCATCTTTAATTTCAAATTCAGTCCCAAATCATTTATCTCAACCTAACATGCGTTCGTAGGAGGGAAATCTCTTCATATAATATTCCGCTTAGGGCATCTCCAACCCAAACACTAAAAAATGACCATAAAAAACACTATAAACATTAGAAATGTAACATTAAAAAAAATTCAATTCCAACCACACAATAAAAAAACAACAATAAAAATATCTTTAATGTTATAATAATATTAAAATAATATATGTATTTATTTTTTAATACATTAAACTATTAATTTATAAATAAAACTAGAAAAAGTTGAATAAAATATTAATATAATTTTTTAAAGGATACTTTATTTACCTTCAAATATAGAGGCCAACAAGTTGTCTCTCGTTTTTTTTTTTTTGTTACACTCTTGAGTTGGAGAAGGAATTACTTTATTTTTGTTTTTTTAATGATTTTAGTGAAGGGTTGGAGATTTATAAAATATACATGTTGAATGTTAAAAAAAATTATAAATATAACGAAAATTCAAAATTGGAATAAAACAAAATTTTATTGTATTTTTGTAAAAGAAAAATAATTAATAGGAGATTTCTGGTGGGCCATGGCAATTCTCCTAGGGCAGTATCATGGTTCCAAGGTACTACTCACTACTAATATATAGGATGCAGGGATGCATCATTGATTGATGGGGACTCATGCATCTTATCTATCCCTTCGCTTCACCATTTTTACATATTTAGTCCCTTCACTTTTTAAATGCTTATTTTTGATACCTTATGTTTTCTAATATCTTTTTCTGAGTTTCGTTTGTCAGGTTTTTTCCTCGATTTTTAATGATTATTAACTGACGTTGTTTTAAAGAAAATAAATTTTGATACGGTCATGGAATAGTATTATAATTCATTCCTACTTCTAAATTACTAATAGGAGTAGTAAGTTTAATATTAATTAGGTAAGTTAGTTACAAAACCTTCTTTTGTCATTTCTTAACTGTAATCAGTTTTTCTAGCTTTTTGGCTCTTGCTAGTTTTTTATAAAATCTCAATTGTTAAAAAATAAAACCATTATCTGGACAAATAACTAACTCATAATTAAAGATTTTATGAACTTGCTTTTGTAACACTTTTATGAACGGAAAATGATGATAAGCAACTTCAAATCCAACTACAGATCAACGAAACATTATCCTCTCCATCATAAAATAGGTATAACCCTTATTTTTTTAACCAAGGATTCTTAGGTATTACAAATATCAAGAATTAGCTATTCCTAATAAAGTTGAAGTCAGGTAAATAGTCTAAAATATTGATCATTAACATTACGTTTTTGAATTTGAAAAAGAAGTAAAGGGAGAAAAACGATGTAGCGAAATAGAAATTTCATTCATAAACATTATTCAACAAAAACGAAGCAAAGTGGCATAAAAAGTTCCCCCTTGTTACAACTTAACTGGAAAAAAACACGACTCCTTGCAATATTATAGGCAGTTGTGTTCGTCTCACTCTTGATAAAAACGACAAGAACTTTCTAAAGTCATTCAACAATTAGCTTGCGGTCTCAGATGGTTGACCGAAGAGATAGATCACAGTAATGCAATATGTTTCCACTACCACTTTGCTCCAATAGTTTTGCTCTGTCCAACTTAAAAAGATCTATTAAGAGAATGATTTATTCTCGAAAAAATCTGAATAGTTACATCCAATTACAAACTACACGAAAGTTGCCCCTTTTTCATGGAGATTTACCCATCGCCCCCTGCCCTCCAAACAGTATGGGAGCCTTTCTTCTTTGATTGTATTTGTTTGTTTTTAGTAAGTTTCTTTATAACATTGTTGTATAAGAGTATTATCATCATATAACCAGAGACTTATTTTAGAAGAAAAAAATTATCTTTTTCATTCTACATATATCATAAATAATATTTTTACTCTTATTATTTTCATCTCTCTTACTAGAAATTTAATACATGTTTTTTTTCTCTGTTTTTCTTTGGTTTAGTTATTCTTGTTTATTTATACTTATTCTATTTGATGTTTTCTGATAATACAACGTTAACTTATGATAATAACATTGTTAGAAAGATAACAATCATTAACATTACAAACACGTCTTTTATAATAGAAAGTTGATAAAAGCCTCCTTAAGGGGTTGTTTGTTTATCTCTAAATGAAGCCATTCAGAGCCTATGTTTGAATCAGTTAGACGTACTTGTTGTTTTGCAAAATTTTAACTCTCTTAATCGTGCCAAAAGGTTGTCATTGGTTTCACTCCATTGACATCACGATATCATTCATAAGCGCTTATTTTCCCTGCTTGCCCTTGTTGTCGTGACTCGCGTCTCTTTTTCTACCTTACCAGTAATCGATCTTCGCCTATTTTTTTGTGATTAATCTAGAATTTTGGGTAAGTAATGTTATGTTTGTTTGGATTTTATATGATATGTTGTTTTAAAAAAGCAGTGTTTATTTTTGTAGTTTATATTTTAATGTTATATGCAATAATTATATTTTTTTGTAATTAAGGTTTCAGAGTTATCAATAGCCATTTTATATTGAACACTAAAACATATAGAGGTTAAAATGGTAACTTTATGTAATTCAAATTGTCCATTAAGAACATTTACCAAATAGTTATTGTCAATCAACACTAAATTATGCAAGCATCTTAATCATTTTGAACTTTATCATCATGCACTACATAATTTAAGAACGGAAAATGCCCTAATAGACAAAATTTTCTAAAAATAAATACATAATATCAAGTTTTAAATCTTCAAAAAGTGATCATTTAACTTTAATAGTTTTTTCGTTTTATAAATTACAACATTGATTATATTATTGAAATTTTAAAATATTGAGTTAAAATACATTCACACTACAAGAAAAATGACTTGCAGCCACAGAAAATCATCTATGGAAAATTCAATGAATGATCACAACGGATCACCAATGAAATACTAATGGTTCCAGTAAGATCCAATGTTTTCAAAGAAAATACCAACGGATTACTCAGAAATTTCATGGGTAATTTCTTACTGATTTGATTTATCCACCAACAATTTACCCACCAGCTTTTGTGATGGTTTTTGTGACGAATAATCCTTTAGCGACGGATTTTCCAGTGAAATATCTGTAGGTGAAAGTCTTTCATTTTAGTAGTGTCATGTTCTCTACTTGTTAAATGCACGGTCCTCTACAAATTTCCCTTCACGCTCGTCAACATCAAACCTCTCTTTTTACACTTTTAATCTATGATCAACATCAAATCCTAAAATATTTCATACATTTAATAAATATCTTGAACATTTAATTTCAAGATTTTTATTGGTGAGAATATGATGATAAAAAAAATCTCTTAACGGTAATCATTTTTTGAACGTTCTTCAAATTTTGGAGAACTTTTGTTTTGTAAAATTTGTTGGCGATGCTTCTATAGACTCGTTATATAAAGAAATCAAGTTATATGTGTTAGTTTTATGAAATAAATATGTATCTCTCTTGGTATTTACTCGAGGCTTACTTGTGTTTCTGTATAATGATGAGGTCTGAGTATATAAAAATATATCTAACGGATAAGTGATTTATTGATATTCGTTTTATATGATGAATAAACTTTTTAAATGATAAAAAGGAGTTTTTTCAACGGACCATTTCTTTTGAAAATCTGTTGAAAATGATGAGCTTTAACAGATTTTTAACGAAATGTCTCGTCAAAAAACTTTGGTTGAAAATGCATGTTTCTGAGAGATTTTCAACGGAAATTCGTAGAAAATTTATGTTTTATCAATAACCCCTCTAAAATTTGTTAAAATTTTTAATGATATTTTCCGTTGAAATTTTTTCGTTGAAAATACTCAAATTTCTAGTAGTAAAGTTACCATTATATTAATGAAAATTATGAATAACAAAATAATATTAAGTTTATGAATTACAACTTGTTTAATTTGAGTTTGATTATCCATTAGTAATGGTCATATTTATTTTTCCTTTTATGATACCCATTTATTTCCACTACATAACAAATAACTTTCACCCAGAAAAATTATCCAGAGAAATTTCTGTCGGTGATTACCCACGAATCACCCAGAAAATACTAGTAGTTCGGTAAAATCCGATATTTTTCGAGAAAATACCAACGGATCACCCAAAGAATCCTTGGGTAATCTGTCACTAATTTGAATTACCCACCATCAATTTAGCAACCAAATTTTGTGACGATTTTGTGAGGAATCACTATTTGGCAACAGATTTCCCAGAGAATGGACCGTAGGTAAAAGTCTTTCGTTTAGTAGTGTCCCCTACCCCCACCCTGTCAATTTTCGAAGGGTTTTTCCTTTTATACCCTAGTCTATGGTACACTCTAGTCTATAATATGTATGGTAATACTAAAAAAAAGTCAAAGTAGGCATGAACATCTTAATCTCATTGATAGATATGATATAGACTATGGTATAAAAGGTAACACTCATTTTCGAAGTTTAGGCAAGAAGAAATCTCTGATGGGTATGTCAATAACTAATTTATTAAGTCATAAATAAGCACACTTATACGGGTGAGTAAATAAGCTCCTTACACAATTAAACTCAATAAACCATAAGCAAACAACAACTTAGTTATACATGTCAATATCTCATTGTAAGTGAATAGGGTTACATGATCATTCCTCATAAATAAAATCTTTCTTACATTCATTGAACAAAACAACGAACAATATTAGTGGTTGTCGAATCCAGCAGATGCATAACTGATCTGATATAGGGACGGGATAGAAAGGTTCAACTCGGTTTCTTATTTGGTTTTGGCTGAGCTAACTTTGCTTGGCTGGTAGTGCCACGGGTAGGCGTGGTTCGTGTCTGTAAAGAGTCAGGGGGAATCTAAGAGGATGGTCGAAGTATATTGCTGACGGTTTGTATGGAGTTTTCTTGGCTACTGTTTTGTAACCTTGGATTGGGTCATTTTGATTCAATATATGGTTTTGGATGTTTTTAAAAAAAATATATTAGTAGCCTTATTTCTCTATTCCTTTTCTTGTTACTAATACTCGTATCGATCCTTAACCATACCATATCATCTTAGTACTAATGTATATGATGATGCACATCAACAAGCCATGGTCTATATAAACAAAAACTCATGATGCACCTTGCGACTCATTTCATTTTAGAACAATTTTAAATATTACATACTGAAATTTTTAAAGAAACACTATAACACAATCACAAAACCACATATGAATGAGGAAATTATGCATTGGTTATCTCACAAACAACTCATTGGTTATCTCAAACACATATTAAGGTTGATCAAAATCGACATTACCATCACGTATTTATGAAGAATTTTGTTACAACATTCATGCTTTAGTTTGATAATAAGCGATTTACACACAAAAAGAGTGGCCAAGAACATATCACTATAAATAAATTTATAGTATGATGTCTCATGGTTTCTCCAAAAAAACAATTTTATTTATTATTTTAGATTCATTTCATTTATTTAAATGGAGTTAAATATACATATATATATATATATATAGGGAGTGTTAATGGCACCCTTAATATAGGGGTGTACACGGAATATAATGCATTTTATAGGTGTGTGCACGGAATTTAATGCATTTGTGTGAGGATGACATTCACCCTTAGGGTGTGTCTAGAGGTGCCATTAGCCTCCCCTATATATATATATATATATATGAGCGGGTTCAAATGAGAACTAAAATTTGGTTGTGAACATGAGGACAAATGAGAGCGCGACACGTGTCATATTCACACTGAATAATAAAAGAAATATTCAGACCGAATAATAGTATTACTCAGTCTGAATAATACTATTATTCGGTTTGAATATTTTCTTTATTATTCAATCTGAATAATACTACATTCAGACACGTGTCGCGCTCTCATTCGTCCTCACATTCACAACCAAATTTGAGTTTGCATTTGAACTTTCCCCTCTCTCTCTCTCTCTCCCTCTCTCTCTCTCTCTATATATATATATAAAGAGGTTCATGCGAGGACGGTAACAATTTACGAGAATACGAGGACAATTCTCAGCCAATCATTTGTACACGAAACTTTTTTCATGTACAAAATCATATATGATTTTTCTACAAAATCATATATGATCCAGGCGACTTTTCCATGCGACTTAAGTGGCCCGAAAAGTTGTCCGCTACCCGTTAATGCAAAATCACATATGATTTTGTACATTAATTTTTTTTCGTATTCTTGTAAATAGTTAGTGTTCTCGTATGAATCTGTCTCTATATATCTATATAAATACAACCCTATTAATTTTCTTATCATCTAAGTCAATATTAAGATTTACGTTTTATATTTATAACATGGGGGAGGTTAATGGCACCCCTAAGATATACTAATGACACCCCTACAAAACTGAATCCTCCTTACACCCATCGTCGTCAAAACCCTATTTTTAGGATCACAATGCTAGAAAAATACATTTAATTCTGTACAGACCCTTATTAAAGGGTGTCATTAACACTCCCCTGTAATATATGATTTCATCTACAACATTATGCTACGATGTGTGTATATAATAATGTAACAAAAGTCAAATGCAATAAATATAAATAAGAATTTGGTCGACTTTTATGAGTTATCACGATGTAAAGTTGTCTTGTCATTCACCGGTCACATATTCAATGTTCTTGTGTGTGAAAGAGAAACTCAAGATTGATTACAAATTTTGTTTTTACTCCTAGGACTACATTATCCAAATTTATGAAAATGTAAGGTATTTTATTTTTATATTATAAAATATACTCTTAAATGATTTTACATTTTGATACGTAACATTTGATATCTCAAGCAATTAATTAAATACATAGTTTAAGTATAATAATAAAGATAAAACGTGCTACCAAATAGTCATTGGTCAAACGATATATGAGTTACCGGTAAAACTTAGGGGCCGTTTGGTTCGCGGAATTCAATGGAATTTGATGGAATTGAAATGACAAATTCCTTAATGATGTTTGGTTCGCGGAATGAATTGATTCCTTAATGTGAAGGATTTTGAATTACATTTCGCGGCAAATGTAAGATAATCTATAATTTTCATTTAGAAAGACAAAAATAAATTTAATCATCACCGTCTTCCCGCTCGCACCACCCTCGTCGGCAACATATCCGCCACCGCCACCACCATCGCTACCCCACCCACCGTTACCGCCACCCTACCCCCATCCTCCATCACCACCATGCCACTATGTTTTACCGTTGTAGTCGCCACCCACCCCACCCTCACCCTCCATCACCACCACACCACTATGTTTTACCGTTGTAGACGCCACCCACCCCCCACCCCCTACCCCACCACACCACTAATGTCGTTGTCACAACTGTCACCTCACCCCCGATAAATGCATATTTATTTTGTTTTGCAAGATTCCATTACAATTCCTATCAATCCAACGTATGGTCAAATTCTTTTCCAATTCCTTCAAAGTCAAATTTCTTTGATGGATTCCAATTCCATCGAATTTCCTTCTGCGAACCAAATACCTCCTTAGTTTTTTTCAGGTCAAGGGTTCAACATTATTAAATGTGAATAGTGTGTGTAATTATGTATGTATACTTAAAAAAATACAACATACTCATTTGAGACGCATGATCATGTGAGAATTAACCACTTTTAATTTCAAACTCACCCATTAATCGCGTTTAATACATGATTGATTTCTTGCATCTTGGTGCATCTCATCCTAATGTGCATTCAAGTGTGATACATTTCTAATTTTAACTTTCTTTCTCACTGAAATCCATCACCTCAGTTTGACTCCTATTTTATATAACATATATTTTGGTCTAAATTAATGTTTAAGATATCATGTGATATATCAAAATATATGTTCTCAAAAAACAATACACAAAATATAAATCATACAAAAGTATGTTACATTTTCATTGAGTGTACACTTATTTTTAATCTTTGGCATGATTATTTTTAATGTATTAATGGTGGTTATTAAAATATAAAACAAAATCCATAAATATACAATTTAGACAGTACATTCTATTTGTTAGTTGACTTTTCATTTCATCGTTTTATTTGACCTTTTTTAAACATTTTCCAACAATGGGTTAAATAAATCTTGGTTTTCCCCTTGCCAATCATCACCGTTGGTGGGTTCATTTTCTCTGAACTCGTTAGGCTTTCGGGTCTTCAATAGTTTCTTTTAATTTATAACCTTAACTTCAAACTTAAATCTATAACTTATAAAAATGATATCGACACAAAGATACTGTCACATTGTTATTCAAAAGAATTTTTCTAGTAGAGGTTTGACAACTTTGCGTAAAGATATTGATATGTTTGAGCTCCTATAACAGTATTGCAAGATTGATGTTTGTAATTATATTTGTCTTAACTCGATTACGATTCGTCGCTTTGGTAGACTGTCTAGATCTGTTTTCGTAAATAATTAGTGTACCTTAAATTTTGCGTTTGTGCTATTGTTCTAATAAACTACAATAGTTAATTATTTCATAAATAAAACATAATATTTTTTTTTATTGTAATCACTAAATGTTATTTAAGAACTATAAAAGAACATTTTCATATATAAATTATGTTGGTTCTTGAAGATGTAGTTAGGTTCCGGATTCATACCCATTGCAGATTTGGATTTTGGAATTTGTTTCAGATTCCACCAAGGATAAATCCGAGTAAACATATCCGGATTTGTGTCCTTTCAAGATTTTGGATGGTTCTGAATTTAAATTGTTTATTCGATAACAAGAAATTGGATTTTTAAGGCATAACTCTTAAGAATATTTATAAGTGATTTATACCGCTTTCCTTCACTTATATACACCTAATTCTTACCCCTCATCTCACCCACATACACTATTACAGGAAGGAGTATGAATAGAATTCACCTATTATCAAATCAGATTGTTGAGACTAACAAATTACAACACTTCGTCCTTTAACGTTATCGAGATCTATTTACATATTTTAAACAACACAAACAATAACAATTTTTAGATGAGTTGAACGGAAAGTTGATCGAATTGACACCAATTTTTAACCTTTTCACTTGCTATTCTTGCTACATGTTAGCTAATATTTCTACTTTTTTTTGGATGACATTTTAACACACTTACACATCCCAGGGGTATCTGAATCCAAATGGACACCGACTAATCCCCTACGCCCATGATCCAGCCCTATGGACTGGCCCATGAACTTGCCCCTGAACCGACCCAAATGACCGGTTCAAGAGCTGGATACCTCAGAATTGTCAGCCGCGGGGTTCGAATCGTCGCCAACCAAAGATACCATCCACTGGTGACTTAAGATGTTACCTAGTACCCGCTAGGCTAATATTTCTACTTTTACCCTGGAAACCTATACGTATCGAGTCGTACCAAACTCAAACTTAACTCCACCAACAACGTCAATTCTATTCAGCCCCATCTTCACTACACTTTCAGGTTGTGGAGTAATGACAGTTGACTAAATTTTTGTATTTTGACCGTTCGTAAATGCAATAATTTAATCTTTTAATGGAGGAAAAAGTCTAAAAAAACCCAATGGACTTTGATGTTTTGAATGATTAAGTCATTGGACAATTTTTTTGTATGAAAAAATCACTTGACATTTTAAAACATATCAAATAAGTCATTGTTACCTAAAACTTAACTTGCAACTTGCTAATTAGGTAAAATCTTTTAAATATTTATTTGTTTTTTATTTTTATTTACATTTATTAATAAATCTTTTACCATGTTTATATTTTTGTGTGTAAATGAGCATTTCCTTTTTATTTTAACATATATTTTTATTTTTATATTTATTTACATCATTTTAATAAATCTTTACAATGTTTATATTTTTATTTTTATTTATAATGTTATCATAAATTTTATTAAATGTATTTAATATTTTTATTTTATTTTATAAGGTGAAAGTATTTATAAATCAAAACTTTTATTAATGCATATTTTTTATTTATTTTAACATATATTTTTATGTTTAATATATATAGAGGGAGGTTCAAGAAAAAAAACACTAAAAATAAAAAATTGAAGAACACCCTAGAGCCCTCCATCAAAATGGTATGCATAAATGCATATAAGTGATTGGATATGTTTTTTTTTCTATGCACCAGTGCATATATATGCATTAGTGCATATGCATAAATGCATGTTACAAATTACCAGAAAAGGAGAAAGGCGAGTTTCAACAGGTTGACAATGACGAAGGGGAGAAGAACAACGTAAATCAGAAGAAAGCAAAGAATGTAGAGAAATTGAAGAACAAGAAGGATGATCTGATAAGTCTAGGAAGGGGAAAAGTAAGCTTCGACCTCCTAAAACAAATGACAAGGGCTAATTCACAGAAGGTTGGTCAAAATCGATCGAACAAGGCAATCGATGGCAGAAAGGTGGAGAAAACGAAAAAGAAAGAACAATCAGGGTGCAATTCAGTGAATCAAATCAGTGTCTCAAATGCAATAAAAAGCGCAACTGGGTCTGAAAACCTGGAAGCTTTCGGAGAAAAAATTGGACTGTCTTGGGAAGGAGTAAACTCGTCCCGAGAACCGAGCAGAAATGGAGCTCCTTAACGATCAGGTAAGTGTTCCTTCGTCGTATCGATAAAAGTTATTAATGAAGATTATTTCGGTTAATATAAGAGGCTTAGGTACGGCAGAAAAGAGAAGATGGGTTCGAGATATGTGTACGAAAGAAAAGGTGAATATGATAGGCATACAAGAAACAAAGAAAAAAATCATGGAACGAGTTTCAGATTACAAATTTATGGGGGTACGATTATGGTGACTTTGTATTCTCAGACGCGGTAGGAAACTCAGGGGGCCTGTTACTTATATGGGACAAGAAAGAGTTTGAGTGTGAATTCTTCATAAAAGAAAAGAATTTCATCGCAGTGGTAGGCAAGTGGAAGGGGATGGATGGGCAATTGGGGTTTGTAAACGTATATGGGCCGAGAGAATCAAAAGAGAGGAGAGATCTATGGAAAAACTTAGAATCGTTGTGTAACAAGGAGAAAATAAAATGGTGTTTGTTTGGGGATTTTAATAAAGTCAGAGGGATCCATGAAAGACTGAACTCGGCTACAAATGGAAAAGGGACAGATGAGTTCAATGCTTTCATCAACGACTGTCAACTGTTGGAAATTCCAATGGGAGGGCAAAAATATACGAGAGTTAGCGACGATGGGAGGAAGTATAGTAAGTTGGATCGGTTTCTAGCGTCAAACGAGTTCTGCTTATCCTAGAATAATTTAGGCATTAAGACACTTGAAAGGAAATGGTCAGACCACTGGCCGATTATGTTAGGAGAGAAACAAGCTATGATTTTGGACCCAAACCGTTCAAGCTTTTCGATACGTGGTTGAAAGGTGAAGATATTGAAAAAATTGTCAGATTGGAATGGAACAAGGAGGTGTCGTCTAAAACACCGTCAAATATATTTATGGATTAATTGAAGAACGTGAAATTGGCATTGAAAAGAAGCTGGCTTGAGAAGTACAAAAGCTTGAACGGAGAATCAGAGAGAAGCATAGAAGAGTTAAAGAGATTGGAAAGTGAAGCTGAGTTAAGACCATTAGATGAAAGAGAAAGAACCAGATGGATAGAGGTGCGCAAAATTTGGCTAGAGGCGGAATCAAAGAAAAGTGAGATTGTAAGACAAAAGACCAAAATTAATTGGTTAAAAGAAGAGGACGAGAATTCTAAACTGTTTCAGTTGGCGATAAGATACAGAGAAAGAAAAAACGGGATATGGGGAATGAATATTAATGCGGTATGGTCGGAAGATCCAGAATCGATAAAAGAATTTGGTCGATTTTTTCGAAAGAAAATTTTCATCAAATAAGCAGGTCGGATCAAAAGTTAAGAGTGAGAAACTCAAGAGATTATCATCAGAAGAAGCAGAAAGATTAGAAAGACCTTTCTCGGAAGACGAAATTTGGGAAGTAATCAAAATGTGCGGGAACGATAAATCTCCGGGCCCGGACGGAATCACCTTTGCATTCGTGAAGAAGTTCTGGCCAATAATAAAAACCGATCTCATGAAGGCGCTATTGAGATTTTGGGATGCGGCGGAGATTACCGGAGGGTGCAATGCGTCATTCATAACGCTTATTCCGAAAATATCGAACCCGACGGTCCTTAATGATTATAGGTCGATCAGCTTGATTGGGGTTTTTTATAAAACCTTTACAAAAGCAATGTCGGAAAGAATGAAAAAGGTGATGTGGAAAATCATTGGGGACACGCAAGCGGCCTTTTTAAAAGGAAGATATATTTTAGACGGGGTGTTAGTGGCAAATGAAGTGGTGGACTTTTTGCGAAGATCGAAGAAGAAATGACTGATCTTTAAGGTGGACTTCGAGAAGGCGTATGACAGCGTGGAGTGGACATTCCTTCTCGAAACAATGAAATCAATGGGCTTTGGGCAAAGGTGATGTAAATGGACCAAGGCGTGCCTTGAGTCAACTTCAGCCTCGATATTGGTTAACGGATCTCCGACGAAAGAATCTATCAGGGAAAAAGGGCTCAGGCAAGGCGATCCGATGGCACCATTCTTGTTCCTAATCGTGGACGAATGCCTAAATGTCTTAATGCTGGAAGCAAAAGAAAATGGAATTTTTGAAGGCATAAAGGTCGGAAAAAACGGTATCGTGGTGACACATCTACAATACGCCGCCGACGCTATTTTTTGGGAAATGGAGCATCAATAACATCAAGAACCTCATGAAAATACTTCAATTTTTTCATTTGGCTTTGGGATTGAAGATTAATATCGGTAAGATTAAAATATTTGGAGTGGGTGTGGATCAAGAAGAAACACAAACGTGGGTGAGAGGATTGGGATGTGGCTGCAGTGTGCTACCGTTTGTTTACCTTGGGCTCCCTGTGGGAAGGTCAATGAATAAAATTGATAGTTGGAAAGAAGTGGTAAATAAGGTTGGTAACAAGTTAGCATCATGGAAAGCAAAACTAATTTCTCATGGCGGAAGGCTAACGTTGGTAAAGTCGATTCTCGGCAGCCTATCATTGTTCTATTTCTCGATCTTTCGTGCCCCGAGAGGAGTGATCAGTGAGTTAGAGAGGATGAGAAGTCGATTTTTTTGGGGTGGGGGGGGGGGAAAGAATCAAATCATAAGAGAGGTGTGGCATAGGTGAATTGGGGGTGGGTGGTGAGGAATTTCAAGAGAGGTGGTCTAAATGTGGGGTGTTTGCAATCCTCAAACTAGGGATTGTTAGGAAAATGGTGGTGGAAATTCATTATGGAACAAGATGCATTATGGGTAAAGGTGATAAAAAGTATCTATGGGGAAGAAGGGGGTATCCGAGGGCCTAATAGTAGAGGTGGGGTGGGGGATGTCGGTATGGAGTAATATTATCAGAATTGGTAAAGATTTGGAGAAGCTAGGTATTAATCTTGGAGAATCATTTGGGAAAGAAGTAGGGTCCGGAAGAGAGACATGTTTTTGGTTTGATAGATAGGTCGGCAACGAGACATTAGGTGAGAGGTTTAAGCGTTTATACCAATTAGATTCCAATAAGGAGGAAACGATAGCCGAAAGGGAGTATGGATAGATGATACGTGGGAGTGGAAGTGGAGCTGGAGAAGAGAGCCGAGGGGGAGAGCATTGGGAGAACTGGAGGCGTTAAAGGCGGTTTTACAAGGGTGGCTACCAAAAGTAGACATAAGTGATCAAGCAAAGTGGATGGGAGGGGGAGACGGGAAATTTACGGTACAAGACCTAATGAATCTGATCGACGAAAGAATGTCAACGGGAGTGGATCAATACGATGAAACTAAGTGGTCCAAAACAGTCCCAAAGAAAGTGTGTACTTCTTTTGGAAAGCTAAGCAAGGAAGACTTCCGTGTAGAACGGTCCTCGATAAGATGGGTATAGATGTACAATCGATGTTGTGTCCGAGATGTGGTTCGGAGAGGGAGTCGGTGGAACACGCATTGGTGCAGTGCCAGGAGGTGCAAAAAGCATGGCAAATGGTGCTGCGATGGTGGAACCACAAGGAAGAAAATATCGAGTCGGTACAGGATCTAATCAATCTCAATTTTGCTGTGACAGACAAAATATCGCAACCGAGGCTGTGGATGGAAACTATGTGGGTATTTATGTACCTAATCTGGTCTCATAGAAATCATATTATCTTTAAAAATAACAAAAGAAAGTTGGAAGATCGCATCTTTGAGTTTCAACGTCGGTGTTACGAACGGATCGTTAGTCGGAGTAGAGACCGGAAAATCGAATGGACTGGGTGGTTGACAGATCCTTCAGGCATGTGATAAACGTAAAGATTCATCTCATAAAAGGGCAGTGAGATCAGATGGCTACTGAGAGGTTGGCTTAGTGGGTACAGGTCTGGATCAGAGGGTGTAGGGACACGCATGGGACTTATTCGAAATAACAGAACATACGTGGGAGTTTATCCCTGGTAAACGACTAAGTCTATGTTTTATGGCTGTGCAGAATCTCTTCTGGTGCTGCTAAAGCTCTTTTGGTGTTGCTAGTGTTGGTGGAAATAGAAGCTGTTGGTTTGTTGTTGTGCAATTTGAAATTTTTTGGTTTATGCTTAATGGGTGTTGTCTTTTTTAGTTGCCCTGTAGTGTGCAGTGGCTTGGATCTCTCTGTCACTTTTTGTGGCTTTTGCTTGTACTGCTTTGGTTGGGAAATTTTTTGTGGTAATAAAGGGTTTTGGTTTGCTTTGCAAAAAAAAATGTTACAAATTACCAGTATGCATTGTGCATACCGTCCAGATGGAGGGCTCCCAGAGTGTATTATTTAAAACATATATTCTCGCTGACCACGTCCTTTCTGAATCATTGAATCAATAGCAATAAGCCCTGTTTGAAGAGGCTCATATACAGAACGTCGAGAAATAATCCTCGGAGCCGCCGATTCAATTAACCTATATTCAGAAGATGAAATTTCACCTCTACCATCAATAGGTTTAGCCAGGGCGTTTATAACACGACCCAAATAGGCCACACTCACTAGTATCTGAGCAATTCTTCCTGTTGCTTTTACAGAACTCCCTTCTTGTATCAGCAAACCATCACCCATTAATACAACAAGATTTAGAAAGGGTTGACTAAATGTGTCTCTACCTATTTATTTTCTTCTCATACAAATAAATATCAAAACCTGTTTTTTATATTTTCAATACATGTTTTGACCTAATTTTAATATAAATATCGTGTATATACCAACACCCAAAAGAGTGTTTGATAAGTTTTAACTATTTTTTAAGAAAAAATGTTTTTTTAATTGGGCATCTCCATTCACAATTTCTTCAAAATAAATGGAAATGGTAAAAATCTTTAAATTTTTTTTTTCCAACTGAAACAATTTTTTAAATTTAAAGATTGTATCATTAATTATAGAAAAATTAATTAAAATAATAATTTCAGCCAAATGGTTTATCTTTTAGCCATTTCTCTACAAGTTTACCAAAATAGCTACATGTCCGTGATATCCTAGGTTTGCAATTGCGGACCTAGAAAAACGACAAAAAATTACAGTTTTTACCCCTCTATGTAAATAAAGTGTTTAATCTGAAACTCCAGGGAGGAAGGTTCGCAATTGCAAACCTAACTTATTGCGGACCTATGACTTTTTAGTAAAGTTGGAGAGAAATGACTAAGAGATCAAACACTCCGATTGAAATGACAATTTAATTAATTTTCCTTAATTATAATGCGAAATTATTTAATAGTATAACAAAAGAAGTTTCTATCTTTTTTTCCATTTAATTTCATTGCTTGGTTGAATATTCCGATAATAAAATACATTTTTTCTTTCTAAAGTAGATTATCAAAAACCAAAACCTCTACAAAAATTACATCAAACTAGCTACATTATTTTATCAATTTTTAAATAGTAATTATATTTTTAAAATATTTTATAATTTTTGTCATCAAAATACGTTTTTAAAATCTTTATAAAATATTATAGGATATTCAACTTTATTGGTGAAAACAATTAAAACAAGATATCTCTATCCTTAATATCAATTTCAAAATTTTCTTTAAATTTAGAGATTTTATAACTTTTTTATTTTTGTTCTCTATTTTAACATATATTTTAGTACAGTTGTTGAAAATGCTTTATAAAATCATGTAATTGTGGAAAAAAATCCACCTTGGTCTGTTTTCACGTTTTTTGTTCACGTGCCTAACACATTTGATTAATTTTTAATATACATTTTACATTATTTTCTAGTTTATCAACAAAACTATTTTATCAATTAATAATAAACTAATCAAATATTGCGCAAATTTTCAACCAAAGAATTGCCTTATCTGTTATTTTATCAAAGTAACGTAAAAAGTTACGTCAACAGAATATTCGCATTTAGATATTGATAAAAATATTCTATAATATATATAGGTACATAATGAAAACTCCATATATTGTGATAATCGTAACAACTTTTACCTAAAAGTTTGTTTTACATAAATTTTTTTCCCTTTTAAAATTATTTTTTAATGTATTAATTAACACATATTTGTATCATAATGTGTTGTTTCATATGAATTCGGTTTGAAACATTTTACAGTTTTACATATAACTTTTGTTTCACAAACATGTTAAAAAGGTTCTAATTGTCAAACACATAACTATGAAAGAAACACATTGTTAAGCAAACAAACATTAATAAATATTCTAAACTAAATCTACATTAAAAAAATCATATAAAATAACACATAATACATTAATTCTCAAAATTATCATAATTTCATAAACTCTAAAAAAAACAACCTATATACCAACTTTGATGATATATTATAAATAATTTTTATTAATGAAAAACACTTTATTAACCGTTTATCTAGACGATAGGCCATGTGCATACAAGTAATTTGTAACAATTTTTCGAATTTATACATGTAGTAGGTTATGTTTTTTTTATATTAACCTAGATATCCAACCCGTTATGCGAGCCGACTAATACTAGGGCGACCACCCACTTTGCGGATAGCCCGGAGTCACCACATTTGAACCTTCGTGGCCACAAGAGGATTTTTATTCCCCCTCTGGATTCGAACTTGTGACCTCCAGGTATTTTCAACCTTTGGAGCGCAAGCTCAAACCATTGAGGCACCACCCTTGTGATTATGTTTGGCAGACTATCTGATAAGTTAACGGGTAGCTAATAAGCTAGCAGATGACTGATAAGCTAGCTGGTAACTGATAAATTAGCTGATGAAAAAAATCATGTTTGACAAAACTAGTGTATAAGAATATAAAATGACCACAAAAAGACATATTAAAAATAATAATAATTAATAATAATGAGAGTTATAATTGGAAAAGATGACAATAAACACCCAAAACGCTACTTCAAGCAGCGTTTCAATAAGCTAGCTTATAATTTGTCACACAAGCACACTGAAAATAAGCTAGCATATAAGGCTATGTTTGGCAAACTAGCTGATAAGCTAGCTTATGACTGAAAAGCTAGCGTATGACTTATAAGGTAGCTGATGACTTATAAGGTAGCTGATGACTTATAAGCTAGCTGGGAGCTGATAAGCTAGCTGATGAATAAGTTATGTTTGGCAAAAACTAGCTTATGAGCATGTCAAATGACCAAAAAGGGCATGTTGAAAATAAATAAATAATATTAGTTAGGGGTATGATTGAAAAAAGTGTCAAAAAGCTCATAATAAATTACTCCAGTAGCTTATCGATAAATAGCTTATAAGTGACTTATAAGCTAGCTTATGTGCGTCAACGATTACTGCGGAAAATAAAAATTTAGGCTTATAAGCGGGAACATAAAATTTATAACTTATTTTTTGCCAAACAATGCCTAAGTTAGCTTATTTTTGCCAAACATAACCATAACATAAAATATAAAAAGAACAACTAATTATATACATATATACATACCACCGAGACGAAGAACTACCAAATTGTTACTCAGGATTTGGAATTTCCCCAAAAACTCCCTATATATATAAGTCAAATATTTACAATTAATTGTACAAATTCTATCAAACCACCATCGTACAAAATAGTAAACACCACTCGACTGCAAATTGAACTCCACAACACACACACACACACACATCCCTCCATATAATTCCACCTCTTTCCTTGCACCAGCGCCGCCCTTTCTCTCTCTAAATCCCTCCGCCGCCGCCGTCACCGTCACCGTTACCGCCGTCCCACGGCGATGATGGCGGCATAGCACCTATAGGTATCTTCTCGATACAACAAATTTCAAACCAATTTTTCAAAAAACAAAAACAAAAACAAAAATGGTGGGTTAAATTTCTATTCTATTCTCCAGTTAATTTTCCATTTAATTCATCTTAATTTTTTCAAATCTTGTTGAAGAATTAATCGATTTATTTTTTTTAATTTTTTTGCAGGTTGAATCATCGCCGGCGACGAAATTACCATCTTGGCTTGAATCTTTATTATCGGAAAAATTCTTTAATTCTTGCATGATTCATGAAGATGCAAAAAAGAACGAAAAAAATATATTTTGTCTTGATTGTTGTGAAGCTATTTGTCATCACTGTCTCGATATTCATACATCTCATCGTCTTCTTCAGGTTTTTTTTAATTAAATTTCATAATTCATTTGTTTCTTAATTAACTACAATTTTCTTGAATTATTTATTTATTTGGGTTTGAAATTTAAATTATTTGCAGATAAGGAGGTATGTGTATCATGATGTTATAAGGGTTGATGATGCTGAGAAATTAATGGATTGTTCTTATGTTCAAGTGAGTTTTTTATAATTAAATTGTATTTTTATAAAGAATATGTTTATTTATGAATTTATGGACTGAAATTTATATAATCTTGAAAATTTTCTTGATTTTTCAATCTTTTTTGTTTTCAGGCGTATACTACAAATAGTGCAAAAGTTGTGTTTTTGAATCCAAGACCACAAACTAGAGCTTGTAGAAATTCAAGCAATAATTGTGTAAGTTGTGATAGAGGCCTTCAAGATTCATATTTCTTCTGCTCTATTTCCTGCAAGGTACACCTTTCTCTCTCTCTCTCTCTATATATATATATATTATATATGTATATTGTATGCATACATATAGATTAAAAATGGTTCTTGATGTGGGTATAGTTTCATAATTAATCAAGAATCATCACCTATATTTTCAAGAATTATATAAGATCAATTCCTCTATATAACAATAATATAAAGTATAAACCCAAAGTTCTTTTTTTTGTTGATTTTCGATTTTTGATGTATATATATATATTATATATACATACATATAGATTAAAAATGGTTCTTGATGTGGGTATAGTTTCATAATTAATCAAGAATCATCACCTATATTTTCAAGAATTATATAACATTAATTCCTCTACGTAACATAATATAAACCCAAAAGTTTTTTTTTTATTGTGTTGAATTTCAATTTTTGATGCGATCTTATTGCTTGGTAAATTGTATTTTTTTTTTTTTTGGTGGGTTTCTTCGAGGGTGGCACATTTTCCATAGGTCAAAACTCCTATTATTCCTTGAGCAATGTGCATTTGTTTTTTCTTCACTATATTTTGCTTTATATTTCGAACTTCTTTTTTGGTTTTAATTCATTACAAATACAAATTTTGAATTTTATGATGAACCCATTTTGTCATTTCATTTTCTCTCAACTGGGTTTGTATAATTTGTATTCGATTGTTTGAAAAAAGATGATATCATATATATATATATATATATACCAAAAATTGTACATTTTTTTCAAGATTTTAAAACATAATTCTGAATCTTGAAATAAACCCTTTTTAGATTTTCTTGTTTAATTTGCTGAATTGGGTCTTTTTGTTATTTCTTTCCACAGATTAATCAGATTCTGAGAAGTGAAGGATTATTGTCGGAATACCTATACGATTGTGAGGTTTTAACCCTGCCGGAAATTGGTTCCGACGACGGTTTAATGACGCCGGAATCCGTTCTTGAACCATTCGTTTCATTACGAACTTCATCGGGATCAACCGTCAGCTGCGCCGGAGTTGATAACCTGACAATTACCTGCACCGCCTCCACTGAAATTGTACGGAAAAAAAGAACTTCAAAGTCTGCAATTCCGCCGCCGGCGCCGGTTAATTTACCGGCGATTGAAATGCCGGCGAGTCGCCGGAAGGGTATGCCGCGCCGGTCTCCGTTTAATTGATGCTTTTTTTTTTCCGTACGGTTAAGAGTACGATTAAGCAGGGTGTAGTCGAAGGGATGGATAGTGGGGGTGCAAGTCTTATTTTTAATTTTTTTTATTATTCAAAATAGGTCCTTATAGAATTATGGATGTTACAGATTGAGTACCTCCCAGTTTTGTTAATTACCCATAGACCCTTCTATTTTATCTACAATTTTTTTTAGTGATGATATGGATTTTAAAACATTTAGTTTGTTTTTATTTGATACCATTAATAGTTGATACATGTCACTAGCCCTTAATTTTCTATTGGCCTTTTTATTTATTTTTAATGTGATTGTTTTTGTTTTTGTTTTTGCCTTTAGTTTGATTGGTAAAATTATGGATGAAGATGGTTTGGTATCATGTTTTTTTTGTCAAATAATTATGTTTGATATGCAAAATTTTATATCATGTATCAATCTAACGCTAGTTGGTACCAATTTTTTTTGGTTGGTACCAATGGTGGATCCATGATTTTTGTCCACTGGGTCCCATTAAGGTAGGATAAAGCCGCGTAAAGTCTCCCAACGTGTTCCGGGAATTTTTTTAAGTTTTTTAGTTGATTTTAAGAGATTTTCTTAGTGTTTTTATTGATTTTGAAGTATTTTATTAGTGTTTTGGTCAATTTCGAAAGATTTTTTCGGTTTTTTTATTGATTTCAAGAGACTTTTTTAGTATTTTTGTCAATCACCGACAAAATGGGGTCCCTTCGAAACTTTTACTGAGGGGACTTAAGGTTAAATTTAGGATTTTAACAATTCAGTGGGGTTAAATATTTTTTAGCCTGTATAATTTTTTTTAGCCTGTATAATCTTTTAACAATTCAGTGGGGACTTAAGGTTAAATATTTTTTAGCCTGTATAATTTTTTTTAACCAATTCAGTGGGGTCCTTGGATCCTCCATTTTCTATACTGCATCCGCCTCTGGTTGGTACAGTTTTGTACTAACTAAAAATTGAAGTTATAAATTTATTTATATTAACACCTTTACCAACTAGATTTAGATGCATCAAAAAACATCGAGTACCCAAATAACGTGTTAATGTGTGTTGTATTACTTATTAGTTATTACTAAATATACATACATTCAAACAATTTTATAATACGACCAATGTTAATAATGTAATACAAATGACTATTGAGAAGTGATGACGTACAATAAAAGTGTAGATCAGTTAATAAAGTTGTTAAGGTTGGACGAAAGAATTCAATCAAGTTCTATCTATCTATCAATATCATAATTTAGCAAAACTCTATATAAGAACATTTAAAATTTAAATCAAAACATCTATTATACTAAACTTTAAATAGTTAAAAAAATAAGTCGGTACTGTACGGTATTACCGTGATACATGATTTCTAATACTACGTATCAACCAAATTTAAATAGTTGGTACGGTAATACCAACCAATTAAATTAAATTGGTACGGTTGCTATAAGAATTGGTTGGTTTGTTATGGTACAAAACTGATACCCCTAGATAAAACATCGAAACGATTTTGTCTAAATACATGAGTGGTTTTGGGTTCAATCCCAGGCCCTAGGATATTAGTGTCCTTGGAGATAGGTTTTGTGTGGGGCTGGATGAGATTGCTGGTAATTAATTTTTTGTCCAAATATGTTTTTATGTTGATATTCATCATATTTAAAATATTTTGATAAAGAGATCTTGCGAATCAGAGGTAGTAATATCGATTTATTACGAATAATTAAAATTGGCAAAAAATTTAACGCAATATACGCTTTATTTTATATAAAAACAAGAAAATTGAATTGTCTTGCGATGATATTTAAGGCTCGAATCTTTTATAATGTGTAAATCGTTGATAAAGTTATGAATTAAATTCAGCAATAAATTTTAAAAATAATAAAAAAGCGAACAATTTGATATAGTTTGATTTTACGACTTTTTTTATCTGGACTTATCGGTTACCATATCAATTTTATAAATGATAAATAGAATTTAAAAGCCAATTCAAAAGCTTACGGGCCAAAAAGTAAAAGAAACCTAAATATACGGTGTATTGTA
This sequence comes from Silybum marianum, assembly GCA_036898165.1. Classification (NCBI taxonomy): domain Eukaryota; kingdom Viridiplantae; phylum Streptophyta; class Magnoliopsida; order Asterales; family Asteraceae; genus Silybum; species Silybum marianum. The sequence continues at coordinate 2,426,065 of CM072544.1, forward strand.
ATATTTGAAACATCTTGTGTAATATTTTTTCCGTTTCTTTGACATATGAAATAATTATTCCATATTTAAATGGTTAAATGCAAATAATGATCACTATCTTTCGGCTAATTTATAATTTTCAAACATTATAACAAAGGACAAGAAGGTAAACAATTTTTTATAATGAAAAAAGTTATGGAATTCGATTTCAAAAACTACATCTGTATCTAAAATACGCAATTTACCTTCTATACGATAGTAATGAATGATATAAACAGGCCCTAAGTTCCATAAAATGATAGTCTTCATACTTTTGCTTTCAATTTAGTAAGAAAGGATTTGAACTTTAAAAAAAATATTTATAAAATAAAGTTTTGGTTGTTATTCTTATTCTTAATTAAATTAAAAATAATAATAAATTAGGACTAAATTAACTTGAATGAAGTTTTTATTAAGGCTATGTTTGGCAAAAGTAGCTAATAATGTACCTTATGACTTATAAGGTAACTTATCAAAACTTTACTTTTATTAACTAATCAATAAGATACCTTATAAGTTAATTTATGGTCATCCAAACAACTATATTAAAAATAAGGTACCTTATAAGGTGACTTATAAATCACCTTATTTTTATCAAACAATGCCTAAATCACACACCTTTTTTTAATAAATTTCAAACTTTGGTGCTCTAATTGAAACATTAAAATAAAACTGGTTACCAATCTTTGAAATTGAGTTCAAGATTCACTCAAGTAGTAGTTTGAAAAAATAAGGGGGAAGTTTGATTTTATTGCAAAATGACCCTACAAATCTTTTACAATTTCAATAAATTCAAACAGAAAAACATGTTTAATTCTCTTTTGTTCTGTTTCCATCCTTTCCTACAACATATTTTCAAATCAATTAATTTCTTCAAGTGAAATTTATAGTTATTAAATCATATATATATATATATACACACATGTAGAGGGAGGTTCAAGATAAAACGCTAAAAAGAGAAAACTGAAGAACACCCTGAGATCCCGCCATCTGGACGGCATTTTTTTATGCATCAATGCATATATATGCATTAGTGCATATGCATAAATGCATGTTAGGTCATACCGTCCAGATGAAGGTCTACCAAAATGTCCTTCACTTTTATCTTTTTTTGGCGTTTTCTCCTGAAACTGACCGTATATATGTATGTATATGTTTATAATTAGATTAGAACATGTATATATTGTGGTAACCATATTATTATCATAAAGTATTTTTTTTCACCCGACTTTTTTTATATAAGACTATTTTAAGATATTGATTAACAAATATTTATTTGCCAACATTTTTGTTTGATATTTATTTCGTTCACACATAAAAACAATTCGTTGCATTTTTTTTCATAAACACATAAAAATTGTTCAGATTATGTGAAACAAATATATGTTAATTAATACATTAAAATCCAATTTGTAGATGAGAAAAAATCATTTAAAATAGCACATGATGCACCAGTTGTCAAAGTTATAACAATTTTATGGATTCTCAAATGAAGACTCCCCTGTATATATAAAATTGTTTAAGTAGGTTTAAATGTAAAAAATTATCATCCATGGTAATATCATCTTGATATTTGTTGTTTAAAGATAAATATTCGATATAAGGTTAGATATATTCATTAAATGTATATGAAATCAACCACAGCCTTATCAATTCCGACATTGATTTTATTTTCAACGAAAGTCTTTACTTCAAAAATACTAAAAATAGTTATTAAATTGACAAGTACTTTTTTTCTTCTTATAATTGAATGTGACAAAACATACGGTCTTTGGTTGCACAAAAAACGTGTTATTTGATTTGACATATAATCCTTTAACGTCTTAGATTATTTTTCAATAATAATACTTAATATAAAAATAAATTCTTTATTGATTTAGTGCAAGATGCATGATAATTGATAACTCTTATTTTGACGTTATTTACTCATTATTTATGTGAGTTTTTCTTCCGTTTTAATTGTGTTTCCTCCTTATATTTTCATGTTTCTTCATTTTATTTATTTTTATTTGGAGGTGTTAAAAATAAAAGTTTGTGTTTTTATGATTAGACGCGTCATTTTTGGTGCAATATTCAGTATCCATATTATTATACTTTGAAACTTTAGAAATGACAAACTATTTTTTAAACACTTGACAGATACACTTTTCCTTTGTTGTCTGACCCAAGCCTTTGAGTCTACTATTCCCTCCACAATAAGAACATTATGTAATTTTAATTTAGGGTTGGGGTGGAGGGATCACATTTGTTGAAAAAAGAGCTAAATCCTTCGAAAAATTGGAATGATAAAAAAAGAATACAAATAATTAAGTTTGACACATTGAGATGAAAATTTTGGCAAAACACATCAATTATATAATTTTTTCTGTTGTTGTTGCGTAACCCAAAAAGATAAGTTTGGTGGAAGATGAGAAATGTGAGAAGTCTGAAACACTAACCTTCAAAGTCTTATCGATCTAAGTTTTCTATGTTAATTATCATAAGATGGGTTGAATTATAGCTTAACCTGTGGAAATCAAATTGCAACAAAAAAAAAAGAGGGAAATGTTAGAAAAAAACTATGAATATTTTTTATCGAAAAATTTGGGATGCAAAATAAAAAAAGAAAAAAGAAAGAAAAATGGTGATTTTACTATGGTTCAAACTTTAGTCGAGTTTTATATAACAGAGAGATTTGGTTATAAATCTTTATACTAATCGAACTTGATTTTTATGCATCAAACTGAGTCAAACCGACAAGATTAAAAATCGACAATAATGGTGATTTTATAGGCAATTTGTTGGCACGGTCTATGAAGATTCAATTTCATTGTTAAAAGCACCAAACTCGCTCAGAAATATATTTACTTCTTCTATAATTGAAATTATTGACATTCTCGACTTACTACTCGAAACTTTAAAGTCCGATCCCCATGGGTACAATCTTCATATTTTTACTACTTTATTAATTGAAAACAAATTCAATATTTGATGTATACTTATACCATTATTGTGCGACATTTACATATATGTATTTCTCTATCAAGTTTTTGACAAAAAAGACAAAAAAAAAATCATTTGCATCTCATGCCTTTACATTGGTGTACCAAGGAAATACAAAAAAAAATCATTTGTATCCTAAGGAAAAACAAATCATTATATTAAATAAAGAAAGGCAAAATTCGTTTCATTTTGACATTCCCATTATTTATATAATAATAAAATTGGTTTTATAGAAGGTTATCAATAAATAAACGTTTTAATAGATCACTTTATAGGACCAAAAAATTAAGCTTCCTATGATCCTATTTAAAGACGTAGTAATAAGTTTATAGAATGTTTTTGGACGATGTAATAAGTTATTATGACACTTTTATAAAAAATATGATAGTAACTATTTTATAGAAGGCTATTTGAAAAAAGTGTTCTATAAACACAAGTGTCCTATAAAAAGGTGGGTTTATAGGACACTTTCTTAAAAATGTCATATAAAATAGCTATTGACGACGGCTTTTATTTATTAAAATGTCCTAATTTTTTTAACAACCTCCAAAAGCGTCTTATAAACTTATTATTACTTCTTTAAATATATATATGACACTTTAACTTTTGGTCTAATAATTAGTGTTTTATAAAATGATTTATTAAAAAACTTATTTATTAATGTCATATTGTAAATCCAATTTTGTTATAATGTAATGATTAATTTTCATTCAAATATAATTAATTTTACTTCTACTTTTGTGTTATTTCATCTAAAATTAACCCTTAATTTTTGTTGTTTTAGAAAATAATTACATTTAAAGTATTCAATCATAAAAAAGGTCACGTTTTAAAACATTTGTTTGTTATAAAAAATTGCTTCTACTTTTGTCTTATTTCACCGAAAAGTGACTCTTATTTTTTTGTTGTTTTAGAAAATAATTACATCTAAAGTATTCAATCATATAAAAGGTCATGTTTTAAAACATTTGTTTGTTATAAAAATTAAAAATCATGATGTTCTTAAATTTGTATTTATAATTAAAGGCGACCAATCATATTTGAGAGATTTGTTAACATAAAGCCGATCTTGTTACAAAAGATTCGACATCATAAAAGTAGGCCACCTCTCAAAAATTGGTAAATTTTTTCAATGATATGCTAATTTTCATAAAAGTGTACCCTTCATTGACATAATATAAGAACATCTTTAACTATTATGCACTACTAAAATATAAGTTTTTCATCTACGAACATTTTTCTGTGAAATATGTCGCCAAAATTTGATCTGTCACAAAATCGTCATAAAATTTGGTGTCTAAATTGTTGGTGGGTAAATCAAATTAGTGACAGATTACCCAGTAAATTCTTGAGTAATCCGTTGGTATTTTCTTGAAAACATCAGATTTCGTCGGAATCATTATTATTTCCTGCATGATCCATGGTAATCACCCACGGAAATTTCCTTGGATATTTTTTTGTGGGTGAAAGTCATTTTTTTTTTGTAGTGATGTTAAAATAGAGATTTTGATTTTTTTTTTCCAACATCTATATGAAAACGTATGCTATAATAGAGAAAATAAGAGAGATAAGTAGAAATCTTCAAATTAGAAAAAAAAAATTAAAACTTGATTTTAAGGAGATGTCGTGTTCGGGAAAACTTTGTTGAATCTAATTTGGAAGACATGCCATATTCATAGGAACGTTGAAAATCAGTGTACCATCTACACGTTTTAAATATTCGAACTTTACCATAAGATACCATCCTAAGGTCAAATATTATTTCACCTTTAAATTAAATCTTGAAAAAAACATATATATTTCAAAAACATTGAGACAATGTTTTAATTTGCGCCTTCAAACTTCAATAGCCTGTGTTGCAAAGCTTATAAAAAGTTCGAGTAAGTACTATCCCATGTTCGAATCCAGTCGCAAACAATTTGTAGCCACTGGGGTATTATCTCAGGATTGCATGTTTTAACTGGCATTGTTAGGGATTAGTCTAGGCAAATGCCTATGATATCCTTTCCAAAAAAAAAAAATCTAACGATTGTGCTCTACTCAACCAATTCTCCTCTTTTCCTGGCAAGCTACACTTGTGAACCTTTACTAATAGAATCCCATGAGTCCGGCAAGCACTACAACAAAAATGATTTTATAGGACCCTTAAAATGAAAAAGCATCCTAAAAAATTACTTTACAGGACACTAATTTATAGAACCAAACCAAAAAGTGTCCTATCTAAAAGCGTTACAATAAGTTTATAGGACGGTTTTAGGCGTCTTAACAAGTTTTTTTTACGACGTTTTAAAATAAAGTGTCCTATAAACTATTTTTATAGGACATTTTGAAAAGTATCCTATAAAATGGGTTTATAGGACACTTTTCAAAAGTGTCGTATAAAATAGTTTATAGGACACTTTATTTTAAAAGCGTCGTAAAAACTTGTTGAAACGCCAAAAGACGTCCTATAAAGTTGTTGTAACGCTTTTAGATAGGATGTTTTATGATTTAGTCCTATAAACTTGTGTCCTATAAAATATATTCTTTTAGGACGCTTTTTCATTTTATACGTCCTATAAAATCATTTTTCTTATAGTGAAGACATATATGTCTTGCTTTTACAACAATTCCCATTGTGCACCATCATAGTTTTCATGAAACTTCATGCCCATTATGTGGGTTAACAACACACTAAGATATATCACCACGAATAGTTATAAACCATGTTTATGCATTCTCAACATAAATAGCATATTTACATCAATTCTCATACTACATTTAACGTAGCATAAACATATCACATTTGCAAGGGGAAAAAACAATTCATCATATTCGTTTCTTGGAAAACATTACATACAACTCATATCGATGTATAGATTTCTCTATCCAGTTTCTTGTAACATTTAAGGATGTTCCTACACGTTAATGACAACTGGCTAAGGAAATTTTATCCTTCTATCCTAAGCATGTATCCTAAGTAGAGTTGGCCAAAAACCGGGCTCGGGCCGGGCCTCAATCGGTCCCGGGCCTCAACAGTAATTTTCGGACCGGACTTTTTGGGACCGGTCCCGGTCCTAACGATTTCAAGCCGGCCCGTTTAGTGTGTTTTCGTAACTGGTCCCCCAGTCCCGGGCCCAAATCGATCCCAAACCGGGCCTTCAATAAAAAGTTATTTTTTATAAAAACATTAATTCTATTTATTAATTTAATATATTATATATGTAATCATTATATATATGCAATTGGGTCACTCAAATACACCTTAAAACATGTTTTATTGTAGTTTTATAATTGGTTTTCAAACAAATACACTTAAAAAATACGTTTATTATAGTTTTATATTTGGTTTTTAGTCAAATACATTTAAAAATACGTTTTATTATAAATTGTAATTAGTTTTCAATCAGATACACTTAGAAAGTTAGAAATACATATAAAAAAATATATAAAACTACAATTTTTTTGTAAAAATCGGGCTGGTCCCAATCGGTCCCATAACCGGTCCCATGACCGGTCCCGGGCCGGTTCGGTCCTACAAATCGCTCCAAAAGTGTAACCGGTACCGGTTTTCGGTCCAATAACCGGTCCTTACCAGTCTCGGGTCAGGCCGGGCCAGGCTTTTATTGGTCTCAGTCCCGGTCCTCCGTCAGTCCTGGACCGGACCGGGCCCATTTAGCCATCTCTAATCCTAAGGCATATCATATCAAGTCAATTAGTACGTAGTGGTTCTCCTTGGTTGTGACATCACCACATCTAAGATCAATAGTTATATATATATATATATATATATTTTTCAAATTCACTTAAAAGTTTATATTACTTTCAAGATCATTAAAAAAAATTCATATCATTTATCAATATCCATTGTCGCCCATTAGGATATCGTTACAACTCCAACAACCCAGTAGTCGACTTGTCGTACGATCTAAAAAACATTAAGAGAATGTAAACCAAAGTGTTGTTGGAGCAAAGACAAAGCAAGAACTGTATAGTACCATAATATCTTTTTGTCTCGATCCCAACAATGGGTCCCACAAATGTGTTGCATTATTTTTTTCATCTTTGACCAATTGTAAAAATGTTTAATCCTTGTTTTTATACAAGTACCTGAAAAACATTTGGATAGGTTATCTAAACGTTTCATGCCACCAACAACGAAACGAGCAATTCATTATGAGAATGACATTTCATAAAGTTTCAATTTTTCATTTAAAAGCATCAAAGAGATAATAATACTTATAGTAATCACAAAGAAGACATAAAATATACTTGGTCCAAGCTTAAGGATAATCCCACAAGCATCTCTTTATCAATCACACCCCTTAAACATATATATATATATATATATATATATATAAAGGTGGAGGTTCAAACGAGAACACCTCCATTTTACGAGAACGCAAGAACACCCTTATCACATGTGATAATACACAAGAGGGGACTTGGTGGTGTGCGGATGATGTGCCTTGCTATTTAGCTAGGTCGTACGAAAGATTGTTTGCGTCTATGATTTAATATCACATATGATAGGTTTTGATTGATTATAGTATCACATCAAAGACACCTTTATCACATGTGATAAAATGTGTGATGGAGCTTAGTGGTGTAACAACTACCTAGCCGGTAACCTAGATCGTGCGAAAAGTCATCCGCATCTCTGATTTGGTATCACATGTGTATCATATATGATTTTCTATAGTAAAAGGGTGTTCTCGCGTTCTCGTAAAATGAAGGTGTTCTCGTTTGAACCCTTCCCTATATATATATATATACATTTTTAAGCCGAAGACGAGTGAATTAACATCTATAATAAATTACAAACATTTTGAAACCCATACAAAAACTTAAGGACACAATAATGAAGAAATCTTATAGATATTGAATCTTAAAGATGCAGGAAATTTAGAACCGAGCAAAAAGTTATATAGAAAATAATTTAAATATAACACTTATTTGTTTTTTCTTTTTCTGGTCTTTTTTTTATACTAAAAAAATGTCGTGAGTACAAAGTAAAACGAGAAAATCAAACATCACGCCTAACTAGTGATCTATCGACATGTCAAATCTTCTTTTATCAGTTTTCCATCTTCTATTCTTGATCTTTATGGATAAAAAATATGTACATGCCACCAATTTTAACATTTGTTGATAAATTAGGGTCACTTAGATACTACAATTTTAATGATTAAGGATTTTTGTAGTAAAATAATACCCCCTTCATCCTAAAATAAGTGTTTATTATTATCTTTTCACGTGTCCCAAAATAAATATTTATTTTCAAAAGTAAGTACCTATTACTTTCCCATTTTACACTTCATTATGAGGTTGAGAATTTATCTCTATACTATTTGTTGGTGATAGTGTCACTGGTCCATTTAGTGTAATTGGAAATAACATGATGTTTAAAATGAGTTTTATACTGTGATCTAATACGAGTTGGGTGGTGCGGATTGAACACTTGTTATAAGGCGAGTGTGAACCCGGTAACGACGAAATGGCAGGGGTCAAGAGGGGTCGCGCCGCCTTGCGGGGTCCAAGGGGTAGAGCCCCTGGTGGTGGTAAAAAGAGGAACTGAAAATGACCTCATCAGTAAAAGGGATTTCGAATAACATGAAAAAGTAACAAGGATGGTAAATGCTACAATATCAATCGAAATTAATGTTATTGGGGGTTGCAATGATTGTAAAGTTAACGTTTTTCGAGAACTTAAGCGATTCTAACAATCATATAGCTAAAAAGATTGTATAAACATAAAACTTAAAAACATCAAGAACCAAACAAAAGATTGTAAACCAAGATCCACAAATCTCATACACACAATTAATATTGCTAGAAAAAGAAGAGATTAGGGAAGAAATGCACTAAACAAGATTTCCCGTGGTTCAGCCAAAAACTTAGCTACATCCACATCGAGGCACTTCTCAATTCACTTCATTATTGTTGTTCTTTAAATTTTTGAACAAAACCTTACAAATCGATCTTATAAAGAAGATGTAAAACACTCAACCTTTTGTAATAGAAGAACAGTCAAACCTTCACAAAAACGAAGCATCACTTAATGGTGATATGAGTAGGGAGATGACTCAAACCTCACACGAAGATGATAAAAACACAAAGATTAGTGTAGGTAGAGAATTTCTCAAGCCTATCACAATATTTAAACACTTTAAAAAGATGAACAACTCTAATCCAAGAATTAGGAAATGTGAAGTGTTTAACTCACATCACTTACAATAAGAAGAACTTACAATGATTATCAAGTACGACAACAAAGGTTCTTTGTTGTCCTTTCTTCTATTTTTATTTTTGGTAAAACAGTTCTTATTTGATTAGCTTTCTTACAAATCTTGTTGCCCTTGTATTTGTGCATAAATCTCAAAATCAGAATTATCAGGATTATATATGTTATGTATTTCAATAGTGTCATGGTACTTGCATAACTAGTTTTTATTAGTTTTTATAAAAAGTGTTCAAGCAAGTTATATGCATAGTTTCAATTGATTTCAAAGTTATTAGTATGAAATGTTTTCAATGTTTCAACATTAAAACTATAAACTAACTAAGTTAATTATTAGTTGAGTAGTGTCATTTGTCTTAGGAGAAGCCAAAACAAGTAGTTGCAAGGAGAAAGAGAAGGCATTGTTCATTACTAGGTAGAGTTTTATGATTTCAGATATTTAAGTCGTTGGTTTTATGTTCGAGTTTAGTTTATGTTTGTAAGACTTTGTTGCTTATGTTAGTTTTTTATTGAATATTAAAAGAATTATAATTTTATCGTGAGATTACTACGGTATTCATATCCAGGTTGTCTAAATGAGATGTGAGCAAGGTTTAATCATGTATGTGTTCATGGGGGGTGGGTGTGTGTGTGTTTGGGAGGGGGGTGGGGGGGGGGGGGTGGGGAGAGTTTACCTTTTATTTTTTACTTTTTTTAATCTATATTGCCATTTTGGTTTCATGTAACTAAATTTGCATCAAGCTCATTGAGACCATATATATTTTTAGGCATAACATTTAAGTTCAACATCAACTTATAACTAATCTCTAACTACAATGTTTGGCTTGATGTAAATGTATGTTGATGACTTGTCATAATCACTACTTGATAACGAAAAATGCTTGGATAAATACTTGTATAACTTTTGAAATGCTTGGATAAATACTTGTATAACTTTTGAAATGCTTGGATAAATACTTGTATAACTTTTGAAATGCTTGGATAAATACTTGTATAACTTTTGAAATGCTTGGATAAATACTTGTATAACTTTTGAAATGCTTGGATAAATACTTGTATAACTTTTGAAATGTTTGGAACGAAGGTAGTGCTCGATGTAGTTCAAAGTGTTTGGTGAATTAAAATAACATGCTTAACAATATGCATAACATTCTAGAGAATGTTCAAACGAGAACTTTGTAAATTTAAAGGAATAAAGGAACATCTTGTGAATCACATATGATGTGGGTCCCACACTACAACAAAAGGGATTTTATAGGACGGCTAAAATGAAAAAGCGTCCTAAAAGAATACTTTACAGGACACAAGTTTATAAGACCAAATTATAAAGTGTCATATCTAGAAGCGTTACAATAACTTTATAGGACGCCTTTATACGTTTCAACAAGTTTTGACGACGGTTTTAAAATAAAGTGTCATATTAGCTATTTTATAGGACACTTTTGAAAAGGGTCCTATAAACCCATATTTTATAGAACACTTTTGAAAGTGTCCTATAAACCCATATTTTAAAGGACATTTTTCAGAAGTGTCCTATTAATATGACACTTTATTTTAAAGCGCCGTAAAAAAACTTATTAAGACGCCTAAAACCATTCTATAAACTTATTGTAACGCTTTTAGATAGGACACTTTTTGGTTTGGTCATATAAATTAAGTGTCCTATAAAGTATTATTTTAGGACGCTTTTTAATTTTAGGTATCCTATAAAATCATTTTTGTTGTGGTGCCACATAATATTAAATCATTTTTGATTTAATATTAAATCAGAAATTATTTAATATTATGTGGGACCCACATCATATGTGGTCCACAAAGTGTTTCTTTATTTCTTTAAAAAGGGGTGGTTCTCGTATGATCCCTCCCCTAACATTCTAAGTATATTATATATGTATATGAGAGAGAGAGAGAGGGTGTGTGTGCAGTGTGTGTATGTATGTGTGTACATACATGGTTATCAATATCAAATACTAACCAATATATGTGTATATATGTGCAGGAAGAGGTTCAAATGAGAACTTTGTAAATTTAAAGGAATAAAGGGATTCATTTGGGACCATATATGATGTAGGTACCACCAATAAAAAATCATATCTGATTTTCAATGATGGGCCCTATTGAATCAGATATGATTTTTTATTGGTGGAACCCACATCATATGTGGTCCTAAATGAGTCCCTTTGTTCCTTTAGGGTGCGTTTGGTAGGGTGAACAGGGTGGAACAGAACAGAACAGAACAGCTTAGTCCCACGTTTGATGTGACTTTAAGAAAGTGGAACAAGGATTAAGTGGAACAAGGGTGGAACACACTTGTTCACCCCTCACCCCCTAGAACTAACTAGAACAAGAAAATTGTTCCCTTTTTACCCTCTGACTAAAAAAAAGAAAACCTGGTCTCTCCTTCCTCTCACTCACCACACAAAAACCTACCCCCTTCCTCACGCCACCACCACCCCTGACGCCTCCCTCACGCCACCACCACCACCGGCGACCTTCTCACGAACACCACCGCCGTCGGCGCCCTCCCTCACGCCACCACCAGCGGCTGGCGCCGTCCACACGAACGCCACCAGCCTTCTTCTTCCTCACGACCGCCACCAGTCGTCGGCGCAACGACGTCTTCTTCATGAACAACAGGTATGATTTTATGTTTATTTTTTACTTTTTTTCTGATTTTAGGGTTTTTTAAATCTGATTTTAGGCTTTTTTGTTGACTGACTTTAGGGTTTTTTAGATATATGATTTTAGGTTTTTTTTGATGTTTTTTTATGATTATTTGGTTGTTTCTTTATGTATAACTTGGTTGTTTATTTGTAGATTTTATGATTATTAGGTATAACTTGGTTGTTTATTTGGTTCTTCATGATTATTTAGTTTTTTTGATGTTCTTCATGATTATTTGGTTGTTTATTTGGTTCTTCATGATTATTAGGGGTAAATTGGTCATTTACCAAACGTGGAACAGCTGTTCTGTTCTGTTCCACCCTGTTTTGTTCTGTTCTGATTGCATACCAAACACACCCTTAAATTGAGGGTGTTTTCATTTGAACCCTCCCCTATATGTGTTTTCATTTGAACCCTCCCCGAAACCCACCATTTTCTTGATGAAAAACTCATTAATCAAAATACCTAATTAAATACAACCAAACTGAATACTCACGCAACTAGGAATAAAACTGTAAATACTGAAACGGGAAACATAGCTTTAACTCGAGTCATTTACAAAAATTACTCACGATTACTCCTGGGAAGGGAATAAAACATCATAAGATGACGGGAGAGACCCGATTTATCATTTGTTGTGACGAAATGCATAAGAAAGCCACAAACCAATGTTTTATGAGCATCACTTATAATTAAGCAAGCATTGACATCAACTTATCCTGTATCTAGTTGATAATGAGACATCAACTTATTTAATATCTAGTTAGTAATGAGAGATCAACTTATTCAGTATCTCGTCAGTAATGGAATAATAAGTCTGTTCGCTTGGAAATTACATAATAATCACAATGTTTATTTCCAAGTTAAAAATAGAGAAGTCTCAACTCATTCACTAAAAAAATTAGATAATAACCACAATGTCTATTTCTCAGCTACAAAAGAGAAGTTTCATCCCTTACCTATTCCCAGAAAACCGAATTTTATGCATATAGATCCATTGCATTCTAGCCATAAAATTACATGACTCCAACTGAAAGACCAATGCACTCAAAACATGTAAATTTCATAATAAATGTCTTAATTGCGTATAACTCTAAAAGCTCGACACAAAAAAATTTAAATCGGACAAATGTCCCTAAGACTCTTTTAAGTCAAAAGCGAGCCAAACACTCAACAATCCGATTGACTATTTAAAAAAAAAAGTCATCAAAGAAATAATACGTATTTATTCCACGTTTATGAAAACACGTGCTTGAAAAGTATGATTTACTCAAAACCCCATCATTACTTGGGAGAAACCTTTTTCCAATCGAAATCATACCATTTATATTTCCAAAATACCCCATGACACAATAATGTGTATTTCCCAAACGGTTAAAACAAAATACACCAGATATGCATATAACACCAAATAATCTTCATTTATGAAATACACTATCGAAGGACTCGCACTTATGATTTATTTAACAAAGTGCTCAAAGACCCCAAATATATACATTTTAACCAAAAAAAATACTAAGTGTTAACCACAAGGGTGGTGCGCAATTGATTTGAGATTGGGTTCCAAAGGTCAAAAATGTTTGGAGGTCCCAGGTCGAATCCAAGGAGGAATAAAAATCCTCTTGTAGCCACGAAGGTTCAAATGTGGTGACTTCGGCCTACCGTGAAGCGGGTGGTTGCTCTGGGATTAGTCATCTCACATGGGGGGCGGAGATACAGATTAATAAAAAAGCCAATGTGTAAATTTCATCAAATATTCAACATCTTTTATAAATAGTAAGGAAATATCATTATTGCTATTTCTTACATGTAGTTTGTCTTTCTAGTTTTTGCTAGTTTTTTTTTATAAAGTGTCCATCGTTAAAAAATATAGTAAGGAAAACATTTCAATACATCAAAATGGACAATTTTAGTATGTACATAGATTTCATAGAGCAGCTTGAATTCGTCTTGCTAGATTTAGGCTAAATATAGATTTTACCTCAATCTTGAGCTTCCTTTTAAGAAGATTTTAGATCCACCAAATTCCATCAGTAGAATATTCATCTAAGTCATAAACAAACCCAACATGCACCAAAAGCAACCCCAAATTATATTCATGAACCAAACCCTAAATATGGTGCAAAAAACCCTCTAAAAGCTTACCTTTTGACTTATAGTAACCCTATCTTTTTTGAGAAAACTCCAATTTTCATTATTTTCATCTTGAAGAGCTTTGTAATGTGGATCCATAGCAACTTGAATCGTCCAAATCAGAGTTGAGATGAAGAAGTTATGACCAAATGAATAAAATCACGGGTTTTAAGCAATGTTGGTCGTCCGCGATAGTGACAGGTGATTGTGCCCATGTTACTATCTCCTTGAATAATAGCCCGGATTGTACCAAGGGTCCCTTTCTACCTTGGCGATCCTGACATGCTATTGTGCTCAATGACACTATCGTCGGGCATTATCCCATGACCCGTACCAAGAGTTTTCCTACTTTTCACCCGTTTGAGCCTGTTTCTCACCTAAAAGATGATACCCAACATAATCCAACTTTAAAATACTTAATTAAATTATTCTAAAGGTAAAACACATATGGGACTTGAGATTTCACCTTAATAAAGATTTGGTTGTTATACTGTGCTAGTGTCACTACTGCATGGCACAATCATCGGCACCACCAAATACTCGATAGCACCGGTGCTACTATGACGGATATCACAACCGCATGTCAGAATAGTCGAGATGACCATATTCTTAGTACCATGGGTGCTATTGTGATAGATGTCACAACCACATGGCACGATAGCCAAACTCCATAATTAGTTTGTCTTTACTATATCACTCGGTTCAACACTTTTCTTTAATTGAAAAAAATCAGTACGTTACAATCTAGCTAATAGATGCAATAGACTCTTTTCAATTTATGTAATTGAAATTAAAGGTTTGAAAACATTAAAATAAATCATAAAGTAAGAAAATCATAATTTTTTCAATTTTCTTAACAATATATTAATAGAATTAAGTGCAAAAAAAAACATATATAGTTGAGAGTGAGTTGTTATGGGGCTTCCACTACTTATAAAATTATCAAAAAAATTATAGTCATATGCCAAATAAAGTCAATTTTAGTTTGTTTTGTTTTATTAATGATAATGCTTTCTTGATTGGTTTCATTATTGTAAATGATTTGTAAATAAATTTTATGTTGATGCCATAAAAAATGTAGAGCAATTCCACGCATATTAATGATACATAGAAAGATCAAAGATATCTACCTATATTTTTTTAATGAAAATTTTAACTATTGACTGAATGTAATAAATGAATAAAGATGTGTATTACTTGTAGTGAACTAACCCTCCTTTTAATTAATATACAAGAAAAAAACCCATAAATCAACTATCTTTAGGACATCAATCATAGTAGATGAAGTCACTACAAACACTATTACACAAATTTAAGTTTTATAAGGACCAAAAATGCATATGGAAAACAAGTTTAGGACTATTGTATATTTGTATTACATACATAAAAAGAACAACACAAAAGCACAAAATCAAAAGATTTAAATATACATACTTTGTGACAGAGAGAGCCCATATATGTTATGGGAAGCCTGTGCCCTCTCAGGCTCCAAGGTGGCTCCGTCACTGCATTACCATATCACCATCAGCCACGACGACGACCACCAACTCATTTGCAAAACAACAACCACCTTATTGACTTTGTTCATTGACCACTAGTGAAAAACACCATTGCCCTATTGAAAAAATGAATAGCTAAATTGAAATGAATATATCATATAGATATGTACCGTTATATTTGTTTGCAAAAGTGCAATTTGGACCAAATTGAAATAAAAAGTCAAAAACAAGGTTAATGGATGTAATTACATGAAACTTAAGTTGTTGGGTACCTTAATGTAATTAAGAAAAATTAAGGACTATTTTGGCTAAATTTCAAGATCAACTCGATCTGGAACACAAAATAGAACACACTTAACTTAATAAGCCGAGCTTGATAACACCAACGATTGATTCGGCTCGTTCAAAAACTCGAATAATTTTTTTAATCGAGCGGTTCGAGAATACACTTTTTCGAGCAAAACATGCTCATATATGCTAATAAATCACACAATAAAAATATAAAATATATTAACCTCGAGCCAATAAACTTGTTAATCGATCGCATTCAAACCCGTAAACGAGCATCAAGCTTGGTAACTCGAAAAATATTCGAGCTTAAATCCCACATTAAAAAAAGTTGTCGAGCTCGAGTTGATTTCGAGCCTAATATTACTTTTTCAAATCAGACCCAAATAACCTACTATTCAACTCTACTCGACTCATTTACCAACCCTAACTACAATACCTTATAATCACAAGAGTTGTGGCGTACCGATTGAGGTCTTGGGGGATGTGGTGAAATATCCCATCTGTCTAGGGTTTGAATCCAGACGTACATAATAATTGTGGCCACTAAATTTATCAGGACTGATGTATTGTAATTATAATTTGTCAGGATTAGTCCAGACATAGCCTCAAGTAACCTTCACAAAAAAGAAAGTTTACAATACCTTATATTATATATATATATATATATATATATATATATATTATCTAATCCTGATGGGCTTCTATTCGTTTTTGAAAATATGGGCCCAATATTGTTTGGGACTTGGGTAATCCATTTAACCCTGGTTATTTTATTTTATTTTTATTACTAATTATTGTTTGATTAATTTATTATTCTATATTTACTTATCAACACTACTAGAAAATTGAGTATTTTCAACGGAAAATGTCGTTGAAATTTTTTTACGAATATTAAAGAAATTATTGACAGAACATAAATTTTCTACGAATTTTCAACGAATTTCCGTTGAAAATCTCTCACAAACATGCATTTTCAACCAAATTACGAGACATTCTGTTGAATTTTTTTTAATTGAAAATGCATGTTTGTGAGATATTTTCAACGGAAATTCGTAGAAAATTTATGTTTTGTCAATAATCCCTCTAAAATTCGTAGAAATTTTCAACGATATTTTTCATTGAAAATACTCAATTTTCTAGCAGTGCAATTATCTATATGTAAAACCTAAATTATTCATTTGCATATAATAAATTAATTATTTTATTATTGCATAAATATTTGATTAAGCAATTTCATTTATATTTTTGGTATTCTAATTTAGATAAAATTTCAATAATTAAATTGGATGATTTAATCCATTTAACCCTGGTATTCTAATTTATGGAGACTTTGGACTAGTCTTGGTTATTAAATTTAATTTTGGTCTCAAAATTAAATAGTTTTGACTTACAGAAATTAGGAAAATACCCCAATAGCATTTAATTGTGATTTGGAATGGATAAGTTTCCAAACATCATATATGTTAATATGTGATATACATAAACTTTTTTGGCACTATTTCTAGATTAATCCTAAGAAATTGTGACAGTAAGACATCAGTCCTGATAAACTCAATGGCTACAAATGTTGTGGATGCCTGGAATCGAATCAAGGCAACTGCATGGGATATTCCACCAAATCCCTCTCGGGGTCTCAACCACTATGACATAATTCTTGTACATGTAGATTGTATTAATGGGTGGTAGTGGCGTAGTCA
The DNA here is from genome assembly GCA_036898165.1 of Silybum marianum. NCBI lineage: Eukaryota > Viridiplantae > Streptophyta > Magnoliopsida > Asterales > Asteraceae > Silybum > Silybum marianum. The sequence goes on from CM072544.1 coordinate 2,443,569, forward strand.
ATAGGGGGGGTTGGCCACCTTCAACTCTCAACCAACATTTACTTGGTTTAAAAAAAATGATACTGAATTCCAAAATCAAATAGCCACCGTCAAACGCAAAAATAAAGATTTTAATATCAGTAAAACACTTCCATGGTAAAATTCCTACCACATAAAAGAAAAAGGAAGTTTGGCGTAGACTTGTTGTTCTTTTGAATTTGATATAGACTCAACTTGTAAGCATAAATTGGATTACTTGATGTTGTTCCCAATAAGGGTCTATGCAACCTTACATGCGACTTCACAAGTTGCATACAAAGTCGCGTGGAAATGCAACTTCTTTTCTCGTATACACAACTTGCCTAGTGCCAAGTACCAAGAGACTTCATGTGTGATCCAGAGAAAGTCACGTAGGAAACTCGCCTACGGTGTTTTTCTTTACGACTCTGTTTGGGTGACTTGGCATAAGTCTCTTGCCCTAGTTACCCCATTTGACAGATGTTATTTGGCGAGATGAGGCAGGGGTGGTGAATTGCTAAGAAGGGGAGCGATCGCAATGCACACGTGAATATGAAGGGGTTGGGATGGGGGCGATGGTGAAGTGGGTGAGGGGTATAATAGTTATACTTTATCGTATGAGTTGTTTATGTATTAATTTAATTTATATTTGTTTTCAATGTCACAATGGTCATTTTACCAAAGTTTGACAAAGTTTTGGTTAAATTTGATGTAAATGACACTGGTTGAGCTATTTTAACATTTTTATTAGTAAGTTACATGTTTATATCTCTTAGAGAACTTTTATGACCTATGTAAACATTTTTTGGACAAAGGTAAGTGAAATTGTGTAAATAGAGATGGTGAAAGTAGATGAAGGTCTATTCTCACTTACAATCATATCAATCAAGTTCCATTTAGTTATGAAAACGTCGCCATTTTTTATGAGCCATCAAATTAAAAAAAAGGCCAAGAATTGTTCTCACAATTCATTTCTCACTAAACTTAATTGTTATTGCATGATGTCATATCTCTCTCTCTCTATATATATATATGTATGTATATGTATATGGACACACATACACATAGGAAGGTTTAAATAAGAAAAATAAAAATTTGTGAATCATTTGTAAAAGGAAACGTAGATCAACATATGTAATTTCAAATGAAACTTTTTGGGTTTAACAATGATTCATATTTTTACGTTCTCAATGTTTTTGCCTATCTTATTTCAAATATTTTTCTCTCTCTCTCTCTCTCTCTCTCTCTCTCTCTCTCTATCTTTCTATATATATATATATATATGTACACACATACACATAGGAAGGTTTAAATAAGAAAAATAAAAATTTGTGAATCATTTGTAAAAGGAAACGTAGATTCACATATGTAATTTCAAATGAAACTTTTCGGGTTTAACAATGATTCATATTTTTACGTTCTCAATGTTTTTGCCTATCTTATTTCAAACATTTATCTCTCTCTTTCTCTGTCTATATATATATATATATATATAGAGAGAGAGAGAGAGAGGGAGGTTAAAATGAGAACACAAATTTGATTGTGAACGTGAGGACAAATGAGAGTGTGACACGTGTCATATTCAGACTGAATATTTCTTTGATTATTCAGTCTGAATAATTTACATTCAGACACATGCGACGCTCTTATTTGTAGGGGTGTTCATCCAAACCGTCAAACCGCCACACTGCACCACATCGCACCGCAAAGTGCGGTTTAGAACTTCCGTGGTGCGGTTTGCAATTTTTCCAAACCGCACTATGCGGTGCGGTTTGCAGTTTTGAGTTATCAAACCGCGGTTGAAACCGCACCGCACCGCATATTTTATACATTTTTAAATTTTATAAATAACACGCACATATATGTAGAATAATTTATTATTTATGTAATATTTTTAGACTTTATATTTTGGACTTTGAAGTTGATCTAATATGACAATTAACAATATTAATAAATTAGTTGGACACTTATCTCACTCACGTGTCCAATTTAGTTTGAACTTTATTCTTTTACTTCTTAGACTATTTTTAATTATGCAATATGTATTAGGACATCGGATTTATTGAAAATCTTTATTTTTTGCACTATGATCAGTTTATCTTTGATTCTATAATATATTTTTAAACTTATAATTTTTGAATCGTGTGCATAAAGTACGATAGGTACTAACCGCATAAACCGCACCGCACCGCAAGATTTGGTGCGGTTTGCGGTTTGGGAAAATGTTCAAACCGCATGCGTGGTACGGTTTGCGGTTTTGTCTCAAACCGCAGCAAACCGTACCGCGAACACCCCTATTTGTGTGTCCTAACGTTCACAATCAAATTTAAGTTCACATTTGAATATAAAATATATATATATATATATATAATCACATCTATTAATGTATTAGATTGTTCATTTTCATAATTTGTTTAAAAAAGTTAACAAGGAACTAAAATAAAAGGTTGACCATTAGAAAGGAAATAGGTACATTGTATTGTAGAGCACAAACAAGATTAACAAATTTTGTGGTCAGAGCAAGGATCTTGTAGGGAAATATAAAAATATCTGGTAATAAAAATATGGGTTATATTTATTTATTCATTAAATATGTTCTATTTTTATTATAATTAAATCCATCAAACAATCATTAAGTTAAATTTAATCGGTAGTTATCCAAATCATTGAATTTTTAATATATTTATATGAGCTTAAAACGTAATTTAAGTAGTATAAGAGAGAGAGAGAGAGAGAGACTATAATACTGTATTTTGGAATTATTATTTTAATTTAGAAAACATGATATAATTTCTTACAAATAATGAAACAAAATATTTAATGATTTGACTCAAGAAATCATTAAATTAATTAATACCAAATTGGCAAATTGATATATACAATAATTAACATATATATATATATATGTATAACATCCCGTTTCAAGAATATGTCTATATTATTTTGATGGATAAAACTTCTCGTTTCTTCTTCTAGTTCATACACGACGCTTTTACCATTCCGATGCTCCATTATATGTTAGCAACATGAACTCCTTTCGGCACGATTTATTTGGATATAAATATATCCTTAAAGCGGGATGTTATAGTATCACTTTTCAATATATATATATAGGAGCGGGTTTAAATGAGAACTCAAATTTAGTTGTGAACGTGAGGGAAAATGAGAGCGCGACACGTGTCATATTCAAACCAAATACAAAGAAATATTTAGACTGAATATAATATTTATTCAGTCTGAATAATCTACATTCGAACACGTGTCGCGCTCTCATTTGTCCTCACATTTACAACCAAATTTGAGTTACATTTGAACTTTCCCCTCTCTCTCTCTCTCTCTCTCTCTCTCTATATATATATATATATATATATATATATATATATATATATCAGTCTATATATAAGCAAAAAAATTGATTAAGGACAACTTCAACTGGCTCTACATAGAACCCGTTTTCAAGGATATAATTGTAAGGAAACATTTTTTTGACTCACTCAACAACTAAGGCTAGCTGGAGAGCCTGAGATTCAACCCGTGACCTGTCTTGTACTTGAACAGAATCGTCCCACGCATTTGCCAACTGAGTTATACGTCAGAGACAGTTTTTAAGTTTAAGAAATATATTTTTTTTTATAAATATATATATATATATATATAATTATATATCGTTTAAAAAATGCCATATTAGTTTTTTTCAAGACAATATTACTTTTTTTTGTAATTGTTCTCAAATTATTAATTTCAAATGTTTTTATTACATTTTCTAAACGCGTAAAATTTGGATTATTGATTTATCATGTGACTAATTGTGACGGCCACCACATTAAATTAAAGAAACAATTAAAAACTAGTGGATTTTATAATACTTGTAAATTAAATTATTCAAATATCGGTACATTAATCATTTGATGTCTCTAATGAACCAAAAAATAATATATTCTATATTTATTTAGTTATTTAAATACTTCATGGATGATGATTACAAGTTGACCAAGATAACCCTTGACATTTTTGTATGTGGGAGGGTGATGGAGGGGTAGTATGGGAATGTCAATGGCTGTAATAAATATTTAGTTATATTTGATAAAATTGAAATTGTAAAAATTTGAATCAAGGTATTAAAGGTCAAGTGTCCTAAAGGATTCAAGGTTAGCCACATTACAGAATCCCGTGATGGACTCAGTATTTTTGTTTAGCAGGAGTATCTTTAAATTAGATCAAAGTCCTGCAAAGTCGTTTGACGTGTTTTTAGCCGAATTCCATTGTTTTCAGGGATTTTGAAAGTTTTTTTTTTGTTGATTTCAACAGACTTTTTTGTTTTCTTGTTCATTTCAAAGTACTTTTTTCGGTTTTGTAGTTGATTTGTTTGTTACTTGCGAAAATAAGTTGAGCGGGTGTACATGAACCTGTTCGTACTTACATAGGTCCGCCCCCTTATAGAATCTGAGAGAACTACTTAATTTAATCGATATTAAATAACAATTCATAGTTGAAGATGAGTAGTGTCATTGAAAATATAACTGAAACGAAGAACGTTTTTAGTCTTCAGTCAACCAAAACATCTTAGCATTGAGAAAATGGCAAACAAAACAATAGAATGGATAAAAGAGACCATATTCATAAGATTGAAACAATAATCTCAAAGAACATTCGAGTAATTGGTTATTTTGGATAAAGAAACTACTGATAAACGATTATGAGACCCTCGATGCTGAAGGAAACATCTGTTAAAATCGATCTTGGAGGCAACTGATGAAACTCAAAAGACAAGAAAAGTAGTGGAACGGGATGGAGAGGAAACCTTGAAGATGAATTAAATGATAAATATTTAATAAAGAAATGATGTGTCAAGAGTTGATTGATGAAACATGGATAAGATATGAAGTTTGGACACTTGTCCACAAACTCCGTGTTTACTTTAATCCACCACCCAATCCCTAAGAGTATTTCCAACAAATTCTCTATAATTTCTCTAAAATGGAGAATCAAAATACAAAATCTTCAAAAAAATTGCATTCATCTCCAACAAATTCCCTATAATTTTTCCAAAATAATATTAAAATATTGCATTATCAATTAAAATATTATTTATCTTTTTAAATATTTATTTTTCTAAGTTTTTTATTGGTCATTTCATTCATTTTTGGAGTGAACTCCATATTTGGAGAAAAACTCATTCTCTCTCCTACTTTCTCCATTTTGGAGATGATTATGGGAAAACTATTGGAGCAAAATACTTGCTCAAAATCCTCATTTTCTCCATTTTTTACATTTTGGGAAAGCTATTGTAGATGCTCTAACATATTATTAATTTATTGAAGAGAAATAATAAAAAGATCAATTAAATAAATTAATATTAGATAGAACAATAGCATGTCAAGACTTGATTGGTGGACATGAAGTTAACATACACGTGATTTTTATTCATTAAAACGAATACAAATCACTTTATTGAAGATAGGGGATAAAAGATAGATGAAATAAATGCATAGTAAATAAAGTAATGATGTATGAGGAGTTTATTTGTGGAACACAGTGTTTTAAAACCCGGGTCAACCCGGCCGGTCGGACCGGGACCCGGTCTACTCACCGGGTTAATAATCACCGGGCTAAAGCCTCTAACCGGCCCGGTACAACCCGGCCGGGTTTCTCGATTTTCCCGGTTAAACCGGTTTCAAACCCGGTTTCAAAACCCGGTTTTTACTAAAACTTAAAAACAAAAAAAAATCTCCTCCTAAATCCTAATTGGCGTCTGCTCCCAAAGACCTAAACCCTAAAATGCTAAGAAACGAGCCGACCAAAAAACTTAAGAAATCGATCTCGTGACTCATTTGTTCCCATCGATCTTGCTCAGCCATCTCAAGATATCGATCTTGCTCAGCCATCTATCTCATCTCATCTCCCTCAGCTCTCGATCTCTAGTTCTCCACATGTAAGTTTGTTTGGAAAATCTTGTGTAATGTGTAGAAAACTAATATATGTTTCGAAAATCATGAATATAATCGAATTTATGTCTTGTGTTGCTCTCGAATTTATCTTTGTGTTGCTCAAATAACTCCAAAATAGAATCCATCAACTAAAATTGTTATGTCTAGTAATCATAAAGAAGTACCTTATTTCCTTCATGAATGTGGTTTACAAACTCTTGTATTTGATGTCAGGAAAATGTACACAGGAAAATAAAAAAAATACAACAGAATTATTGAAACCGGTTGAACCGGTGGTTGAACCGGTTGAACCAGTTAACCCGGAACCCGGTCATCACACCGGGTCAACTTGAAACCCGGGTTTTAAAACATTGGTGGAACATGTCCTATACATAGATAAGGGACAAGTGATTGGTATTTCATTAAAAGTTAAGCTCTTTTGACTAAAGGTCAAACATGCTTCAAACCCTAATTCCGAGTTAGTCATATTGACTGTGTTTGGTTTGGTTTTTGTCCACTAAAACTAAAAAGCTATTTCGTGGTATTGGTAGGATAAGCGGTTTTAAATATACCCCAAAAGGGTTTGGGAAATGTAGGAACGCATCGACCTACCACCAAGGCCAGTGGCACCAATAAAGAATGATCCGACTACATTTAAGCTAAAACCATGAATTGGAAGTTACATACCATTGACGAAAGAAGATGGAAAATATAAATCTTCATGATGACCAATGACGAGGTTGATCAGTCTCCAATAATAAAAGGGGTTGGATTCACTCGTGAAGATAGGAAACATAATAAAAATTATTGGTGACTTATCTAATGAAATGACTAATTGTTTATTCATGGTGATTGACTCACAAACTGCTGTTTGAATTGTTGTCTAATGACAATGAAAGAAGGTAATTACTGAAAACACTTTCAATTTGTGACTCAAACTAAAGCATGGGGATAGTAGATCAACGAAATGGAAGGGACATGCAAGGTTGAGATAACGAGCATTGATACATCATTCAGGTTGCAAGGGTCATGCCTAGATTGTTTCCGTTAAGCCAACAACTGGAGGTGAAACTTAGATGGTGGGATCGACTTTCTATTACAAAAATCTAAAATTCGAAAGCCACAAACAATAATATCTAATTATTCATACAAGGAAAATACCTTTCTCTCAGTTATTTTGCATAAAATGTAATTTTCAGAGATTAGTTTTTTAAAGTCAATATAACATCATTTTGTAAAGTGTACTCATAAATCATATAATAAAGACTATAAGTATGTACATCATTTTGAAATTTGGAATGTTCATTGTAAAAAATATCACTTTTTTTTTGTAAAGTTAGGACTTATTTGAGGTTACTGAGGTACCTTAAGAAGAGAGAAAAGAACATTTGTATCATCCATTTTTGTCAATAAGAATGCACGTAGTAAGAACGCTATCCATCTTCCTTAAAAAAAGGACAAAAATGCAAAAAAAAAATTACACGAGTTCATGACTACTTTTGATAGCAAGCTGGTGTAGATTATGAGCCAAAAAGGTTGTAAATTTATAACTACCACATTCAACATGATCACTATTTTCAACATCATGACCTGATTATCATATATATATATATATATATATATATAGGGTTAGGTTCAAACGTGAACTCAATTTTGACTGTGAACGTGAGGACGAATCTCAGCCACACATCTTCGGTTACGATGGATGCGATCACGGAGGATTGACGCGATTCATGGGAGGGTGGAGATTATTAAAGGAGAGGAACCAGGTCAAAGCCGCCTTTATTGACCGGATAAGTGGCTGAGATTCGTTCTCACGTTCACAACCAAAAATGAGTTCACATTTGAACTTTCCTCTCTCTCTCTATATATATATATATATTCGTTAATACATATAATATAAATAACTGAAGTATTATTAGATCTGGTCATTAAAATGCCAAAAATCTGTTTTTTCCAATAATGTAATTTGTTTCTTTTTGTGATCATTTGAATTTATATATATATTTCATGTTTAAAGAAAGTGACAATACTTAAAACCAATTGAGCCCACAAATAAAATCTCTTTTATTAACATCCACAACACTTTAAAAAACATGATTTTGTCTAGTTGTTTCATTTGATGTTGCAATGGGCCACATACACATATGCAACAAAAAAACATTGCAAATGAGTTGACATGATAGTGAAATTTCAATTATTTACTCATCATATTGTACGATAAAGATGATGATATCCACGTCAAAATAACAAATGTTTGAAATACAGATTTAATTTATTTATATTTTATAGGTAATTTTTTTGCAAAATGAGTATGACACTATTCTCTAGAAGAAGTAAATGCAAGTTTTAAAGACAGATTGACGATAAAGAACACTCTTGGAATAAAGTTATGTCTGTTTCAACACCAAAATGACCAAATAGTCCTAATTGTCGTGAGTAAATTATGTTCCCGTGAAAACAAAGAATTTTTATTTAAAGTTCACTTATTTAAGCACATTTACTTTCTTTCTTCACTCTAAATATTGATTTAAATGTTATAAAACAAAAATAATAATAAAACAACTAAATTAAAGATATTATGATCATTAAACTTAAAAAGTTATACAATATATATTGAAGTCATATAAATAAATCATTAATTACTTTGGTTGGTGTATGATCAAGGACGGACTATGAAGACTCCAACGAGACCTCGTGAACTCATTCCATCGATTTTGAAAATAGAATTTTACTGAGTATGATTTAGGATGTGTACGCTAAATTTTTCGGGGTGCTCCAGGATATTAGAATATATATATATATATATATATATATACAACGGACATCAACCTCAAAATAGTAAAAATCTGTCGAAATCTACTAAAAAAGTTCAAAAATACTCGAAATGGTGAAATTTGTTTAAAAACATATTAAACAACTTTCTAGATATTTGATCCAACTGTTCGACAAAATTCAAGATCTATTGTTGTGTATAGTTTATATGTAATTCTTATTTTTTTGGAATTAATATAAACTATGGGTTCTAAAATTAATTATAAAAAAATCAGTTTTCAGACAATTTTTTTGGATAAAATAAAAATTAGAAAATAATTCTTATCCCAGTTTTTGTTGATAAAAAAAAGAAAAAAAAACATTCCAAAATGTTGAAATTGTTTGGTGTCAAATTTTGAAATAAAATAACTTTAGGGGTTAGTTATTAACAAAAGAGAGAGCCACACATCTGAATCTCGAAAAGCAATCTCAACCGTCAAATAAACATTTTAAATGTTTTCAATTCTCTACATGGCCAAAGCCAGGACACAAAGTGAATTTACCTTTTTGCCCCTCTAGATTCTACTTATTTCCTTTTCTGTCAGCTACAGATAAAAAGAAATTCAGGGTAAACTCGTAACTTTGGGTGGAGTGTCAGTTTTCAGTCGGTTCACCTTTTTGGGAAAAGATTTTAACCAGAAATTAAGGACCAATCACTTAAAGCCACGTGCATCACAAATTGTTTTCTATTTGCTTATTTTTAATAAAATTAGTATTAACATCAATGTTTATTATAATATTTTAATTAGAAAAATTAATTGGTGTATACTTTTTTTTCATATTATATTAATAATTCGTATATATATGGTAATAATTTCCTTTTAATACGATAATATTTGAAGTAATTTTTTGAGTATTTAATTTTTTAAATACATGTGCATTTCATTTTTTTTTCTTTTTGATTCTTCGTATAATAGCTAATTTACTAGGTAATAGATAGTTTATCAATTAGTTTATCTAATTGTTGGGTTTCTTATAAATTTTTTAAAATAAATAGTCATAAGTTAAATTCAAGAAATAAAATTACATTTCATTCTAACATATCTTTATTTTAAATATTTTAATATTAATTATATTATCAAAATATTATATAGCTATATCCAGTGTTTAAAATATTATGTTATACTTGTGATATGCCATGACCTAATATGCAGTTTTTACAATGTAATATTTGATTTTTCTTATTTTTATAAAGTTTTATTTGTTAGTTTCTATTGTATAACCTATTATATCATTTATCAATGACTCATTATTTAATATTAGAAAATATATGCTTACATGTATAATATTTTATATGATATAAAAATTTGTCATCATAAGTCACATCTTGAAAACGTCACGGCCTTATCATTACTACTAAGGCTTGAGATTTGATCTCCCCGTCACACCACGCCTCACGTTATTTTGAACCTTGAATATGTCATCATGATGTATTTCAATTTTTTTATACAAAATGATAAATGTTTAACATTATTGATGGAAATGAATAAAAAAAAATGTTTCTTATCTTCCATCAAGATTTAGGGGGTGTTTGGGATTGCTTATGAAAATGACTTATTGACTTATTAGGAGTGTGGTACCGGAGAAATCCATATTGGAGTGTTTGGATGAAGCAAAAACTGAAGTGCTTATCACGGTGGGAAAACGCCAATAAGGAGTTTTTAATAAGTAGGTAGCTCCTAACTTATTGACTTATTAGGAGTGTAGGAGTGTGCTACCGGAATAAGCTAATCCAAACACTCTTTTTAAAACTCCAGTGTGGTACCATATAAGCTGATAAGCACTTTTGGTAAAAAATACTTTTTGTTTTAAATAAGCAATCCCAAACACCCCCTTAAAGAATTCTTTACGTTTGAATTTTATTTTGTTATTTTTACATTAGATAATATTTTTAGAGAATTTATTAGAACAAAATTAATATTAAAATCTTTATTTTTACTATTTTAAAGAACCTGTTAAAGATACTAATATGAACATCCATTATAAAAGTTAAAACTTTCAACAAACATTATACTTAACTCTACCATTTTTTTAATTTTTAATATTTTAATATTATCCTTATTAAAATATAAATAAATCATATTTGGAAATAATAATAAACAAAATTGTTTCTCTTCCTAAAAATTTTACAAACATTAAAAAAATTGTTTCTCTTTCTTAAAAACTTAAATTTATAAATATTATTCAAATTTGGAAAATTTAATTAATTAATTTTTATTTTTTAGAGAAATTTTAAAAAATTTATCGAATAAAAAACTAGTCTAAAATCCCTAAATACATTTTTTTCTATTTTATCAAATCTGTTAAAAATACTCAGATAATTCATTAATCTAAAGAATACCCACCTGATTTCATCAAGCATTCTCTCAACCCTTAAGGTGTTATCGACAACATCGATTAACTATTCATTCGTCAGTCATTTGACACATCGTCTGTTTAAGAACACTAACGAATGGAAAACGTCAAGTAGTTTCTCAAGGACCAATTAATACAAAATTAAAACTCAACGAACAAAAATCGACCATCGATATATAACGAAAGGACCATTTTGTAATTTCACTCAAAAAATCAAGGAGGGTGGGGTGGGGGGGGGGGGGGGGTCCCCCTAGTGTCAAGGGGTAACTTTACCACTTTTTTATGTTGCACGCATCCATGGCAGAACAATAGAAGGAACAACAACAAATTTTTTACAATCACTCAGAGAGAAAAGCAAAAAACAGAAGAAGAACACACACAAAATCTTCAAGAAATCAAATCAAACAAATTGTTTTTCTTTTTTTTTGAAATTTTCTGAAAAATGGGTTTTTGATTTCAAAATGTTTATAGGAATTCTTGTTTCCAAAAAAAAAAATCTGTTTTTGATTTCAGAAAAGATTTCAATGGGGTTTTCTTGTTCTTGTTCTTGAAACTCCGGCGGTAGATTACGGTGGCCGGAAAACGGTGGCTGGTTGGTTTTTTTTAGATGAAGGGGATGCCCTTACCCTTTGAATTTGAGAGGAAAGGGGTGGTGGCGTTACGGCAGCAGACGACGGCGGCGGCGGCGGCGGAGGTTGTTGTTGTACCTTGTGCAAATAAAGTTGTACATTTTCAAGATTTGGGTTACAAGAAGAGAAAGTATATAGAAGAACCAATATCTGTGCTGGATAATATCAATAGTAGTCCAAGCCCTCCGACTTCCACTTCAACCCTGTCTTCTTCTTTCGCCGGCGGCGGCGGCGGTGGTGGTGGCGGTGGAGAAACAGTCGGGTTAGCGGCGGTTTCCGGGAACCCATGTTTAAAATGGCCACAACCGCTGGAAAATCAAGAAACCAGCAGCTCCAATGTGGGTGTTTTTGATATCGCCGGAAAATCAAGAAACCTTTTGTTACCGGAAAAGTCTCTAGATATCGCCGGCGGTGGCGGTGACGGCGGCGGTGGAGAACAGAAATGCGGTGAAATGGAGGATTGGGAGAGCGTGTTATCGGAATCTGGTCAAGAACAGTCTATTCTCCGGTGGATCATGGGGGATGTTGAAGACCCATCGATGGGTTTAAACAAAATGCTTCACGGCGGTGGTACGGCGGTCGCCGCCGCCGGCGAACACGACGGGGGGTTTGGTTTTGTAGATCAAGGGTTTGATTCCGGCAACCCAATTGGTGGTAGTCAGATTGGTGATTTTTATCAAGTGAAAGAAAAAACTGGTTTTCCTTCAAACCCTCAACCACCGTCACCGGAGATGTTCTCCGGCGACCACCATAACCACCATAACCACAAGCTTTCAGTTTCAGACCTTCAAAACCCGATTTTTTCGCAATTGAATCATTCCGAAATCCACCCATTTGACGTAAAACCTCAAATCTTCAATCATCAATCACTAATCAACCAAAATCCAACCTTTTTTCAACCATTAGAACACCAAATTTCGATTCCACCACAACCCAAAAGACAAAATTCAGGAAATTTTCAATCCAATTTCCAAATCCCCAAAAACCCTTTTCTTAATTCACCTCCAAATCCCCAAAACCCACTTCAATTGCAACCTTCATCAATCAAGAAAACATCCGCCATTGATGAACTCAACCAACAACACCACCAACAACAATCGATCATCGATCAGCTCTTCAAAGCTGCAGAAATGATTCAATCATCATCATCAAACAACAACAATCCGATACTCGCGCAAGGGATATTGGCGCGGCTCAATCATCAGCTTTCTCCGATCGGTAAGCCTTTCGATCGGGCTGCTTTTTATTTCAAAGAAGCTCTTCAATTATTAGTTCATTCATTATTAGTCAACAATATGAACCCACAAATCACTCCAATTGGTTCACCATTTAGTTTAATCTTCAAAATCGGTGCTTACAAATCGTTCTCCGAGATTTCCCCTTTCGTTCACTTCGCTAATTTCACTTGTAATCAAGCATTACTCGAAAATTTGGAACGGTTTGACCAAATTCATATAGTTGACTTTGACCTTGGCTATGGTGATCAATGGGCTTCTCTTATGCAAGAACTTGCTCTTCGATCCAACCCTAATGGGGTCTCGATAAAAATCACGGCTTTTGCATCACCCACGACCCACGACCATCTCGAGCTTAGTCTCACTAGGGACAATTTGGTCAATTTCGCAAACGAAATTAACGTCGGGTTTGACTTTGAAATAGTCAACATCGACGTTCTTTCTTCGGCTTCTTGGTCTTTACCGTTTCACGTATCCGATAACGAAGCTATTGCCGTGAACCTACCCATTAGTGTCTTTTCGAATTACCAAATTACCCTTCCGTCGGTTCTTCGATTCGTCAAGAATCTTGCTCCAAAGATTGTTGTTTCGGTCGATAGAGGGTGTGAAAGGACGGATTTACCCTTCCCGAACCATCTAATTCACGCCCTTCAATCGTTTTCGAACCTACTCGAGTCTCTTGATTCCGTGAACATGAATCTTGACGTTTTACAAAAGATCGAACGGTTCTTGATCCAACCGAGCGTCGAAAAAATCGTAACGGGCCGGTACTCGTACCCGGAAAAGACTCAACATTGGCGGGCCCACTTTTTGTCGGCGGGATTTTCTCCGTTGACTTTTAGCAACTTTACGGAAAGTCAAGCGGTATGTATGATCAAGCGGGCCCCGGTTCGCGGGTTTCATATCGAGAAGAGACAATCGTCGCTCGTGCTTTGTTGGCAACGTCGGGAGCTCGTTTCGGCTTCGGCTTGGAGATGTTGAAAATTAAAAAAAAAAACCAAAAAGTCTTTTGAAGGGTACTCATGAAAGATGGATTTGTGGTTATAACTCTTTGTTTTTGAGTCCTTTTTGGTCATTTTACCTCATTGTAATGTTTTAATTTCTGCTTTTTTTTAAGTAAACAAAACAAAAGAAACCACCCATTTTAGGGTTGATGATGATGATGTTAGTATATTAATATTAATGCATTATTGTGGATGGTGTTCTCTTTGATGTTGTTTTTTGGCACCAAGATTCATAAAATCTTGATTCTAATTGTGTTGAAGTTTCTCTTTTATTTGTGTTTTTTAATTGTTAAATTGGTTGTTTACTATGTTGTTGGTATAGTACTAAAATCGTATCCACATCCACGAACTTCCAGTGTAGAGTTGGATTTTATAAAATTTATCGTTTTTAGGGATAACTAATGATTTAAAATAACAAGCAATAAGCCACAAGGGTTGTGGCGTACTGGTTAAGCCCCTGGGGATGTGGTGAAATATTATATCCGTCCAGGGTTCGAATCCAGATGTATATAACAATTGTTCTGAGTTCATCAGGGCTGATGTGTTGCAGTCATAATTTGACGGGATTAGTCCAGGCATAGCCTGGGATACCCTTCACAAAAAAAATAACAAGTAATAAAAAGTCGGTATGAGTGTAAAGGGCCGTTTACTAAATCTTACCCGGGTAAGTGCTTACCGATAAAATTCATCACTATCACTTGCTTACCGAGTAAGATTTTAGTCCACTGAAACGACATCGTATGCAACAATTTACCCGGTAAGCGCTTACCGTGGTAAGAGTCGTAGCCATTACTTACCGGGTAAGACTCTTGGACCTTGTTTTTGCTTTTACCGGGTAAGATTTTTGTTAGTTGTCATATTTCTATGGTAAGGTGATATGACTTGGTAAGCGCTTACCCGGGTAAGCGTTTGATAAACAGCCCCTAAATTCTTTCCAAAAGTATGATAGTAACTTAAATGGTTGACAAAATCGGTCACAAAATAACCTCCACATGATTTCCTTATCACCACAAAAGTGAACAAAACTTAAAGCATAAAATAAATTACGGCTAAGCTAAAGGAAATACAAGAGTAAAATGAACTTTTTTGGCTACTATTTCAAAGTTCAAAGCATGCCCTAAGATGAATTCTCGGACTCCTTTATATAGGTGGAAAGGAGAGGGAAGAAAGTAACCTCTTAAAAATTGTCTTTTTCCTCAAGTTTGTCATAACTTTTTTTATTCTTTTTATTTCGTTTTCTATGAGTTGATCATAGCCTAAACTTGTTCCTCAGTTTACTGAATTGAAAACAAATCTGATATAAAATCTTTAAAGATGTTGCCTATCACAGTGGTGATATTGTGGCAACAATGGCACACCAGATCAAAATCCGAATTTTTTAGCTATCTCAACTTTTGAAGGCCAAAGAAGTATTCAAAGGTTCAAATGGATACTAAACGGGTAAAATGAGTTTAAAAAGAGTGGTAAAAATGAGTTTGAAAATGTTCTGGTAAAACCTTACACGACAGGCTAAAACCGGTTATTGATCCAAGTATTTTTATTGATAAAAATAAAGACCAATTACCGATCCATAACCAATTTGTCTATCTTTATTACTAGTTGTTTCAAAACTTATATGATAGTTGAAATAAGAATAAAGAGAAAAAGATTATATATGATTCTTTATTTATGATCTTATATATATATATATATATAACCACATATTTACATTCTTACGACTTGAAAAGATAGATGGTAGTCTGTATATTTCAATACTGATCAATCGTGTATGCATCAATGCGTGATTTGTGAGGATCGGATAAATCTTTAGTATAATTCTAAATGATCAAGCTTTGTTCATATGAAAAAAATGATTCAAATTAACATTTAAGCAATGGCTTTTTCGAGTATTGCGTTTAAATCAATCGACATGACAACTGATTTAATGAAGTGATTTGATGCTTATAAAATACTATCACCATTGATGATTAGAAAACCGCATGATTGAAACATGAATGATAAGAAGTTTTACATAAATCGAATATATCCATTAAATCAACGATCTATACGATATATTCAGTAAATAAAATGAAACAACGTTTTTATTCAAAATCACATATATCTATTAGTTGGCGAATTAAATAATTAGCGACCTAACAAGTTTCACATAAATCGATATTCATCTTGAAATAAAGTCTAATATATTGTTATATTTTAATTAATTATGTTATACCTTTTTTCCCTTACATTCTATATTATACTACAATCCATTTAATACATATAAAATCTTTCAATTTTTATAATATTTTATTTAATTTAATACATATGAATAGTTCTAGTTTTTTTTTTTGAATAAATATAGTTCTGGAAACTTATATCACCTTTCCATTTGAACCATTAAGAGGTCGTTTACCAAACGTTTATCGGGTAAACGCTTACCACAAGAATCACCACTCTCATTACTTTAAGGGATACCATTCTCGATCATCAAGATGGGTCGATGGTAAACATTTATAACTCAGTAATCGCTTACTGAGTAAGAGTCATAATTATCACTTACCAAGTAAGACTCTCGAGGCATTCAGTCTTATCTTGTGAGGTTCCCGATTCTTGTTATGTTACATAGTAATGTAATTGAACTGAGTTATGTTCATCGGGTAAGGTAATTGAACTAATAAACATTTACCAATGCAATTATTTTAGTTACGACCCCTAAGTTATAAAACCACATAACTTCTTCAATTTAAATAAAAAAAAGTATTTTATACTCTTTAATTCAATACCCATGTTATATATATATATATATATGTATATATATAGGGTAGTTATCCGTTGCAAACCGATAAAATTTTGCAAACTTTGCAAATCATTATATTAGGAAACATTAATATATTTATAAAAATTTATCATAATTCATTATTTATTGATTGAGATATATATGGAAGATGATTGGTTCATTAATTATTATCATAGTTTTGAATTATGAAACAAGATTATTGAATTGTGATAAATGTTCATAAGTATCTCAATGTTTCCTAATATAATGGTTTGCAAAGTTTGCAAATATTCATCGGTTTGCAATTAATAACTCCCCTATATATATATATATATATAGATATAGAGGAAAGTTCAAATGTGAACTCATTTTTGGTTGTGAACGTGAGAACGAATCTCAGCCACTTATCCAGTCAATAAAGGCGGCTTTGATCTGGTTCCACTCCTTTAATAATCTCCACCCTCCCATGAATCGCGTTAATCCTCCGTGATCGCGTCCACCATAACCGAAGATGTGTGGCTGAGATTCGTCCTCACGTTCACAACAAAAAATGAGTTCACATTTGAACCTACCCCTATAGATATATATATATATATATATTTAATTAGCACAATTTTTGAAATTTCATTCACGTATATATTCACATCAAATGCCGGTATATTCTTACAATATTTTACCCTAAAATTTAAAGGTTATTAATATGTTTAAACTTTATAAACTAATCCATAATTAACTTATACATATTTTCAAATATATGATAAGCATTAATTTATATTAATATAACAATATACTCTATAAAATGGACAACCAACAAAAGTATCCTTGTTGTTTCAAAACCTTATAATAATAAAATAAAAGAAAAAACGAAAAAAAATATATTAAGATACACTATATAAACACACCTCTAAAAATTAAAATTAACCAAATTATTATACATACCTTTTGGTATCATTACTTAGTATTTACTAATTACTTTATTAAATATGAATTAATTTTATAAACCATATCACATGGGACTTTTTTCTAATGGACCCAGAGTCGGTATGAACTTTAAGGGTGTTTTGAAAGTGTTGTTTAAAAGCCATTAATTAATAAAAATCAATAATTAGAAATAATAAAATATGACGTGGAAACTAACATTTGATTAGACAAGGGATTGAGTGAGAAATTAAAGTTACCATGAGAACGGTAAAAACACTTTAAAACCTTTAAATGAGTTAACTTTTTAATCTAACTAATTTTTTTTTCAACTAACTTGAGTAATTTCGAATACCTTCAATTAGATTCAACCTTTATTTTCAAATCTATTTTCAGTTTTAATTCGTTTTTACGAATTTTTACTTATATTTAATCACTATTGCACAAATAATAATGATAAAAAACGTAAATAAAGGTAGTTGAATGTATATGAATATATATGAAGGTTTCGTTCTCACATTCTCACTTTAACTCTTATGTTACAGAATACTAACTTTTTTATAAGGTTGGGTTCTGATGAAAATGAGAGTTATGGTGAGAAATGTAAAGAGTGATCTCCACCATTGGATCAATCTTTAATGAAGAAAATTATTAGATCAACACTAATCAGATACACTAGATTAATTATCTTCAAAAACGCAACTCATATTATCACCTTAACTCATATTCTCACACGATTCTTTCGTTTGTGCATATATACAATATATATATATATATATGGTTGGGGTTTATATGAGACCGACCTATTTTCATAAAACCCGTTAGACCACAAACAACACTAAACATTCACAACAAATCATTGTGAATGTACAAAATATATTGAACCTTCATAGCACTTTGTTGTAAAGATTCAATGTTATTTTCAATCATCATCTCACAAAATCTCATAAAAATCAGTTAGTTTCATCTGATCCTAAATCTATATAAATTTATTAACCATTTTTTACTTGTGGTTTTACTTCCTAGCCCATTTCTCCCACACAACCCTCATGTTCACAATTGCCAAAGGTGAAAATATAAAAAAAAAGTTTTTAAACTAGGTTCGCAATTTCATGAACCAAAAACGTAAATTTTGGATATTACATTCACAATTGCAAATTGAATATTACAAACCTAGACAAAAAGATTATATTTTTGGTATCTGAAATTACAAACCTAGTTATAATTAAACTTCATTTTTTTTACATTTTCACCCGTCATAATCATCAACAAATGTAGTATATGTGGAGTGGGGGGAAGGGACCCCACTAAACCAAAAAGGAATTTACTTCTTACTTCCCCCCCCCCCCCCCCCCCCACCCCCCACATTAAGTATTTGCAATGGACCCCACATCTCTAGCCGACCATCGCCAACTCTAAAAAACTCTTTTAAAATCAACCAAAAAACCAAAAGAATATCTGGAAATCAATAGAAATACTAAAAAACATCCTTTAAAATCGACAAAAATGCTAAAAAAATCTCTTGAAATCAACAAAAAATCCCTCGAAACGGTATAATTAGGCAAAAAAAGACGTCGGACGACTTTACGAACCTTTAATTTATCTTAAAGGGGACCCCACTAGGCAGGGACGGGCCTAAGAAGGGGCATACGGTGGCACGGGCCACCGTATTATTTCTCCGTCGAAGAGTAAAAAATTTGAATTTGTGAATGGTGCAACCATATCGTTTTTTAATGTGCCACTGTATAATATTCAGAAGTTCAAGACGGTGCAACCGTACCTCGTAATCAACCAAAAAGAACTCTTGAAATCAATTAAAAAAATGGAAAAAAATCCCTCGAAATCGATTAAAAACTTAAAAATCCAAAAAAAAACTCTTGAAATCAACCAAAAACCCGAAAAAACTCCTCGAAATCGATAAAAAAAACTTAAAATTCCATCGAAATCAAACGAAAAAACTTTAAAAATCCCCCGAAGCGGTGGAATTAGGTTAAAAACATATTGAAAAATATTGACCGTTAGTAAAAACGTAAAGACACGTCGATAAAAACCGGATTTTTTATAATTATATTTTGTATATATTGTATGATGCCACCGTAACAAAAATCTGGGTCCATCTCTACCACTAGGCAAAAATCCTGGATCCGTTACGGGTCATAATTACAATTACAAGCCAGAAAACTATTTAAATAAACTTAAAAAATTAAGCTAAACGGTAAAACCTAGCATTTAAGGATGGCTATTTCAGTAAATTTCCATTCACTTTTCACCTAAGAGGTGGCATTACAATTGTACGATATATCTAAGAGACAACTTATAGAGCAGATGGGTCCCACTAAAAAACATAGAGAAGTGGTCCCCATCAGATCAGCCAATCCAACCACGTGTACGGTTATGATTTGGTTTGTCATCCCAAAAGTGAGTCGACAATGCAGGCTGATCCATTACGATAAATACAACATCTACGGCAGGCGACTGCTCACGGATTGCTGACGTGGCTCACCTTTTTGCCGAACCTGTGGGGTGCCGATGTACATAATCCTGGTTCCTCAATTTTGCAATCAAGTCCTTATTCTTTTACTAATTCCCTTTTCCAGTCCTTATAAAATATAAATTGTGTACTTTTGCATGCTTTTTTTTTTGATGCTATACAATAAAAATAAGAGGTGTTTGGATTAGCTTATTAACTTATAACTTATTGACTTCCTGAAAAGGTCTTTATCAAAAATTGATAAGTTAAAAATTTTAACTTTTGAAAAAATGATTTATCACCGGTTTGACATCGGATAAGTTATTTTTTCCAAACACTTAAAATGACTTATTACCGGTACCACACCGGAATAAGTCAATAAGTTATTTTTATAAGTTAATCCAAACACCCCCTTTAATATCGATTCTTTAGATGAATATGAAGAGTTAATTATTGGGTAAAACATGATAAATTATACTCCCTTCATAATGTTTACAATAAAAACGACACATGATTTTAGGAATATGCAATTATTATAGTTTTTAAATAAATAAAGGACACTTTTACCTTTAAATAGTAGAGAGATAAACTTTCTCCATCTCATATTTAAGAGTATAATGATAAATTGAAAATTTAATTTTGAAAGTGAACACTTATTTTGAGACAAACAAAAATAGTAATGTAACCACAAGGGTTGTGGTGTACTGGTTGAGACCCGGGAGGATGTGGTGAAATATCCCATCTGGTCAGGGTTTGAATCCAGACGTACATAACAATTATGACCATTAAGTTTATCAGGATCGATGTATTACACTCATAATTTATCTAGATTAGTCCAGATGTAGCCTAGATACTCTTCAAAAGAAAAATATAGTAATGTAGATAATTTGGAAAGGAGAGAGTAACATTCTTTTTTTTTACTTGATAATTGAATTAAAAAAAATAAGAATAAAGTAATTGTATTTTTCAAGGCTAATTACTTTTTGTAGTTTCAATTTTAAAGAAAAAAAAAACAAAAAATGTGGGAATAAAGAGTATTAATAGAAAATATTTCATCTTTTCTTGATGCGGCAATAAATAGACCCCTTCGGTGACTTTCGCGGTCGCTCTCACTGAACCGACTTGAGCCGAGATCATAAAGAGTATACTGTGGGTAGTAGGATGATGATGAAGTTGACATATATTATAAATTTAATAAAGGGTTTTCCAAAATTCGATAGTTTTTATCAGATTTTTGAAAGCTGATTGATTTTAGTAAGGATTTTTAATTGAAATTATTTATTGTAATTTTTCTAAATTTATTTATGCAACCTGATGTAAATGTAATGTATCTTTATTGTGTTTGAGATTATTTAATTAGTTGAGATTCATGTAAAAATAACATATAACACTACAAAACAAATGATTTTTACCTACAAAAATTATCCACGGAAATTTTTGTTGGTGGATTACCCACGGATCACCTAGAAAATACCAATGGTTCGATAACATTCGATATTTGTCGAGAAAATATCAACGGACCACCCAGAGAATCCCGGGGTAGTTTGTCACTGATTTGAATTATCCACCAGCAATTTATCCACCAACTGTGACGGTTTCGTGAGGAATCACCCTTTTAGCGACAGATTTCCCAGGAAAAAATCCGTAGGCAGAAATCTTTCATTTAGTAGTGATAAAGGAGTCTCATATTTGAATTTCTTTTCTGTAAGTTAATGAAGGTTTACGAATGACACACCCCAAAGATCTTTAGGTACATAACCTTAAGTTAGAATTTAATTACATCCATAACCTTCTATTGAATATATAGCAATTTTTTCTTTAATAGATTAACATGTTATTAATTTAATTAAAAACTCATTTAAAATTATATAATCCTAAATAACCCTGTCGAAATTCATATCATCTAATGCTTTCCTATCTTTAATGCTACAAGTAAATACTTATATATAAGTAGAATTTTGCATAGTCTAAGTTAAAACTCATATATATATTCTTTGATGAAAGTTGTATTTTACAACGGTAACCAAAAATTCGTTTTCAAATAAATAAAACATTGATTGTGTGTATTTGATAAATAATGTGACCATTAATCACATATCTAAATTGATTTAAATTTCAATGCGGTCTACCAATAAAATCATTTAAATAAATATAAACATCATTAAATTTTAACATTAAATTGATAAGAAAATTAGCTATAAGATATTCTAAAAAAAATAGAAAATAGAAAATTTATTTAATAATCCAACACAAAAAAAGTTAGTATTTTCTTTAAAAACACAATTCATTATCATTAGGGGTGAACATAATCGGGTATCCGACTATTTTTCATGAACCGAAACTGGCGGTTCCTGAAAATTCAGAACTGGAACCGGAACCGCTAACATCGGTTCCTTATATTTTGGAATCGGAACTGGAACCGTTGAGAACCGGGTACCCGACTTTAACTTTTTTTTTTTAAAAAACATTCCATACGATAAAAATGTAATTACAAAATACCGACTTAAAGTAACAAATACAACAAATGGTCAAAACTAATCCGATAAAAACTAATCATTACATAAACAAACCAGAAAGTTTTGAGTTATTATTTATAAATATATAAAATATTTTTTATTTAAAAGTGACGGGTAGCAAGGACCCAGTGGGTAACAGTTCCAAAAAAATGAGAACAGGAACTGGTCCTGATCGGTTTCGTAATTTAGGAACCGGGATCGGAACCAATCACATCGATTCCGATTCCAGAACCAGTAGTTTCGAAGAGGTTCCGGTTCCAAAGATGGATACCCGGTTCCGATGCTCACCCCTAATTATCACTAAACCCTACAAAGATTCATTCATGGTTGGTAAAATGTGTTTGAATGGTGTTTTAATTTATGGTAATATGGTTGTACTAAAGCAACATGTTCCATTTTGAAACCAAACCCTAGACATTTCATTCTGACAATCAAGATTCTCCTTTCTTGTGGGTCTTTTGGTAATTTCATACCCCATTTTGTCATAATATCTTGTCTATATATGTTGTACATTCAAAACATATATAGTACATATAATTGTATATTTGTATTGTCTTGTGAGATTCCAATCTCCATACCTAAGATGGGTTTTCAAGATATGGTCCCAATAAGCTTTCCTAAGTTGTGGAGACTTGCTCTCTTTCAAGATCATCACTTTCTTTTGAAAAATTTCCCAAAAACCCCATAACCCTATGCATATATCAAGAAGTAAATTAGCCCCACACACACAAACAACACTATTATATGTTGGTAACTAATGATGATGAATATGTGTTAGTCCCTAAGGAGAGATGGCTAACTAAGAGAGGGTTTTGTAGAAGGGGGGGTTGAATATAAAACACACAGAATATACTCTTTTTAAATTTTTTTAATATAAATATTAAAAATTTACACACAGATAGTTTGATGCGGAAAAGAACAGGCAGACTATTCTATCAAACTAAACACACGTATAACAGTAATTAACTTATACACTAAGGAAGTTAAAACAATACTGTTATAGCACACAACTTTGCCACAGTCACACAAATAATCACTCTGAAGATTTGTTGAAAGCGTGAGATTTTTGGGGAGGACTTCATCTCCTTTTATAGTGCCCAAGCATGGGATGCAAGTGGACAGCTGTCAAGGTTTCATTAGCTGGAAGATTATCTGCTGGACAAAGGAAGAGACCACTTCCTTTGTACTAGAATAATGGACGAACCATTCCTTGTAGCACGTAATGTCAGATAACTTTATCTTCTTTTCTTCATGCTCTGTGAAGTCCCATCAAACCTTTTAGCTAAAAGACAAATATTCCTTTTATAAGAATAAAAGAGAATGTCTTTATTTAAAGCTTGATGCCCAAGTTCTTGCTGGCTCACGTGTCTTGCAATTGATGTGAGTCAAGAACTTATCTCTTTGAAATTGCTGAGTGATACATCACACTATGTATCACATCGGTGGATACCTTGTAAGGCTGGAGTTGATAAGTGTATACTTTGCTTGATAAACTTCATCTTTCACTAAATGACAAAAGTATACACCCTTAAACTTGTGACTTGAAATCACAACCTTAGAAAATATACCTGCAATTTCGGTGACCAAGATTATAGTGTCGGTGACCATGACATCAAACTTGATGACCTCATCTTATTTGATGTCCTTAGTACTTTTGATGACTTTTGAGTGTACCATCGGTGACCCACTATATTGGTCTTGACTTGGCAAAATGATCTGAATATTGAAGTTGGTTGATACATCCAAAATTCCACTTTTTGATGTACAACCCCTTGATTGAATAGTCTTTGACTCTTCAATACTTGAAGCATATTTCAGACCTTCAAAAGAACCTGTAAAAATTCATTCATATAAAGGAAGGTGGTTCATCACCAAATCATCGGTGACCCAACAATATGGATGAGCATAACCGGGTACCCGACCATTTTTCATGGAACCGGAACCGCTAACATCGGCTCTTTATATTTTGGAACCGGAACCGATGAGAACCGGTTCCGGTACCGCCGTACCGGGTACCTGGCTTCAACTTTTTAATTTTTTTTACATTGCACACTATAAAAATGTAATTATAAACTACAAAATACTGACTTAAAGTAATAAATACAACAAATGGTGAAAACTAATCCGATAAAAACTAATTATTACATAAGCAAACTAAAAAGTTTGAGTTTTTATTTATTATTTATAAATATATAAAATGTTTTTTATTTAAAACTGACGGGTAGCGGGTACCCAGCGGGTAACGGTTCCAAAAAAATGAGAACCGGAACCGGTTCTGATCGGTTCCGTATTTTAGGAGCCGGAACTGGAACTAATCACATCGGTTTGGTTCCGAAACGGTTGCGGTTCCAAAGGCGGGTACCCGATTCTGATGCTCACCCCTCGTGATAAATCTTGCATGTGTTTATGGTATATGTGTGTTAACAATTAATTAAGAAAGATCATGTATCACTTTCCAAAAAAAATGTATCACTTTCTACCTCTATAGCTTCAATTTTTGTTAACATGTTGGTATCCAAGGATGTTGAACATTTTCTTTTTGGTGGGTCTCTGTTAACTTGTAAATTAAAAAAAATACATATCCATATTAGTATTTTGTGTTAATTTGGACATCCGTAATACCGTATACCACTTTGCATATGTTGCACCAAATGTTAACGTGTTGGTACTTATGCATGTTGAATCTTGTTAGCAGGAGCGGATGCAACATAGAATTAGAGGTGGGGGTGGGGGGTCCAAGGACCCCGGTGAATTGTTAAAAAAAAATTATACAAGCTAAAAAGTATCAAAAATACTAAATTTAGCCTTAGTTCCTTCCAGTAAAATTTTCCAAGGGACCCCATCTTGCCAACGATTGATAAAAACACTAAAAAGTCTCTTGAAATCAATAAAAAAAACCGAAAAAATCCTTCGAAATCGACAAAAACACTAGAAAATCCTTCAAAATCGACAAAAACACTAAGAAAATCTCTTGAAGTCAACTAAAAAACTTTAAAAATTTCCCGAAACATGTCGGGTGACTTTACGTGCCTTTAGTCTACCTTAAAGGACCCTAGTGGACAAAAATGTTGGATCCGCCACTGCTTGTTAGATATCAAAACAACATATTTGAGTGCTTCATTATTAACATATTGATATCTAACTTGTTGAATCTTATCATTTTAACTGATCTCTATTAACTTTGAAGACGACAGTCATATTAGGGTTTTGACGTTCACTTAGATACCCCCAAAATGTCTACCACTTTTTGGTGCTCCATTTCTTGCTCCATATATTAACACTTTAGTGATTTATGATATCGAATCTCAAGTTTCTACTAAAACAATGCACCCTTTGGCAAGAAAGTAAGAATAAGCACCAAAGTAATTGGCCAAAGTTGAAATGAAGTAGATCCAAAACCATGATTGAGAAAGAAAGTAGTCAACACACTCACTACATAAGGTCCAAAACAAAGGGAATTTTTCATCCTTCATAATGAGCTTTTAGAAAAAGCAATAGTGAAGAGTCATTTTCTCCAAGAAACATAAGAAGGGTTTAAAACTAACATGAAGATATGGAACCCCTTATGGGCTTCCTAATTAAAAATGGTTTAGATGTTTCTTGTATGTGGTAGATAAGAAACCCTAATTATAGTTTGAATTGATTGACATCATGCTTTATGCACTTGTAATCATTTTATTATTTTTTTGGAAAGGGTATCCTAGGCATTTGCCTAGACTAATTAATCCCTGACGATTTTAAGACTGCTAAAGCATGCATCCCTGAGATAATTTCCCAGTGGCCACAAGTTGTTTGCGCCTGGATTCGAACCTGTGGTAGATGAATTATCTAGTCTCATCCCCCACAAGCCTTAACCAGTACGCCACAAGCGTTGTGGTTAATCATTTTATTATTGTTGGACCATTTTCGGATTCTTCTCTGATCGTGTTCTCTATCAAGTCCACATCTTTCGGTATCATGTAAATAATGGGTGTTCTTCAAAACTCACCAAACAACATTTTCAATCATCAACATAAATAATAACTTCATCATTGGTATTGGCTTAGTGGATTTTCTCTATCGGTTCTTTATTTGTTAAATGAAAAAGATATCATATAGACAGAAAAAAATCTTGGAATGTAAAATTTCCCTCTATCATCTAAACTAATAATTTATGTGTTTTATTTAAAATAAAAAGCATAGATTAATTATCTAGTTTAAA
Source organism: Silybum marianum (assembly GCA_036898165.1). Taxonomy (NCBI): domain Eukaryota; kingdom Viridiplantae; phylum Streptophyta; class Magnoliopsida; order Asterales; family Asteraceae; genus Silybum; species Silybum marianum. The sequence goes on from CM072544.1 coordinate 2,470,390, forward strand.
TTATATTTTCAAAAGAAAATTAGATAAATAAAGGAAGAAAACAATTAAAAAAGTGGCTTTCACTCAGTGATCACCATGCCCAAAAGAAAAGAATTTGAGGATGGAGGGAGTATCCAAAGCATAAAAAAGGATCAAACTTTTTTTTACAAGCTCCAAAGAAAATCACCCTTTTATGCACATATATATATATATATATTGTTATATTACATAAAAACTATTAATATATATACATATATATTTACTCTTTGATGTTTTTATTTCTCAATAATACAACTATTAGTGTATAAGTTTAATCCAACAAATGCATACAAAATCATTAGAATGTTTTAGTAATCTTTATTTTTTTCATTGTATAAATAAAAAAGTATTTTATTTTTTCTAGTTTGTTTATCAATATTTTATTTCCATCTTTTTACCGGATTTTATTTTATCGTAATATGAGTATTATTTATACCTCACTTTTAAATTTTAAATATAATTAATGTTTTAATTTAACAACATATATATATATAGAGAGAGAGAGAGAGAGAGAGAGATAATGTCAAATGTAAACTCAAATTTGTTCGTGAACGTGAGAACAAATGGGATAAAGAAACAGATAATATCTAAGCAAGACAAACGAGCAAAGGCGAGCGATCAGCTGCAAGCGATGAGAGCACGACACGTGTCTGAATCAGACTGAATAATCAAATAAATATTCAGACTGAATAAAACTGAATATAATGTTTATTCAGACTTAATATGACACGTGTCGCGCTCTCATTTGTCCTCACATTTAACCAAATTTGAGTTTGCATTTGACACCGTCCCTCTATATATATATATATAAAAGTATTTTATTTTTATTAATTTCATATCCATATAAATATGTTATTCTCAGTTTTTTGCCGGATTATTTTCTTATCGTAATTTATTTATTTATTGATGTATTTATTATTGTTATTATTATTTACATTTATAATGCATCAAGTACTGTATGAGCATTGCGTAATACTTACAATTCAAAAATACAAGTTGTATGAGTACAATTTTTTAAAGATTTATGGTTAAATTCATGTAAAAAACAAATAAATTTAATCAAATATAGAATAAACATCTTATTCTAATTAATTAAATAAAAGTAAATTACTTTGTTATTTTTAAATATAAAATATCTAAGGTTATGTTTGGCAAAAATAAGTTAGCTTATTTTCAGTGTACACGTTTGGCAAACCATAAGCTAGCTTATAAGTTAGCTTATTGAAACACTATTTGGAGTAGCATTTTGGGAGTTTATTGTCATTTTTTTCAATTATAATCCTCATTAATATTAATTATTAATTAATTATTTTATTTTTCAATATGCCCTTTTAGTTATTTTACATTCTTATACGCTAGTTTTGTCAAACATGATTTTTTAATCAGCTAGCTTATCAGTCATCCGCTAGCTTATCAGCTAGGTTGCCAAACATAGCCTAAATATATACATATGTACCTAATATATACATACATACATATATATATATATATAGTATTTTATTTAAAAACTATAAACAAAGTGTTATCTGGATCTGCATTAGTCCTATTCCAGGTGAGTTAAAGGAGTTTTTTTCTAAACGACTTGGGAGCAGCCTAAACCAAGAAAACGGGGTTGTGGGAGACATATCTGAAATGAGTTTTCAAGAAACTGCTCGAGTTTTAGCAAAATCAGCTGGGACAAAATCTCATCTATTTTTTTCAAAACTGACGCTAGAACTATCACATTTGACGATTAAAGAAATGAATAAGGATTTAGGATTCGAGTTGTGAACTTCATAATTTGTATCGCGTTGCGTTGCACGAGTACACTTATAAAACATTTATTTCATATTCTTAAAATATGTTAAAACTCAAGCTCACAATTTATTATTGTATATGTACACCTTCTTAAAAGTACACTTTTGAACTTTATAAAATTAACTGATAAACATATTTAAATACAAGATAAGCGTTGAACATGATACGTTAGAATACCGGATAAAATTGATAAACAACCAGAGATTCTCGCTCTCTCAAACCATTAAAAATTTTTGACACGTAGAATAAAGAAACATGAATTAGGATTGAAGGTCCATTTTTTCTTATTCAAAATTTATATGTATCACGTTGTATTGTTCGAGTAGGTATACATAAAGATTAAAAAAAATAGAATCATTAAAAAGCTTGATAAAGATAAGACATTATTTATACAAGACATATAAATATTTTTGCAATTATAATCAATATGTTGCAACTTTTGTGATCTACAAGCCTCCAAAGATGAAGGGATTTAGAGCATAACTAAATACTAATCAAGAGCAAGATTTGTTCTTTTCTTATGCCTACCTTTATTATAAGATATAAATAATTTGTTGAAGATGTTTAATATAATAAATATGACAAAAAAAATTATGATGTATAAGAAATCTACAAATATTATAATATAATATAATAAATCTACAAATATAATATAATATAATAAATCTACAAATATAATATAATATAATAAATCTACAAATATAATATAATATAATAAATCTACAAATATTATAATGTATAAGAAATAAGAAATATGACAAAAAAAAATTGGAATTCATATAATCCCCTCATAAAAATAAAAATAATATTAATTAATAATTAAATTAATTAATAAAAATAAAAATAATATTAATTAATAATAAAATTAATTAATAAAAATAATATTAATTCATAATTACAATTAAAATTAATTAATTAATAAAATTCAAAATAATATTAATTAATAATTAATTTATATTAATCAGGGGTATAATCGGAATAAAATGACAATAAGCTCAATAAGTTAATTCAAACTAGCTTATCAATAAGTTAGCTTATCAATAAGTTAATTTATAAGTCATAAACTAGTTTACCAAACATGTATCCTGAAAATAAGCTAGCTTATTTTTGCCAAATAGCTTAAGTCTCTTTTTCTCACCGGAATCCAACTCTATATATATATATATATATATATATATAAGGACATGTTCAAATGAGAACTCAAATTTGGTTGTGAACGTGAGAACAAATGATAGCGCGACACATGTTATATTCAGACTGAATATAATATTTATTCAGTCTAAATAATACTTATTCATTTGTTCTCACGTTTACAACCAAATTTGAGTTCTCATTTAAATCTGTCCATATATATATATATATATATGTGTGTGTGTGTGTGTGTGTTAAAGGACCAATGCTATTCTTTATGAGTCTGATTCATGTTATTCTTAACACTACTAGAAAATTGAGTATTTTCAACGAAAATTTTCAACGGAAAATGTCGTTGAAATTTTCTATGAATTTTAAAGGGATTATTAACAAAACATAAATTTTCTACGAATTTTCAACGAATTTCCGTTGAAAATCTCTCACAAAATGCATTTTCAACCAAAAACTTTTTGACGAGACATTCCGTTGAAAAAATTTTGGTTGAAAATGCATATATGTTTGTGAGAGATTTTCAACGGAAGTTCGTTGAAAATTCGTAGTAAATTTATGTTCTGTCAATAATCTTCTAAAATTCATAGAAAATTTTCAACGACATTTTTCGTTGAAAATTAATTTCCGTTGAAAATACTCAATTTTCTAGTAGTAGTGTAAGTGATGTAACAAATATAAAATGTAGTCTATATATCTACAAATTATTGAAGGAACCTAGCTATTATATTACGTAATAATTTTTACCTTAAACTATCGTCAATTTAATATTTATTCATCATAAATTTCAATTCAATGAACAAAACATGCAATATATACATACATAAACATATAGGAGAATAACTAATGACAATCACGAAAAAAAAGATACGAACACATAAAAACTATTATCAACTATTTTTATGTGATTTTTTTCATCAAATGTTATTATTTGATGTATCATTTCATATATATTTGTATACATGTGAAACTTGTTTTTGGTTCACATTGTAAAATGAAAATTACACGTTAAAAAATTCCACATAGCGAAGCTAATACTTTATGAAACACTATATGCAAACCATTAAATTTAATCCTCGTCTTAGATTAAAAAATAAAACAAAACTTTGAGATTGGTTCTCATAATTTTTATAACCTTTTGTGGTTCAATATTAACATACATACCTGTGATAGTAGCGTACTTTAACTTAACGCACCTTAAACAGAAATTTTTAACATACATTAGTAAAATTAGCTTTGACCAATACAAATGCAGACAGATGAATGTCAGACATGTTCTTCCTAGGAAACGACAGAGTGCAACGACGCACATGGATTGATCTACGTGCCTTCATGGTCAGCGATCCTGGATTTTTTCTACAAATTTTAGATTTTCTACCGAAATCCAATCATATATATATATATATATATATATATATATATAAGAGTAAGAGTTAAATACAAATTTGGTCATTGTGGTTTACAAATATTAACATATAAGGTCCTTCAAAGATTTTTTTAACATCCAACATCCCTGTGGTTTTTATTTTATAACACTGAAGGTCCTTCATCCAACTTTTCCGTTAAATATTAACCTTTTAACATATTTTCTTTATTTTTCAAACCACATGGACCAAATCTGTAATTTACTTTAAACTATATAATTATATTAATATTTTATAAAATATATAATTTTTATATTTTATAAATTATAAAACATGTTTATATGCACCTAATATTTTTATTTAAAAATTATTTATATATTTAATTCTTATTAAATGTATTTTGTATTTATATTTATATAAAAAATACAAATAATTTTATAAAATCTATGGAATGTTTAATTTATATTAGAAACAATTAATTTATTTTAATTGAATATATGGAAGTTTCAAAATTCAAATACATAAAATATATAAAAATATAAATTTAAAATTAATTTAAAATAAATTTTTTAAAATAAAAATATAATGAAATCTTAAATATATAAAGAATTAATAATTTGTAGATATACATATATACGATGAATAGAAATGGTGAATAATGTGAGATGGTAGATTTTTATGAGGATCATTTTGATGACAACGAAGTTGTACATGCTTGAATTTAATTTTTATATTTATATTTACCATATATATTTATATCTTCATATTATTAATGTTTTGTATATTTAAGATTATATTTTATAAAATTTATTTTGTATTTATATATATTTTATGTATTTAAACCTTCCATCTATACATATTTTGTATAGATGTATATCTACAAATTATTAATTCTTGTAAATTTAAGATTATATTATATAAAATTTATTTTGTACTTATATTTATATTTATATTTTTATATATTTTATGTATCTGAATCTTGAACCTTCGGTTTATGTAATTTGTATAGTGGTTTTATTTACTGTTTATGTATTTGAATTTTGAAGCTTTCATATATGCAATTTGTATAATCATTTGTTTCTAATATAAATTGAATCTTCCATATGTTTTATAAAATTATTTATATTATAAATATAAATATAAACATAAACATAAAATACATTTTATAAAAGATAAATATATAAATAATTTTTAAACTAAAAATATTAGATGGATATAAATATGTAATATAATTCATGAAATATAAAAATTATATAATTAATAAGACATTGATATAATATAATTTAGAGTAAATTACATATTTGGTCCATATGGTTTGGAAAATAAAGAAAATATGTTAAAATGTTAGTATTTAACGGAAAAGTAGGATGGGGGACCTTCAGTGTTACAAAATGAAAACCACAGGGACGTTGGGTGTTAAAAAAATCTTTAAAAAACCTTATGTGTTAATATTTGTAAGCCACAGTGACCAAATATGTATTTAACTCTAAGAGTAAAAACCATAAACCATGTGATTTACAAAAGCATATATGTGGGGACTAGAAAGGCAATAAAAAGTTAGAATGGAAAAAGAAAAGGAGGAAGGTTTCAATATCTACATGGGTGTGAGTGTGCAAAACAAAAGGTCTCTCTCTCACCCATGCAACACTTTTTTAGATGCTTGCCCACCAATCACCATTTCCCCAAATTTATTTCATTTAATATGTATAATAATATGAAAGATTAAAACTTTTATGTTGTTTTCCTATCTCATAAAATAATTGAAAAACTTTTAATTTAATTGAATATTTAACTATTCTTACATTTAAAATGTTATTGAATAACCAGAAGAAGACCTAAATTTTCTTCTTCAAATAATGACACCATTTGATTATAAAAAATGAATATATGAATATTTTTTTAAAATAATCATTAATCTGTCGGTTAACTTCTTACTTTTTGTATGTGAGATCCGGTGTTCAATTCTTTAATCATATTCTTTTTCTGAAATATAATAAATCGTTAATGAAAGCTAAAAATTAAGAAATTGACCTAAATAGGATTCAAACCTGCACTTGAAAACCAACTCTATCGAAGAAAAACTAAATGCTAATTTCAAAATATATATGGTCGTATACAACAAAAATAATACGATTGCATATTTTACGACCCTAAATGTTTTTATGTTATGATGGAGGAAGAGAACGATGACCCGTGTCATTGTGTCTGTATATAGGAGTATGGGTCCGTCCATGTGAATAACAACAATATATATAGTTTTTGGTAAATATAATCTCATGAAGTGATAAATATTATATTTGATTTGAATTTAAGAAAAAAAAATACAAATTTTAAATATTTTAAATTAAGAATTATTGCAAATAAATGAGATGATTTTGAATTTTACTAAAACAAATATTATGTCTAATAATGTTTTTTGATCTCTTAGTTTTATTACATAATGTAAACTATTATTACAATTTTTCTTGTGAAATTTCAAAATTTCACATTATTTATTATATTTTGAAATAGGAAAATTGATATTTAGGTAAAATTTCATTTTAAGTCCGCTTGAAAACAACGCTTTCTTTAATGCCCACATACTTCTTTTTCTTTTAATAAATACCCTAAAAAGGGCAAAAAGTAAGTTTGTGAAAACCCCATTATGGTAGACCCCTCCCTTCCATATCAACAAAGACACCTTCTCATTCCATTCCATTCCATTCCATTCCATTCCATTCCATTCCATGCTATCCACCATTTATTTTCTCCCTTGATAACTTACTGAACAATATCTGATAACAAGATTCAACCTCGGGATCGTTACAGTCAAGGTTCTAAAAAACGCGTTATGGCGCGTCATAACGTCGAGGCGTGGCCTCGCCGCCATGTTAAAGCATGTGGCGCGACTCTGAGGCGTGGCTTGCAGTAAGGCGCGTTATGGCGGGTTATAAGGCGTGATTTTGGTTTTTTTTGGTTTTTTTGTAAACTTTGTGTATTTGATATAAAATTATGAATGCATGTTTATTCCTTTGTTTGTAGTTTTATATTAATTTAATTTGTTTAATCATTACTGTTCATTACACTGGCTCACATAGACATATGTATATATAATATATATAAAGATTTTCCGTCTTAAGTCGTGCCTTAAAAAACGTCATGGCCTCGCCGTAACTCGTAAGACTTGAGGCTTGACCTCGCCGCCACGCCACGCCTCACGCCATTTAGAACCTTGGTTACAGTATACTGAACAAGTTTTGAATATTGGACAAATTCAGATAAATGTAAGATGATAACACCCTTTCGAGTCTATTGCTAAAACATATATATTTTACGCATAAATACTTGATTTGGAATGTTGGTTTATATATGGACCTAAAATCTTCCCTTGAAACCCTGAAATCAATGGATGTTGGGTCTTTTAGTATATGGTTGGACTACGCATATCCTAATATTCTTTTTCTAACATGAAAAGAATGAAAATGTTGTTATTGTAATGCATAACTTGTTTTAAATTTTTGGTTTTTGTCATTGCTTCGAAACGTATGCTTCAAACTTATTGTGAACATTATATAACATGATTACAGTTCTAATTGTTGTGAGATATGACGTGGTGGTGAGTTTAAGCATCAAGAATCAAGAGTCACGACGAGACCATGACATTTTTCAAGAAATGACTCAAGATGACAAGTTTGTATGCCATTAGAGATGCATAAGGCTCGGACATTCCAACTATGCGTTCTATGAGCAAAAAGAACTTGGGATTTTTTAGACCGAGACCAGGCTTTGGGTGTGAAAAAGGGTTGATTGAGCCTTTTCGGGTCGGGCCAAGGCATAGATCAACCCTAAAATTTCGGCCTAATCGGGCTTTGAGGTCTGACTTGAACCAGGCTTTGGATTCATTAGGATCGCACTTTTCAAGTTCGGGCTCGCCTCACGCTAAATTGGGCTTCGGGCTTGTGCATATATATATATATAGGGGATGGATCAAATGAGAACCACCCCTCCTTAAAAGAACAAAGGAACAAATTGTGGACCACATATGATGTGGGTCCCACATAATATTAAATCATTTATGATTTAATATTAAATCATAAATGATTTAATATTATGTGGGACCCACATCATATGTGATCCACAAGTGTCCCTTGTTCCTTTAAAAATGTAAAGTTGTCATTTGAACCTTCCTATATATATATATATATATAAAGGTTCAGGGGAAAATCTCAAAAAAAAACTGAAGAACACTCTGGGAATCCTCCATCTAGGCAATATGCAATTGTGCATAGACGCCTAGACGGTATGGATAAATGCATACAAGCAATTGAAACTGGGTTTTTTTCTATGCACATATGCATGGTATATATATACACACACACACACATATATAGAGGAAGGTTCAAATGAGAACTTTGCATTTTTAAAGGAACAAAGGGACATTTATGGATCACATATGATGTGGGTCCCACATAATATTAAATCATTTATGATTTAATATGATTTAATATTATGTGGGACCCACAACTTGTTCATTTGTTCCTTTAAACAATGTTTTAAAACCCGGTTTCAAGTTGACCCGGTGTGATGACCGGGTTCCAGGTTAACTGGTTCAACCGGTTTCAATAATTCTGTTGTATTTTTTTCATTTTCCTGTGTACATTTTCCTGGCATCAAATACAAGAGTTTGTAAACCACATTCATGAAGGAAATAAGGTACTTCTTTATGATTACTAGACATAACAATTTTAGTTGATGGATTCTGTTTTGGAGTTATTTGAGCAACACAAAGATAAATTCGAGAGCAACACAACACATAAATTCGATTATATTCATGATTTTCCAAACATATATTAGTTTTCTACACATTTACACAAGATTTTCCAAACAAACTTACATGTGGTGAACTAGAGATCGAGAGCTGAGGGAGATGAGATGAGATAGATGGCTGAGCAAGATCGATTTCTTGAGATGGCTGAGCAAGATCGATGGGAGCAGATGAGTCACGAGATCGATTTCTTAAGTTTTTTGGTCGGCTCGTTTCTTAGCGTTTTAGGGTTTGGGTATTTGGGAGCAGACGCCGATTAGGGTTTAGGAGCAGATTTTTTTTGTTTTTAAGTTTTTTAAATTTTAGTAAAAACTGGGTTTTGAAACCGGGTTTGAGACCGGTTCAACCGGGAAAATCGAGAAACCCGGCCGGGTTGTACCTGGCCGGTTAGAGGCTTTAACCCGGTGATTATTAACCCGGTGAGTAGACCGGGTCCCGGTCCGACCGGCCGGGTTGACCCGGGTTTTAAAACACTGCCTTTAAAGAGTGGTGGTTCTCATTTGATCCCTTCCCTATATATATATATATATATATACATAAAGAGGTTCATGCGAGGATGGTAACAATTTACGAGAATGCGAGGACAAACCTCAGCCAATCATTTTGTACATGAAACTTTTTATGTACAAAATCACATATGATTCATGTACAAAATCACATACGATTCACGTACAAAATCATATATGATTAGCCGCGACTTGCCCATGAAAAAAGCCGCGCGTGTCCTTTTTGATGGTTACAAAATCACATATGATTTTGTATATGAAATCATATATGATTTTTTACATGAAAAATTTCATGTACAAAATGATTGGCCGAGAATTGTCCTCGTATTCTCGTAAATTGATACCGTCCTCGTATGAACCCGCCTCTATATATATATACACACACATCATCTATTATTATTCAGTATATTTAACAATTTAAATTATATAAAAGGGGAAAGCCATTTATCAATAGCATATAGATACAACTTACAAAAATGTTATTTCAAAGAGCTAATAATAAAAAGAATGTTCTATCAATGTAAATAAAAAGTAAATTAAAAAAATTATATCATTGGTAAAAGGTAAAAGAAGGTAAACTGTTTTAAACTGAAAAAAAAAACAATCCAAATAAAGATTCAAAAAACACACGTCATGACACGATTTAAGACGTCATGGTGCGTGCGCCTCTGTTTACACAACCTGTACAAAAAACTAACGTGTCGTCTAGAACATATATTAACGTTATAACGCATCTTTTTAAAACAATACAATTATTTGGTTGTAATGATATCAACCATACATATGAGGTTGGGTGGTCAAATCTTTAGACCACCACCATGCATGGAGGTGGATGGTTGTGTTGGTGATGCCCACAAATCCATGATATGTTCCTTCTCTTTTAACCACCATACAATCATTTAAAGAGACCTTTATTTGTGATTGGAATGGGGGTTATGTATCTTCTTGGAGGTCAACCCCATTATGCACTAAAGCTCTCAAGTCCTTTTCATCATCATTCCTTCATATTGTCATCCACCATTTGAAATTCAATCCTTCAACTTTCATTTCTTTGCTCTTTTACTACCTCTAACTATCTGTTTTGTTACAAATTATCTGAATTACATAAGTAACTGGATGACAGATTTCGACAAAACGATAAATGATAAATTGGCAGATGTAGATTGTTGTTTCATTAGAGTAATGGACTTTTGTTTACTCTAAATGAATATGGAAAGCGTAAATGATATATGCACTTTTTTTTTCCAAAATATGGAATTTAATACAACATAATGATTTTAACTTATTTTATTGTAAAAAGTTCAATGTTTAATTTGATTATTAGTTTTATGAAAACATCTGATTAGTTTTATAATATCCTTGGCATATATTACATTAAAGCCATGTTTGTCAAACACAAATCAATTTATAGACTACCTTATTTTTTGAAAAATCCCGTTTGGATGGACGAAAAGTAGTTTATAAGCTAACTTATTGAAACATAACTCTACAAAATAAGTTTCATAAGTTTTTTTTTCACTTTATTCCAAGTATATATACCTTTGGGTACTATTAGTTTTTATTTATTAATTATTAATAGATATTTATTATTAATTTATTCTAATTTCAAATTATTAATTAACTTTAATTGTAGTTTTTTCATTAATATTGATTATTTAGAATTATTAATCATCTTATCAATTATTTTTATATTATTATTATTATTATTATTTTTATTATTATTTTTATTATTGTGCAATATATTTGGTCTTTAAATAGTAAATATGTCAATTTTTAAAAATATTTTTGTAAATTACATAAAAATTAACGTTATTTTTCTTTTATTTCATAAATAATAAAATATTTAAATTTTCTTTTATTTTAATATATTTAAAAAATTTATTATAAATATTTGTATTCGGTTATACAAATATAACAGATCCAAAATTTATAGCAGTATATATATACACACACATAATAAAACAAATAAAATTTATTTATTAACATATTATATTATTAACTTTTTTACCATCTATTTCGTATTAATTAATATATTGTATTATTAAGAATTTGTTTTAAATATTTTATGAGATGTTAAAATTGAACAATTTTTTAACATGTTCTTTTTGGTTATTTTACATTTTTCAACTGTCTTATCGGTTAGTTTTGTCAAACATGATTAGTTACCAGTTAGCTTATCAACTATTTTGGCAAACGGAGTCTAAGGTGTCGTTTGTTTTTTAAGAGGTGCTAAAGTCTGAAGTCTGATTTCAGTTCTGAAATGGTTATAGAACGTCTAAACAAATCAGATATAAGTGGTGATTAAGAGCTTAAAATAAAAAAACAAACAAGGCCTAAACGTAGAATGAAGTCTAAAAATCTTACTTTAACCATCAATGACCTTTCTTTGACTTTTGTGATCACGAATATTTGATATTTTAAGAAGCTATACAAAAAAAAAGTTTTGCAAGGCTTTATTTTGTTTTACGATAGTTTTTTTTAAGTATATAATATTTTATATACGTCAAATGCAACAAATAAACTCATACACTCTGCTCATTTTTGGTGAAGTTTGAACCGCTGATCTTTAGAAGAGCAGGGGCTACGATATCGGTAGGCCAGATACCCTTTGGTTGTTCTAGGATAGTTAACAAGGGTGTTTTGGAACTTTAGTAGTCGACTCTTCTATTATCACATCTAATATCACATCATCAACTTCCTTGACCTTCTCTCTAAACTCATGTTAGCCACCACACATGGTCTTAGAGCCCTCCAACACACCTTCAACATCCACTCTTCAATTATTGTAGGGAGGCAAAACCAAAAATTCGATACTTGAATCACTCTCTCCCCTAATTTACACTATTTCACATCTCGCATATGAAGAGCTTCCTAAAATATATCAACATTATTTATTATTGTTTATTTTATTAATAATTAGAACAGGTAAATTGTATTTAAAAAGGTAAAAATAATAATAGATAGAATAAACTGGAACTGATTGGTTGCTTGTTGTGACAGCCAAGGTCTGAACATTGTCCTGCTTCCATCGTCGGGTTCCTCTATGTTCATCATGGGAATGTATAACTATTCAAGTAGAGAGCATGGTTGAAGTAACAACCTTAAAAACTACTACTTACAATTATTTCTAGGCAAATAACTCATTGTATTAATTTAAATGTAGAGATATAATTGGAGATGCTCTTACAACTTTACAAACATGTCATTTTGGCTCATGCCTAATTAATCAACTTCCCATGCAAAGGTAGGATATGAGAATGTACATAGATCTTTCATCTACCAATGGATAGAAAATGATTGCTTAGAAGTGTTTCGGTTTCTTATCGAAGGGGTGGCTGATAGCAGGTTTATAAGGTATATGAAAAACCTGTTTTTTTATTATTATTTCTTTCATAGAAAAAAATGCAGGCATTGCATCTTCAAGGAAAAGAAAACACTCAACTGTATACAGGCCCAAATCTTCTAAGCATGTTTTTAGTAAGTAAAAGAAACCGAGACCTTAAGCGTGAAAATAGGTATTGTTGAGCCTTTTCAAGCCTAGACTCGAGGTTTTGAGAAGAAAAAAATTGGGCTTTACTGGCTTAAGCCTAGGCTTCAAGCTTGTTAAGCCCAGGTTTTATCGGGCCGGGCTTTGGACTTCTTGTGCATCTTTTCTCATCTATATTTTTCCTACATGAGATGAAACCAATAATCACAAACTGCAATTCGACACCAACTACACCACTTCCTTTAACGTTTTTGAAACCCTCATTGAGTAAAATTCATGAATTATGCTAAGTTATAACATATCACATACACCAAATAAAACCATCAACAAGCACCTCTGAAGTCGTACTATATCTGCAAATACAATTCTAACACAATTGGACTCACACTTTTGCACAAGGCAAAGTCCACAAAAAACATACGTTCTACCCTTTAAACCCTACTTTCAAATAAGATAAACTAAATTCGTTTGATCTTCTGTATTTTTAATAATAAATTGGTGTTTATAATATTATTACAACTTTAATATCTAGAAAAAGAAAATCTTGGAAAGTTTAACTTGAAAACAATGCTCATTAAGGAAGAGGGACAAAAGCCATGTGTTTGCACATGGCCAATCATAATTAACTTAAATATATGCATAAAATACACATATAAACAAAGCTACCAGAAATCTAACACAAAAGATGGCACCAAATTGATTAAGAAGCAATCTTGACAGCTACTATAAAACTTAATGATTATGTATATTTATTAGCAAACAAACAAAGAGACCGATTTTTTCGTATAGATATCATCAAAAAGTTGTATTTATGCGAACAATTACCATGCCGAGGTACGTGGGGACCGAAATCCTTGATTCCCACATCTCTCTTGATCCTCGACTCAAGGAGTTCAATAATGAGTGAGTCGAAGAAGTTAAGAATCAGGAACAATTATTAAAATTCATTACTGTTAGCAAGAAAGATGGAGGTTGCAAGACTTTTAACGGACAGAATGGTGTGTTTGTTACATGGTATAAAACTGATCAGGAGATAACATAATAGAACAAAAAATTTGACACGCGTTTCGTTTAAAAAAAGGGTGGGTTCTGAGTAAGCTTCCTAAATCTTTTTGTTTTTGCAAAACAACCGCTCTATGAGTTAGGGGCTGTTTAACAAACGCTTACCCGGGTAAGACTTACCAAGTCATATTACCTTACCGGAGGAATATGACAAGTACCAAAAATCTTACCCGGTAAGAGCAAAGACAAGGAAAACAAGGACCAAGAGTCTTACCCCGGTAAGTGATTGTGACAACTCTTACCACAGTAAGCATTTACCGGATAAATTGTTGCATACGATGCCGTTTTGGTGGACTAAAATCTTACCCGATAAATAAATGATAATGTTGAATTTTGCCGGTAAGTACTTACCCGGGTAAGATTTAGTAAACGGCCCCTTAGTTTTTACCAAGATTTTAAATGGATACTCATTGTTTACTGTTTAGAGAATATATAAAACTTCATTAGATTACTAAATTATTGTTTAAAAGAGCCCTTTTAAGAGATAATGAAGTTTTCAACATATATCAAGGAGAAATAATTCAAGTGTGTCTTACAGTGTCAAAAGGGAGGTCAATAAGCACAGATTATCCTAGAGCGGCAAGATTTGCCTCTGATATCGAGTGAAAATAGGTAAAACCCTATTATACACTCTCCAAAGAAATACTTCGAAAAGGGAAATGAAGTTCAAACTAGAGGTGTAAATGAGTCAGCTTTTAACAAGCATACTCAAGCTCGAGCTCGTTTATCTCGAACTCAAGTCGATCTTAAACACAATATAAAACTCATTTAATTTAATGAGCCAAACTTCAAAAAACCAGTTTCAATTCAGCTCATTTAAAAACACAATTAAAATTTTCGAGTCAAGCTAAGCCAAGCCATTCGAGCATATATATATACTTTTTCGAGCCAAACATACTCATATGTTCATAAATAATACAATATACAAAAAAAGTATCAACCTCAAGCCAATAAACGAGTTACTAAATCGTGTGTACAAGCCCATAAACGAGCATCAAACTCTCAAGACCTACATTGAAATAGTTATTCGAACTCGAGCCTTGTATATTTTTTTTTCAAGTCGAACTCAAATAACTTATTACTCAACTTGGCTCGTTTACACCCTAAATTCCAACATATATTGAAAATAAATGACAAAATTTTAGCTTATTCCCAATATGGTACTCTAATAACTACAAATTCTTCAAAAGATGGTACTTATTTTTAGTAAACTTGTTAGATAAATGAACACTAGAATCACCACCTAAAATCTTTCAAACAAAAAACTTTAGCAATTATGATGTATTCTTTAAACCACATGGAATGTGACGTACTGGTTAAGGCTTGTGAAGGATGAGGCTAGATAACCCAGGTTCGAATCCAGTCGCAAACGATTTGTAGCCACTGGGGTATTATCTCAAAGCTGTATGCTTTAGCAGTCTTAAAATTACCAGGGATCAGTCTAGGCAAATGTCTAGGATATCCTTTTAAAAATAAAAATGATGAATTCTTTATTGCTACAAAAGCCAATTAAACAAACTAGAAACAATCAAACAAAAAAAGGGGCAATTTAAAAAGAAAGAAGATCAAGAAACATTAGCAAGAAGATGGTTTCCCAAAACAAGTCTCTAATTTGCATCATCATCATCATCATCATCATCAACTCAACTTTGTACCAAATATACGAAACCCGACCAACCGACCGACCACCACCTTAGATTACGCAAATTACACAACATATTAAAAACCCCCATGTCTTCTTTCTTCTCATAATATCACAGTTAAAACACAGCCTTAATTTCTCCAATCACACACACACACACACACACTATTATTATCGACTCTTTTACTTAACCAAATATCCCAACAGAATCCCCATCAAACCGATAAGAATAACGTATATGAGCGGGATACCACCACCCTGGCTTTTGTTGCCTTGAACCCTTAACATTTCCTGCAAATTTAAATCAAACGATAATGTCTTTAGGAATCGGGTTTTACCAAAAATAAAAAAATGAATTTGGTCAACGGGTTTCTTTGATAAAAAGTTTTTGGAAGTTGGTTCCATTTTAGTGCAGTTTGTCCTGTAGTTTAAGGTTATGTTTGGCAAGTTAGTTGGTAACCGATAAACTAGTACTATTTGGTAAAAACTAACTGATAAGTTATATGACAATGTAAAATAACCTAAAAAGAAGTGTTGGAAAATTAATTGTATAAATGAAAGGGGAAAAATTGGAAGGAAAAATAAAACATTTTTGACTAAGGGGTTGTTTGGTTGATTTCTTGTATGGACAAAACTGTCTGTGTGGATTAATATGTCTGTATAGATTGTGAAGTTTTTTTTCATAGATGAAGCAAGCATATTTCTTAATTAAGAGTGACAGGTTTGGAAAGAAAAAAAAACTTGACTTTCTGCATAAAGCTCCCCCGAAAAACTTACTGAATAAGCCACTTTCTATATCATTAAGCCAGTACCGAAAGGTTATGTTGGCAAACTAGCTATTAAGCTAGCAGTTAGCTGAAAAACTGATACGTTTGGCTGATAAGTCTGAGGACAAATGTAATACGACCTAAAAGAACATGTTGAAAAATTACTTTATCTAACATTACATTTTATAATTAAAACAAATGATTAATACATTTTATCATATTAAATTATCTAGTAACAAAAAAGAATAGTTTTCCAATTATTTAGGTTTAATGGAAAATTTTCATTATATTTGTATTCTATATTATATTTGCAATATTATTACAAATTTCCCACACATGGCACGAACCTCAGATGTTAAGAAATGTAAATGAAGTTTCTAAAATTATCAATTAGTGCAACAAAAAATGAGTTTTAGAATATTCGTCACATTAATTGATGATTTGAGTTAAAAAATACACATAATATGAATAAAAACAAAGTTTGTCAACCATAATTAATCATTCTTAGAAAAATATTTAGCTAATAATTGAACATTTTCTTAAAACCATTTATCAAAATTTGATTATTTTATGGAACAGAAAAAATATAACTTAATATTTATATAACTTGTACATTTGAAGAATTATTATATTTGATTTTTGGCCGACTAAATCTATTGAATAATAGTAAACAATATAAAAATGATTAATATGACCAATAATAATTCAAAATAATAAGTAATAATAAATAATAATTAGGGGCATAATTGGAAGAAAGTAGAAAAAATTCCATAAAGTTTACCAAACGCTCTTTCAAGTAGTATTTCAAAAAGCTAGTTATATTGGTTAACAGGACATTCTCAATAAGCTCAAAACTTAAGCCAGCTTACCTGCTTATGGTTGCCAAACATGGCCTAAATACCTAAATGATGTTTGGCAACCATAAGCCAGTTATTTTTTGTGCTTAGTTTGGTAAGTCATAAAATAGCTTATAACCTAGTTTTTAGAAAAGGTTATTTCAGGTAGCGTTTCAATAAGCTCAAAGAGCTTTTTTTTTCACTCTTTTACGATTATTCCCCTTATATTTTACATAAATGACTAAAAACCCTATCATTTTAGGTAATTTTACATTGCCATCTTGTTTATACTAAATATTAGAACTGGTTTATCAGCTAACAACTAACTTCAACCAACTTCTCAGCTAGTTTGCCAAACATAGCCAAACTCTTTTTATGTAAAATAATAAAAACCAACCCTAGAAGCACGTGGTAGTTTAACAATTCATGGAAATAACTGGAAAGTTGACCAACTAAACAAATCCTACCCTGGATCACACTTTGTTAAAATCATATGGTTCAGAAGTCTCCATATAATTTAAGTTTTTCCTCTTTAAAGAAATATATAGCAAGTTTCTAATGTAGATAAAAAGGAAAAGTGAGGAGTTGCTAAGAAAATCAGCAATGCAAGGGTATCAGGATAGCAGCATATAGCTTCAATGAAAATACAAAATAGTACAAGAATACATACGTATATATATATATAGAGAGAGAGAGAGAGGGATAATCCTTTAGAAACTTTTTAAAGAGTAGAAACTCGTGGAAACCAATATAAAATCAATGTAAAAAATAATTTTTTTCATCAAATATTATGATTTAAGATATTGTTTCAAACATATGGAAAAAATTATATGTGGAAAAAAAACGTTTTGTTTCACCATATGAATTTTGTTTCTTATGTGATAGTGAACCAACGTTTTTTTTTCATATGTAATATTTTTTTTACTTATGAACACAAACATATGTGAAACAATATCTTAAATCATAACATTTGATAAAGAAATTATGAAAAAAATTATTTTTATATTGTTTCCACGAGTTTCTACTCTTTAAAGAGTTTCTAAATGAAGAAGCCTCTCTCTCTCTCTCTATATATATATATATAGGAGCGGGTTCAAATGAGAACTCAAATTTGGTTGTGAACGTGAGGACAAATGATCGCGCGACATGTGTCATATTCAGACTGAATATAGTATTTATTCGGTCTGAATAAGTATTATCCACACTGTGGTCTTTATTCAGTCTGAATAATGGTTATTCGGTGTGGATAATACTTATTCAGACCGAATAAATACTATATTCAGTCTGAATATTTCTTTGATTATTCAATCTGAATATGTCACGTGTCGCGCGCTCATTTGTCCTCACGTTCACAACCAAATTTGAGTTCTCATTTGAACCCACCCCTATATATATATATATATATATGGCAAGTCGTACCGCAATACTAGATATGGGAAGATGCTTGAATTAGATATAAGATAACATGTGAAACATAATATCACTGATGGACATGAAATCGAGTGATGTCTGAATGTTCAAAAATGCAATCGACGATTATAGATTATGAAGATAGTCAGGTTAGAGTCAAATTAGCTATGAGTATTTATTTTTGTTAATTAAAATGCCAGCTACAAACTGAACTTTTTATAACACATAAGTAAAAACATAAGTAAAGATTGTGTACCAGTTCTCGATGAAGCTTGTTACTTTGTTGAACAGCAGAATTCTTCTCTTCTGTCAGCTTAGAAATAAGGGCTCTTGTCTGGAAAAGCAGAAGGCAGTGAATGTAAGCAAAAGTTAACCATTAAACATGTGTAGATGATAAAAACTTGCACACATTATATAAAAATTTATAAAAATGCAAGCACAAGATAACACAAATGACTAACAGACTTAAGGGGCTGTTTACTTGGTTTTCCGTTAAGTCCTGTATGGATAAAGTTGTTTGTGTGTCTGTATAGATCGAGAAGGTTTTTGATTAGGAGGGTTTTTTTTTCATTGATGAAACGAGTGTGTATTTTAATTGGGAAGGACAGGTTTGAAAAAACTTGGCTGTCTGCATAAAGCTCCCCTCTAGAAGCTTACTGAATAAGCCACTTTCTCTTTTATTATTAAGCCACTACCAAACAGTTACATATAGCTGACTGAATAAGTTGTGAATCCCATTAAGCTCATTAAGCTGCTAACAAACATGCCCTTAGTTTCAACTGGAGAGGGATGCAGAATAGCTTTTCTTGTTTGAGCAAAAAACAAATCATCAACAAAAATAATAAGTAGCTCAGAAAATAACCTCTGATGATTTCTCTTGAGATTCAGCATATGCTCTTGGAACCTAAAAATTAAAATTTAAGCACTTTTACATAACTACAGTGGTTACATATAAATGTTCTAGATGGTTAAAAGATGCAAACATAAATATATATATATATATATAATAAAACACCAAAAGATTAAAAACTCACAGCAGTAGAGTCAGATGTGTTTATAGTCCCATTGTCTGATATTGAAGCCCTTGGAGAAGAACCCTCCTCTGATCCTTCTCTTACGGGTGATGGTGGTTGTGGTGGAGCAACATAATTAACTTTTAATTTGCATTCCTCCACTTGATTTCCGGATTCTTTATTAAACTGTTGCAAATAGATGTATAAAACTTCCATCCACAAAGTAGATATTTTTGAACATATGTTGATTAGCTAAATAATTACCAACTCTGGAGTAATATCTTTAGGGGCGGCTCCAGGACTTGCAACTGCACTCTGAAGCAAAAACTTATCCTTGCATTGCATGTCAGGAGGAGCTTCCTTTTGAGCTTGCATTGTAACTATAAAAATATCAATGTGAGTTAGCCACCAAATTTGTATGCATTATGAATTAATACAAATTGTGGTAAAAGTGCTTGATTGGCAAAAATATTAACTATGCAATTAATAAAACATGACGTTTGTAATGAAGCAAAAATTACATATATATATATATATATGTATAGAGAGAGAGAGAGAGGGGAAAGTTCAAATGCGAACTCAAATTTGGTTGTGAACGTGAGGACAAATGAGAGCGCGACACGTGTCTGAATGTAGATTATTCAGACTGAATAATCAAAGAAATGTTCAGACTGAATATAGTATTATTCTGACTGAGTAATGCTTATTCAGACTGAATATAGTATTTATTCAGTCTGAATATGACACGTGTCGCGCTCTCATTTGTCCTCACGTTCACAACCAAATTTGAGTTCTCATTTGAACCCGCCCATGTATATATGTATATATATATAGGGAGAGGTTCAAATGAGAACTTTGTAAATTTAAAGGAACAAAGGAAAACTCTGTGGACCACATATGATGTGGGTCCCAAGTAATATTAAATCATATCTGACTCAATGGTGGGCCCATTGATGCATAAAGCAATACCAACATATGGATGGTTGAAAACAGAGGAAATCTTAATGGAAGTGCCAAGAACCAGATAGCCATGATCAGACTCAAAGTGATCAATGGAACAAGTACACAGGCTAGAGATATACAACACATAAGAAGAAGAAAAATCCCTGAAAACAGATGCACATACAAAGTAAAAGAGAAAGCAGAAACCTATGACATCACAAGTAGAGTGAGGCAGCACAACCCCAGTGTTGGGCCGAACACAATACTTCTTTGGATTCGTAGTTTTAACCTGAAATTTCAGAAAAATAGAGATAACTGAAGATATAACATTGCTAGTTTACCACCTCAAGAATTAGTTCGTAATCCCATTCTCAAATTTTTTGCAACTATAGATGCCTAGAAGTATTAAATTTGATTACTTGAGATAGTCACAATTATTTGTAATTCAAAAGAAAATGGCACCTGAATTTGTCAGAACAGATAAAACTCATGATATAAACATTGCCAATTTGGTACTTCAAGAATTAGTGCTTGATCAGATTCTCAAATTTTACACCTACGGATGCCTAATGAGATTAGAATTTATTAAAATTTAGTTCAGAAGAAAACAGTTCCCCCAATGTTTTCAAGAAAAGATTAACTCAGAGATCAGAATATAACATTGCTAGCTTACCACTTCAAGAATTAGTTATTTGATCGGTTGATCCTATTCTCAACTTCACTTATACATGGCTACCAATCTTAAAATTGATTACTTGAGATCGATACAATTATTATTACTTATCACTTCGAAAACAACAGCCCCCTAATTTGTATTGTAAGAAGCTTCTGTGAATTGGAGTTTAGGAAAATCATCTTTTAATTCAGTAAACAGCTTCATACGAATGTCAAATCCAAAAACCAATAAACTTATTATTTCTACATGCAAATTTTACTCGAATCAAAGAAAGAAGAAGAAAAACTTCAATCAAAACAAAAAATTGATACTAGCAACAATAACAGTACCTTGAACGCCACATGATTATTCGTCTTGTTCGTTAATTGCATGGAACAAGAGATCTGCTTCTTCAATTCAACTACGCAAAACGAAAACCACAACACAAAAACTAGGAATTTAGTAAGAAAAATAAAACTAGCAACAGATCTGAAAACGAGAAGAGGAATCACGCAATAAACTAACTGAAAAAAGAGTATTAAATCGTATAATTTACAAGGAAACTGAAGCTCCTGAGGCTCGACACTGAGAAGCTCTCCGGTACTCATTTCTTTTCCTTTTTTTTTACCAAAATTCAACCGCCAATCGAAAGCTTTGCCGGAAAAGTAGGAACAGAAAGGAGTTTCGCCGGCGGTCAACAAAAGAAAGTATCTCCGGTTACCGACGTCGGAGAATCCAGCGAGAGTGATAGAGATCTCGTTTTCGAATTGTGTGCGTTTCTGTCTTTCTGTGTGTGTGTGTGTGTGTGTGTGTGAGAGAGAGAGAGTAGAGAGTAGAGAGAGAGTGGTTTTCTTGTGGTTTTATTATCTAAAGGCTGCAATTATATCCGGTTCAACCGGTTCTTATAAACCATTGAAGTCCGGTTCAAAACGGTCTATTTGTAAAGTTACGTTACACAGTGAAAAGGTAAATTACAAATTTGGTCCCTTCGGTTTGTCTTAAATAACACTTTTTATTTCTACACTTTTAAAATTATAAGTTGGTTATTATTTTATGAAAAAATTACAATTTTATATAAAATCTTATGAACCTTGTTATTTTATAAAAAAATCGTTAAAAATTATCATTTATAAAAAATATGTTTAAAAATTAGTTAATGTATGAATATTTAAATAGTATAATTAATGTTGATTTCTCCAAAATGAAGATGCTGTTAGAGATGAGTGTATATTTTTTTAGAGATTTTGACTTTTTAAGTCTCTATTTTAGAGATGTTGTTGGAGATGCTCTAAAAGCGTTTAATTTTGATCCTCTCCTCTAGAGATCATTAAAAAAAATCTTTAAAATGGGGCATTTTTGTCTTTTTATCGATTTTTTTGCTCTTTAGAGCATCTCCAAGAGATTCCCCAAAATGAAGAAAAATGGGAATATGGGGATTTTGGACAAAATTTTTGGTCCAAAAACTTCCCCAAAACTTTCTCCAAAATGGAGAAATTAGGAGAGAGAGTGAGTTTTTCTTCAAATATGGAGTTAACTCCAAAAATGATTAACAAATGAATTGACCAATAGAAAATTTTGAAAAATAAATATTTAATGAAAGAAATAATATTTTAATAGATGGTACGATATTTTAATATTATTTTGGAGAAATTATAGGGAATTTGTTGGAGATGAATGCAATTTTTTTTAGAGATTTTGTTATTTGCTTCTCCATTTTGAAGAAATTATAGGGAAATTGTTGGAGATGCTCTTACCTGATTAAAATTAATTTTATGGTTTTTTTTCAATGTGGTTTTTCATTGGTAAAAGACAAAAATATCGATAAAATAACTATAACGATTTTTATTAACAGAATTTTTTAACAATTGTTATATAAAAGAACTAAATTTGCATGTTTTTATAAACCATTATGGCATCTTGTAGTTTTAAAATTATAGGGATAAAAAATGTTATTTTTTGCCAACCCAAGACTAAATGTGTAGTTTACTCAAAAATAACTAAATTTGCCTGCTTCTTTTTAAAAATTGATATAAATTATGCACATAAATAATAACTACGAGTTTAAATTTAGAGGCAAAATTATTTTTTCTAAATATATTCTAATATAGAGAAATATTATTAGGATATGTTTTGGTTTGACAAAATGTTTTCAAAATGATTTCAATTTCATGGAATAGCTTAAAATTGAAATGACTTGAAATCTTTTATTGGTTTGGTTTGTAAAAATTTAATTGAATTTTGTTTTTTTATAGATAATTTACAAAATAAATTGTAAGACAAGTAAATACATTTTATTAATTGAGTATTACAAAATGAATATTTTAAACATATTTTAAACATACTTTAAAATATTATTAAAATAAATCTTATGAAATCCATGAAATACCAACTAATTTCATGGGATCTTTAAATTCAATGTTTGTGGTATTTTAATTCTTGACTTTCCTTTAAACCAAACGTGAGATTGGAATAAAATTCAGTTTCGAATCCATGAAATCTCACCAAATACTGCAATCCAAACAACCCCTTAACATATGAATTAAGATAGAGGAAAGTTTAAATGCAAACTCAGATTTGGTTGTGAATGTGAGAACAAATGAGAGTGCGACACGTGTTTAAATGTAGATTATTCAGACTGAATAATCAAAGAAATATTCAGACCGAATAAAACTGAATATAGTGTTTATTCAGTCTGAACATACACTATATTCAGCTTTATTCGGTTTGAATATTTTTTGATTATTCAGTCTGAATATGACACGTGTCACGCTCTCATTTGTCCTCACGTTCACAACCAAATTTGAGTTCTCATTTGAACCCGCCCCAAATGAGATATATCTTAAATGTGGGACGACGAATTTTGTTTCATCTCGTCATGAACGTGGAACAGTGAGTTTTGTCATATTTCATCTTCTTCCATTTACCAAACAAGTCTTTAATACATATATCGATCAGTTTTATAAACGTGAAACAATAAGTTTTGTCATATTATATCATACCAACATGTGATAGTAAGTTTTGGCTTGTTTTATATACCAAAGTAGCTTAATGATCTTAATATTTGTATTTCAAAAAGAAAGAACTTAGAAAGACAAATTCTAATAAATAACTATGGTGTATTAAAAAAATTGTTATAAAGAGTGATTACATCTTTAAAATTTGTTATTAAAATGATTTAATTTTTAAAAATCATTATCAAGATAATAGAACTTTTAAAAAAATCATTATAAAGTTAATCCGTTTGATCTCTATTTTTATAATTTTATAGGCTTTTCTTTTCTTGGGGTGGGGCATGGGCTAATGGAACGTTTTAGTCAACAAAATCCTTTTCCCACCGTTTTTTCTAGAGGGAAAAAAACGATTATCATTTCACACCTTTTTAATAATATGTATATATAATAATAGAAAAAGAAAGTAGGTTGAATTTTACCTTAAATATATTGTATTTTGGTTAAAGAAAATTATTTAATATAAGTCGTCTGTGGTGGATCCACAAATTCCTTTGAGCAGATGTATTTTTAAGGTGGATTAAAGAACTGCAAACTCGCAAGTTTGATCTGAGGGAAAGGTCGATGTTGTTTGACCTGAGCGAACATTAATTATGTCGATTTCGAGAATAATGCATTTTTTTAAAATTGAATCAACTTTGATCTTTTGAGCATAACACAAGACTACGTTTTATGTCTCATGTTGAATTCCACTATTACGGGTAATTTTTTGGTTTTTTTGATTGATTTTATAAAAAATTCCAACTTGTAGTATTTGATATTGATTGTCCGATGATTATTTTTTCTAGGTTTTCACTTTTGTTTCTTTATGCATCTAGAATTCCTAGTATTAAATAGGATCTTTTGCAAATCAAGATTAATTATGCATCTATCATTTCGAATAACAATACTCTAATCAATAACTGAAAGCAAATTAGAAAATACAAGTAAACCAAAAGGAAGAACTTATACTTTTGGGAAAAGTTAATGATGATTAAGAACGTGATAATTCACAAGAAGGCTTGAGGATGCATTGTGAAAGTGATTTATGATTGAAAGATATATGGTTTTCCAGTTGTGAACCAAAAAATATAATAATAGCTACAAGTCAGAATCAACCCCAAGACCTCCTATAAGGAGAGTGTTATCTCGGCCAGCTCAAACCACCCCACCACGTCTAGATTTATGTTACAAATTTGGTTTCAAAATATTTTTAGGGCACCCTCTGAATCAATCGAGTGCACTTTCAAGACATCTGATTTTTCTACTTTGCATTAATTAAGTGAGCGGGTGCACGGGGCCCACTCAATCCTTTCTAGGTCTCCCCGCAAGTCGTATTCCTTAGGGGCGGGTTCCATTATGAACCTAAAATTGATTAGAAACCTAAAAGTTGTCCACAACACAATACTTAACATGTTAATCAAGAAAACGAACGTATTATCCATCATTATTAATGTTGTAACATATATATTCATAATGAATGATGCGTCCATAACATGTCTATATTCATCATGAATGTATGATTCATGATGGATAACACTTCCATATTCTTCTGAATAACACTTATTCATCATGAATGTTTATGTTTAAAAAAGGACACGCTGTGTTGTGGATGGTTTTCGGATTCGTCATGAAACCTTCCTTGTATTCAATATTTGATCTGAAAAGATAAGAATTTTTTAATAAAATATATAAAATGAGCTCAAATTTTGACCTTCGAATTGGTGGGTTGATGAGAAAATGAAATTAAGATACAACAAATAATAATCGTAATGATCGATTTAAGTTTATCATATTTTTTAAAGTCATGACTATCATTTAATAATTTTTTTTGTATGCTATCTTCAACATTAACAATATTTCGTTCAACAGTCAAATTTGAAAACTTTATATTCAAAAGATTCGTTTTAATATATTGAACAAAACATATAAAATAATACATTGGATGATATTCAAAATCTTTAATAAAAAATTACACTTAACTTTTAATAGTTCTTTATTTTAAAAATTATAATATTTATTATATTATTAAAATATTTTTATCGTAGTCTTAATTATTATTTTTTTATTCTTAAACATTTAGTTTCAAAAATTTCTTATTAATGATAATATAATTTAAAAAAAACATCTTATGATAATCACTGTCTAGGAGTCTTTTAAATTTGAAGAATTTCACTCTATTTTACTTGAACCATTTTGAACAATCTATTGTAGCAAAAAAATTACCTAAAATTCTCATTATACGTACATAGAACACCTCCAATCGATTCCCTAAAATGAAAAACACTGGTATTTTTATCATATTCAAAAACTTAATATAATAATTATAATAATAAATCTAAGTGTAAAACAAACTAAAATATATATACATTTGGAAGGAGAAAAACACCCCAAAAATAACTCACAAAAACGTAAAAGATCAAAAAAGAATGAGAGGTGGTTGGATTTGGTGTTCAATCGATTATTGTAAGTAAAATTCTAACCCCGTTCCATGTGATGTGTATAAGTGTTAGGTAAACTTTAAATTGTAAGTTTATTTATGTGTAGATTATTAGAGCATCTCCAACAGCTTCTTTATACTTTTTTTATAATAGAGAAGTAAAAATAAAAATCTCTAAAATGAATTTCAATCATCTCCAACAGATTCTCTATTTTAAAGATTTTATCATTGATTATATTATTTAAATATTCTATAATTTTAGGATCCCAATACACTTTAGAGAAAAATATAAATAAAATGATATTTATTTAGTTCTAATTGGTGGATTGAATAAAAACTCGTTTCTCTCTCCTCTATTTGGAGATTTAGAGAAATCTCTATATTTGGAGATTTTTCCATTAATCTCTATTTTAGAGAATGAAATAGAGAAGCTGTTGGAGAGGTTTAGAGAACAAAAATGTGATTTTCTTTATTTTAAAGATGTTGTTGGAGATACTCTTAGCTATCATATCAATGACATAAATGTACCTTAATTTGGCCCGTAGATCAAGTCTCAAGGTTATAATTGAATATCTTTTTTGTAAGTTATTGATATATTTCAACGTTATTTTATATACTATGTTTATGCATGTCGCATTTAACAAGAGCGCCAAACAAATCAAGAAGAAACGAGTAATTTACTAATTTTGAGCTTAACGCTGTTAGTTATACAGTTGGGTTTGCCATAAAAGTGAATTAGGGCAATGGAAACGAATTTGGTTTAAGAAATGAGTAATTTTGAGCTCAACATTGCTAGCTATGGAGTTGGGTTGCCACAAAAGTGAATATGGGTGGTGGAAACGAATTTGGTTCAAGAAACAGTTACAATATTGCATGAAAACAGACAAGTATCATATAAGTTGCAAGTCTGAATACGAGTTAAGTCAAAGGTCGACTACCAAAGGTCGGGCGAACTAGATTTGGCCCACAATGCAAATACAACTCTCTTGAACTATTAAGAAATATTTTACTCTAGTCTAGACAGTTGAATCTCTTATTTTTAGCCACAACCAACATATTATAACCGAACAAGTCTAGCAAACCTCGACTTTACTCTTGCCTGTACAGTCTATAATGTCAAATTGTATATTAACAAGCTTAAATCCGTAAATTACGTATTACTTCAAAATTATAAAAAAAATTGCAAGTTGGGAGTACTTTCAGAAAATAATCTTTCTACCTCTTGAAACAAAGGAAAATCCTATATATACTTCGTAAATCATAGACTCTAGATCTGAGTGAGATATTATATTGATATAAATATATATTATGATTCAATAAAACTATATATATACACAAAAATAAGGTATTAACGTTTAAGTAGGTATACGACATTATTACAAATGTTATTTATGTAAATACAATCAAATAGAATGGTAATGAACTAGAGATGGCAAGAAGTTGATTTACGGCCGGGTCGGTTGGTTCCGACCAAAAATCATAAGGATTGGTTTTAAGTCTAGTAACCTGTCTTAAATGTTGGGCCTGACTCAGTTTTTTAAATCTTTCTTATACAAAAATGAAATACATGTTCTTATAATTACAGTTTTTGAAATTTAACATTGATATACACTTTAACTAATACATTTAAATAGATAAATCTTCAAAATTCTAGAAAAATACCTGAAAATCTTGTAAAAATCATTAAAAAAAACTTGTATTATAATTTATAAAACCCAAAAAAAATTGAAAATTCGGTCCAATATATACAAGGTCCTAAGTAAGGCCTTGAAATTCCATAAAACTTGTAATTAATCCTACAGGTGGCAATTTTGTACCAAAATAAACTAATCCATTTCTATACCAACGGTACCAATTGGTACCGGTTCCAATCTGTTGGTACTTGGTAGTATCATATCATGGTATTGGAAGTCTCGTAACGTGGTATCGACTTACTTAATTATTTATTAGTTTTAATTTTTAATTTTGATGTGTTGAATATTAAAAATTGTAACATTAATCTTTTTGTTTAAACAGTTTAATATTTTCAAGTTTTATTTTTTCCAATTAAAAAACCCTTAAAAACGACATGTGTGATGTGTAACCTGCAAACTGAAAATGTCACTCAAATTTTTAACAAAATTGCAAACTTTCATATATGAACTTGAAGTTGATACAAAATCAATACCAACATGTACCAACCGGAAAAAAATGGTACCAACTACATTTAGTTGGTACATGATATAAAATTTTATATTTCAATTATAATTGATTGATATACAGTATTAAAGAAAAAACATTAATACTGTACCAAATCCACCCTTAATCAACATAACCGAGCCTAGTTTGATCATCTCTAGAATGAACCTAAATATATTACTTTGACTTTTGGTCAAAATTGTACTTTTTACAAGTGTTTTAAAGTATAAGAAGTTATCATATAACAATATATAATGATTTTGATCATATTAAAAATAATAATTTAATGTAGAATTTAAGTAACTATCGTGAATAAAGACATAGCATTTAGTTTGAATTATCAACACTTTAGAAAAGTGAACTTGTATTTATTTATTGAATTAAATGGCACTTATAATATAATGCAAGTATTGTAGTGGTTGGTGACCACCAATTCATAGTTCCATGTGGATGTTAAGAAAAGGTGGATCTTGAATAAGTTATTCATACAGGATCTGTTTGTTAACAGTTTAATAAGGCTCACAGTTTATTAAGTCAGTTATACATGATTATTTAATAGTGATTTAATGATAAAGGTGAGGGCTTTATGCAAAAAATCATATTTTTTCTAAATTTGCCCCTTCCAGTTCAAAAACTCATCCCTCCCATTTATAAAAAAACTTCAAACAATAACTTTCTCAAACTATACAAACATATTAATCCACACAGACATCTTTATTCATTCAGAACTTAATAAAACGGCCCCTAAAAAGATTAGATATTAAAATATTACTTTCTTGTATTTTTTTATGCCTTGGTTTTTTGGCTTTGTTCAAATAAATTCATAAAGTTTATTATTACTGGTTTATTTTGTGTATTTCGAAGCTCAAACATCATCAAAAGATGCTTCATTGCTTCGTTAAGTGTATCATATATCCCTCGTATGAGGGGCATTTTGGTCTTTTTACCCTTCTTCTTTCTTCTCAAGAAAATTCACCTCCTTAACCAACCACCACCCACCATCACTAGTCAATAACATAAATCAAATTCATACACAAAACCTGAATCTGATTTATCCAAAAAATTAAAACTTTATTCGAACTAATCCAGATTCACGCATAACTTTTTTAAAAGGCGGTTTTACCCTTAACGTGAGGGCCATATCACTAACTTAAAGAACCCTTCTCCTAAGAGTATTAACTATTAGATGGAGGGACTAGTTTGGACTTCTATTTTACCACAAACAAAATGTGGGAATTGACTTTTTAACCCTTTCCTAAAGACAAAAAATGATGATTAGTTACAATAAAGCAATTAAAGTTAAGAATAGTAAAGAATAAAAAAAAAGTAACTTTATACTATAACTTCTTTTAACACCTTCTCAAAATATGCCCTCTATACCATAAAGAGTATAAACAAATAGAGAGATTGTTTCTATAAAAACATATGATTTCATATGAAATGATTACAAGGACATGTTTCAATTACAAACTCATCCATTTATACGAACTTTACAAACAATTAAATTAGGAAACAACTGAGATATTTATAGACAGTTATCATAATTTATTATGCTTGAATATATATATATATATATATAGAGAGAGAGAGAGAGAGAGAGACGGTTCAAATAAGAACTCAAATTTGGTTGTGAACGTGAAGACAAATAAGAGCGCGACACATGTCATATTCAAACTGAATAATCAAAGAAATTTTCAGACCGAATAAAACTGAATATAGTGTTTATTCAGTCTGAATACCGCTTATTGAGACTGAATAAGCATTATTCAGACCGAATAAACACTATATTCAGTTTTATTCAGTCTGAATATTTCTTTGATTATTCGGTCTGAATAATCTACATTCAGACACGTGTTGTGCTCTCATTTGTCCTCAGGTTCACAACCAAATTTGAGTTCACATTTGAACTTTTTTTTTTCTCTCTCTATATATATATATATATATATATGGAAGATGATAAGTTCATTAATTAAGATCATGACTTTGAATTAGGAAACAAAATAAAATCAGATATTTATTAAAGTATTTGGACGGCTAAGATTGGTTTGCAAAGTTTGCATAAATGGATGAGTTTGCAACTGAAACGTGACCATGATTATAATTTGTTATATATATCATACACCACATGCAAATTTGTATGGTCCTTCCATTTTTCTTTCAAAAAGTTGCATATTGTTGCTAAAAGTAATTTAAATCTATATCTTATATTGTTGGATTATATATACACAAAATATCAAATGGTAAAAAATATAAAGTTATCACATTTATTTAATTTTCATACATCCCACCATCAACCCGAAGAAGTTTCGGGCCCACCGATCTTCAAACCCAACGGCTCGTTTTCACGAAGATGAGCCGTGAACCCAGCGTACCAAGCCACCCTCATGATCTGGACCCCAAGAACCAGCACCCACCAGCACACGAGCCCTCTAATCGTATGAACCGTCCAACCCGGTGCACCAAGCTCGGACCCAAGCTTCAAACCCCTCATGAGCTGCAACACACGGTACGATTCGTACACAACCGGGGTCACGAGCCACACGGGCGACTCCCAGTGCCACGTCAGCATCTCGGTCAGCATCTGGACCGCAAGAAGCAAAAGATACGGACCCAAAAGGATCGCGAACGAAATGGGTGCGAGTTGCGGTTGGAAAAGACCCTTTTCGGAACCCAACATCATGGCTAACGGAACCACGAACCCGGATACGGTTGCAACCATGTTCCAGAACCTGTAGCCGAAAGGGGCTTGGCTACGGCACGGTTCGAGTGACTCGATTTTCGGGCGCGAACACGCGTCCGCCATTAAAAGGAACAGGGTTGCACCCAGGTTGAAAATGCAGTCGAGCCCGGTTAACGACAAAAGGCTCGCGATATTGGGTCCTAAAAAGATCGAAGATATTGGTAACCAAAGGGTTGGGACCATCCCGGTGGCTAGAAGAACGGCTGGGCCCACGAGCCACATCGGCCATCTAATGTAGCCAACTTTCGAGACCCTTTTGGGCTCGGTCATTTGAGATTCGGCGGTTTCGGTTTGATCGGAGTCTAGGGTTTCGAATAAGGTGGTGGGACCGCTTAAAAACTGGGATTTTGTGGTGTCATCGGTAAGGGCGTATGTGACCGGTGGCGGGTCCCACGGGGAGATATTTGTGCAGCTAATGGTGCGGTTTTTTGTTGCTAAATGTGGAAAAGTGATCCTAAAGTTTGCGGGTTTCAAAAGTTTGCGGTTTGTAGAGTGAATTTTTGGAAGAACCATTGATGCCATTGTAGATGGAGGACGAACTACCGAAGCCATTTTAGGGGTTTTTTCGGGAAAGTAATCTACACGACTTTTATCTGAAAAACGAAAATAGAAAGCATTCAAACAATATAGTTCAAACACAAATATATCAATTACAATACTAAGGCCTTGTTTGTTTTTTTCATTTTAAGCTCTTAATCACCACTTATGTCTGATTCGTTTAGGCATTTCATAATCATTTCCGAACTGAAATCAGACTTCAGACTTCGGACCTCTTAAAAAACAAACGCCACCTAAATAATTAAAGTTTCATATAATTATGTTGTTATTTCAACAAAGTTTTCTCATGAACAACTAAATCAATAATGTAATGTTTTTACAAGTTTTCATAATAGAAGATTGATTATATTTACTCATTGGGTTTCTCACAATATCATTATACTTGGTATATATATATATACACACACATAGAAATGTATAATTAATACTCGGGGTTATCCCCATCCCCGGTTTATAAATTCAGGGATTCCCCGGTCAAACTGGGATCGGGTTTCCCGCATATATAATTATATCGACCACTATTCTCTGCCACATTTAGGGATAACAAGATGAGGGCCAAAAGATATTACACCTGCAATTTATTCAGGTTTTATATGGTATTCAATTGGGTAATATTTCTTATAATTAGTGTTTATTATAAATAACTGAATGATTCATGAAAACAGCCTCATGATAGAAGCAAAGTTTGCGTACATCCTATCCCCTTATTAATAATTGGATGATTTCAAGAAATGGTTAGAAGTTATTCAAGTTAACAGGTTTTCCCTAGTCCCACATATTAGAAACTTATAATTAGATGAAACAAAAGTTTTCGAATCAACATCTTGAATATTAGATACAAGTATACGAACATATTTAATACTTAGATTTTTCACTAGAGGTTTAGAAGTAAGAGGATAAATGAGTTTTCTTGAAAGGAGTTGGAAATTTGTTGACCTTAGATCAAGATTGTTAAAAGAACAATTTTTCTTTCACTGTATTCTATATCTTTATTGTTAGTGTGGTATTTGCATATTATTCTTTCCCACCCTCCCTCTCGGTCACTAGTTACTTGGTTAGGAGCAATATTAGTATCATTATTTAGTTTTCCATTTGATAAGATGCGCCTTGCGCCTAGGCCCCAAGACCCCTTTGAGCCTAAGTGCGCCTTGAGCCTTTAACAACTTTGCTCTCGACATTTTAGGACAATCTGTATTCCCATCTAGCCTCTGCTATCCTCAAGGGCTTTTTTGGAGAACAATCTTAATGGGGTTCCATATATTCTCACATGGTATTAGAGCCAAGTTCTACCACTCTAGGGTAGGGACTCTGACACTCCAAAGTTGTTAAAGGCTCAAGGCGCACTTAGGCGCAAAGGGGGCCTAGGCGTAAAGCAAAGGCATGAGGCGCGGGCATCAGCAATGTGAGGCGCATCTTATATAAAAAATTATATATATAGAGAGAGAGAGAGACACACACAGAGAGTTAAACACAACTCAAATACGTCGCGGGTTACAGGCCTCTGGTGCATTAACCAACTGCACTTCGATAGAGACAGAAGGGAGAAGGGTTTAAAGCGTGAGCCATGAGGGAGAAGTTTTAAGGTCTGGGTATTTATAGAGAGAGGCCTGAAGTTATAAGAATCAGGTATTTAATATTAGAGTTTGACTTATGTCATCTACTTAATAACTCTTTCTTTAAGACGTCTAGAAGATAACAAGACGAGAAAACTTATTTAATATTGGGTTTGACTTGGTATTTAATAACTCTTTATGAGGCGCGCCTAGGCCCACAAGGCCTCAGCCAAGGCGCAAGGCCTTAGTGAGCCTCATGAATACGCCTAGCCTCGACTTTAAAAAAGCCCAAGACCTTGAGCTTTATGAGCCTCAGAGCCTAGGCGTTCCTCAAGCGCGCTTTTAACAACTATGTGACATTCTAGGGCAATATGTACTCGTCTACCTCCTTTTCAACATTTTGGGATTATATGCGCTTGTCTAGCCTCACTTCTTCTATCCTCAAGGGCTCTTTTAGAGGGTAATCTAATGGGGTTCTACATATTCTCACAAAGGGTATAACATGAACACCATACTTTAAGTAAGGGGACCCCTAAATCAAATCTAACCAAACTAGTTACAATAGGGGAACTAAAGTGGAATGTTTGGGAGTATCACATTATCATTGTTAAACTTTTTGAAGAAGTTTATCGACCATTTGGAACGAATTTGACAATTCTATAGCAATGACCACTTCCTAAATCTGTTAGTTGGACAAACCCACACACATCATTTTGCTACAAAAGTTTTTGAACGATTTCTTTAGCAATAATACATTCCTAATTTGTAGCATTAAGATTAACCACACTTTCCAAAAGGCAAATCAACCCTAACATGATGAATAGCAGATATAAGAAATCAATTTCAGATTCATATGAATATGTATTTCATAAAGATATAAATTTAGCTGTTATTTAAATAACCCTAATAAACTTATAGTCCTATTGAGTTATCACATACACTATTGAAATCGATTTGGTAAAATTCAACAAAATCATCTTCATAATAGTTATCAAATCCTACTCGAATGAATTTAAAACTGATACCAATTTTGAAATTTAAAGTTAGTCCGATAACCCCCAAAGATTAAAATCGCAACTCTTTTAAGCAGTTTTTTTTCTGAATTAGTTACAACCAGATACTAAACTCGCAGGAAAAAACGAGTAGAAAACAAAATCAAAAGATCAAATAGATTCCGAAGTTTGATTTATGTTTCGATTTGTTGATTCATTCAAATATAAACAGAAAGTAACAATATAAGAAATACCAAATTAGGGTTTTGAATAGATGAAATTACCTCGTTAAATCGATTAGGGTTTCTAGAATCACAGTTTTGCTTCAATTGATTTTGAAGAAAATGATGGCTGCAAAATTAACACGAGTTCGCCTTTTGTTAATTTCTGTTTGCTTCAGCTTCAATAGATTCAACAAGACGACGAAAATGGAGGCTAGAGTAAATTACAAATTTCATCCATTGACAACTTTATTTAACATTTTTGGTCCAAAATAACAATTTTGACATCACTGAAATCATAAAAATAGAGTTTCTTTCGTCTTCGACCCATCACTAAAACACTAAAAAAAAATATAAAGATCCAAATTATTGGCCTCTATATTTAAAGGCCCGTAAAAATAGACCACTAAAAAATATACTAATATTTAATTCAAATTTCTAATTATATATAATGATTAATAGTTTAATAGTTTAATAAATTAATAAAATAGTATAATAATAAATAAATATATTATTTTATTATTAAAAATGTTTTTAGTGTTTTTATCTTAGTGCGTGATTAGAGTTGGATTTTTTTTAGTGTTCAAATGACCCAATATTTTTAATGTTTTTTTATAGTGTTTTAGGTTGGAGATGCCCAGTCCATCGCTTGTTATTAAAAAATTCTTTTTTTTTCTTCCCAAAGACACGTTACTTTCACGAAATGGCTAAAAATTCCTAAATGAGATTATAACAATCTCGACCACGAAGGGTTTGGTCTACCAATTTATTGGCAAATACATTCATTAGAATTATTTCATAATAAATACTCGCCTAATTAAAAACGACGATTAACCACTTTCTTCATTTTTAATTGATAATAAGATTGAAAAACCAAATATACATGTATTGTTGATTAGGGATGAGCTCGTGACTGGATCGGTACCAAAACCGGAAGTGTCAAATCCAATAGCGAACCGATAAGTGAAATTCGGTATTGGTACCGGTTCAGTATCGGGATTTTCGGGACTAGAATCGTTTGGTACCATTTTTTTTTGGACAACTAACCATTGACCATTAAACACAATAATAAAAATCAAAATCACTTAACCAACTTAATCAAAACTCAAAAGTTTAACAACATAAAAAGTTTAACAACCGAAATATGAAGAATTGCAAGAAAAAAATCGGTATTTGAGTGAAAATTGCTAGAACTGAAAATTATAATATTTTTGGTGGATTTTCTAATAAAATGGAATATATGATGGTTAGGAAAAGGAAAAGGTTCTATTACCAATTTGAATTTAAAAAGTGGCTCTTTAAATTCCCCAGTTCGGTTCTGGATTACTGGGACTACCGAATCCCGAAAGTGATAAATCTCAATACCGAATCCCGAACCGGTATTGACAGTGTACCGGTACCGGTTCGGTTCGGGATTCAGTCCGTTTCGCTCATCCTTATCGTTGATATCTTGTAGATAGGGTTGTTGTGGAGCTACCATCCGACCATCATCGCCAATTCGTCATGGTGGCAATCTTTGTGCATAAAAATGTTTGTAATTGGGAACTTCTGACGTGGGTTCTCAATGTTTCGGCTGCAGAGTATCATGTAAGAGGTAAATCAAGTATATAAAAATACTGCTATGTGGATTGTGGTTGACTTAAGAGCCAATTTCCATAAGGAGCTCAATTTCCAAAAGAATTGTAACTCACATACTACAGTTGCCAGACAAGAACTCTTGCATGTTTGTAGAAGTATGTTATCCCAAAACCATCTGTGTTTTTCTCTATGTGTTAGTGGTAGTATTGTCAGGGGCAAAACTTGTTGGAAACTACTTGTAAACTTGTCTCTTTTGACAGAACTTGTCACAAGTCATTTGTCTTGAACAGAACATGCCAAACCCCATACGTAACATGAATATACAAGGAACGTATATCAATTAACAAAGCAACAATTATGTCGTTAGGGACTAAAATGGTATAACGTCTTGCTTAGTAACTGAAGTTACGTTTCTTGAGAATTGATACAAACACATAAGATACATATCTTAAAGTTTGTTTAAAAATCTGTCTATTAGTTTCATGTACCAATTATTGATAGTTTCTGACTTTATTCAAAGATTTATTTACGATAAGTGTAGAAAGCATAAAGGTGTGTATGTATATATCTCTATTTGTATTGCATGTGTGTATATATGTGTACTATACACATGTGAATTTTGTGTTTGTTATATATCGTTTAAAATACAAGATCTTTTTAATAATCCGTTGTCTTATATATGAAATCATAGTATTGTAATTTGTAAGCATTGATGTTGAATTTTATTATTTTACCAAACAAGTAAAAAATGTTTGCATCCTTATAAAGGATAAAACGCATGCCTGTAAATCTATTTGGCTATTATATTGTTTCCCTCTTAAAATGTCTGTTTTCTTATTGTATACTGGAACGTATCTAATGTATTGTTGCCCTACATTACCTAATTAACTCTTGATAACAAGCATAATGTAAGGTAACAAAAATCAAATACAACGCATTCAAGCATCATTTCTCATACGGGTCTTGTTGAGACTAATGATCCAGATTATGAAATATAACGTATTTAACATTAAAAAAAGACATCATATTTTAAATTACACCACTCATTGTCGGTTGCCAATGAGCTAAAATATCATATTCTAACATTCTACATAGTCTACGAAACCTGTTTTTATCTCAAATACATTGAGATATACCAAGACATGATCTAAACTGAAACCAAAATTGTAAGTCAAATGATGGGTATGGGCGCATTGAATTGAAATGATCGAATAAGCTCAGTATCCGGCAAATTTAGAGCTGGGAGAGAGAAATGACTCTGAGTCGAACTCCCTTTTCTAATCTCTTTCATAGTCATCAACGCTGCAACTGTGTTTCTAAAAATCCCTTCTCCTACTATCGTGATTGCCGACTCTTTCATTTCCTCTGCCACCACCACCATCGGAAAAAGCTCGTCGATTGTGGCTTCACATTCTTTCACAAGCTTTGAAATGAGCTCCGTTGTGAAGAAAGGTTGCTCCAATACCTTTTGTATGAACGGCAAGCGCAATAAACCTCCTGTTCGTTTGTCGTATTTCTTAAGAATCTTTGCCATTCCTGTATCATACGTTAAATATTTATAAAGCTAATCAATTCATTTGTACCATTTTTCTTCTTCTTTTTTTGCGGGTTTGTCAATAATTACGTTCACGATCTCATATAAACGAAACCCACAAAATAAAAAGTAAAAAAAATTAATAAAAATTGGATCTTTGATTTCAAGATTTTGATTGGACAATGATAGTCAAAAGATTGACTTTTGATTTCTTGATTTACCCGTGTAATTGATGTTGCTATAGTTGACTAAAAGAACCATTTCACCATGAAAGTCAACAATGTCTTTTCTGATTCTTGACATCTCTTCTTCATACTCTCCTTCTAATGATGGTTCACCCTCCTTAATCCTCTTTATTCTTTGTTGCAACTCCTACAAATTTAAAAGAATTCAAATAAACCGAAAAAGACTGCGTGTTGTTGACTAAGTCAACTCAACCGTAAAACTCTGTAAAATCTCATTAGATTACTCTCTAAAAGAGTATTTACAACAAAAATACTGATACCATGTGGTCATATGTGGAACCCCATTAAGTTACTCTACAAAAAACGTCAGTAAAGAGTGATCCAACATATATAGAAGATAAACTAGTTCAGATGTGGGACCGTATTTTGAAAAATCAAGTAACATGTAGAATCTTTAACAAACGGTTTCGTGATGTGATGAGAGATTGTAAGTGACGAGGTGATTTTGATATAACATACAAGACAAAACAGTAATCAACCGATCCGAAAGTGATCTTGTTGTTATTATCCAAGATAAAACACCATAATCGTCTTTGTAGTTCTTCATATTATGTATAATATTTTATATATAGCTCGAGAATTTATTCTTGACACCCAAATTACCATTAGACGTTTTTTTTGAATTATATATGGAAAAACTCACATATACTACTCATTGATACTGAGCTTTATTGGTAATCTGAGTACTACTGCTGGGTAAGGACCTTTCAGTATCTTTATTGGTAATCTGAGTACCAGTGGCTTTTTGACAAATAAGCAAAACCCAATTGTGGGGTGTTTAATTTTTTATTCATATCTATGTTTAATTAAACATTGTTTAATATGGTTGGTTGTAAATCATGTCTTACTAGATTATTATAATATTATATAATCAGTAGTACAATACAATATCTATGTAGACACTTAACATAAAAGTTAACCGAAAAATCAGGGAGGAAAAACAAAATATTTCTGAAAAGGAAAAAGAAAACAAAAAGTTTCCCGAATACATGCAAGATCATAATAAAGAAACAAATCAAGATTGAAACTTACCTTATGACGAATAACAAAATCCTCTTCTTGTTCCATGAAAAACAAGTTAAACTTATCGATCTCATTGTTCAAAAGATACACAAACGCGGCCTCTGATTTCCCGTACTCTGATATGAGCTTCACCAGTTTCTTCAAATCTTTGTAGTTCAGATACATATCCCGCCACCCGGGTAACGTTTCTTGAACGTGTTGCTTCAGTCGCTTGCCGAATTTCATCTTTCTTTCTTTTTTCGGGTTTTTTGATCAAGATCTAAAAAATCCACATCCCAAAATCAAGAATTGTAATGAAAAAAAGATGAAAAATTTGTGGGATTTTATTAGCAAGAAAAGAAAAGGGTTAGAATATTTAGAGAGCATATGCTTGGCGTGAATGAAGTGGCAGTTAGAAAAAAAAAAGGTATGAATTGGGTCTTTGATGCAAGAGAATTATTGGCATATTCCATTTCTAATACTCATGCTTTGGACCAACACCAACAAGTAATATCACTTTTTAGTTAATAAAATAATATGCATTGATAAACGTATATTTTTTTAATTATTAATTAGAACTGTTTGGCAGTCGTCTCTACTGTTATACGTTGAGGGAAAACAAGAATGTGTCGGCTCGGTTTCTTGATTTAGT
Organism: Silybum marianum; assembly: GCA_036898165.1. NCBI lineage: Eukaryota > Viridiplantae > Streptophyta > Magnoliopsida > Asterales > Asteraceae > Silybum > Silybum marianum. Next base: position 2,510,513 of record CM072544.1, read on the forward strand.
AACTGTAATTTGGTTCTTGTTGAAGTTTATATTCACTTAAAACAAAATTTTCTTGCTAATTAGAGGTAGAGGTATATACTACATAAGTTATATTCTTTCGTAACTGGTAGATCCTACTTTTAGATGAGATATATAAAGTACATTTTTAATGTTGTAGGGTTAGCTCAACTGACAATAAGTTTTTGGATTTAGGGATTCTCTTTAGATGTACTGGTTTGAAACCTGCAAAGGCAATGTGATTCCCGTGGCTACTCTTCATGGCCCTTTGGATTAGTCTAGGTGTACGTAAGCTGGTCCGGTCACTCACGATCACAGTTAACAAAAAAAAGTACGTTGAGTTCGATTTGGTTTGTTTTAACGTGTAACACATAGAATTTTTGTCGTTCCTTTATGGTGCATTTGGTACGTAGACAAACTGATTGAACAAGATTGAGGTTGTTAGGTGAAAGAATTGTGAACAAGTTTTTAGGATTTTTTTTATTTGATATGAAGATATTAATAATTTACCAATCTTGTCTAATCTTCATGAGTTTTTAACTATACTTTTATCCCACTCCGATTCTAATAGCATTAACAAGAGTTGTACTATAGTTTTTCTAAAATAATGTACCAAAGACCAAAATCTCTAAAAAATATATATTCAACTCCAACAATTACTCTATTTTGACATTACAAAATTAATTATATTATTAAAATATATTATAAATTTATTGTCCCAATACACTTTTAAAAATTCATAAAATCATAACAAATTCCATCTAGTCGGTGAAAACAATTAAAAAAATTAATGTACCTTCTCAATATTAAAGGGGTTGTTTGGTTCAAGCGGGAGAATGAAAATGTGAATGAATTTTCATTCACCTCAGTTTAAGAATTAAAAAAGAAATGAAAACTTGGGTTTTTTAAAGAATGAACTTATTATATTATACTAGAATTGTACTTGGTGCAATGCAGCTCGATAAATCTCAATTTTAATGTTTCGTTATATTTGAATAAAATATAAATCTGAAGATCCATAAAAATTTGAATATATATATATATATATACACACACCGATAGAGGAAAGTTCAAATGCGAACTCAAATTTGATTGTGAACGTAAGAACAAATGACAGCGTGAAACGTGTCTGAATGTAGATTATTCAGGATACTAAAGAAGCATTATTTAGACCGAATAAATACTATAAATATTATATTCAGTCTGAATATTTCTTTGATTATTCAGTTTGAATATGACATGTGTCGTGCTTTTCTTTGTTCTTACGTTCGTAATCAAGTTTAAATTCATATTTGAACACATCCCTATACTAGTATTAGTGTCGATTAACAATTTAGATTTTTTTATATAACTTTTTTAATTCCCATTGATTACTATTTAATACTTTTAGCCAAAAGTTTCTAAGAGCATCTCCAACAGTTTCTCTAAAATAGAGAAAAACTTATTTTTCTTCTCTAAACTCCTCCAAATAACATCTCTAAACTCCTTCAAAAATCTCTAAGTATAGAGATTTCTCTATATCTCTAAAAGGATGAGAGATAAATATCATTTTAATGATCTCCATCGATAACAATCCTTATAATTTTAGAGATTTTTGGAATAATAACTTTATTGAATATTTTAATAATATAATATTTAAATATATAATTTAAAATAGAAAAGCTGTTGGAGAAAGAAGATAATAATTTTAAAGATCTTGACTTACATTCTCTATTTAATTTTTTTTTTTTAAGAGAGAGTGTTGAAAATGGTCTAAAATTTATTTGTATTTGTTCATCTAATAACTAAAGATTATTTGTATTGATTGGGGGGGTAAGATAAGAGTGACGCATGGATTAGGTGACAGGCGGATCATGGAGGTGAGTGTAGTACACGTGGCATGAGGTGAGTGTTTGAAGGTCGGCTGTTACTGTCGCAATAGCTTTACTACGCATGGAGAATTAGGATTATGGAAAGGGATAATTCCTACGAATCTCCGAAAGAATCTCCAATAAAAAAGGAAAATAAATCAGAAAATGGGACGTGGGAAACTGTTCAAATATAAACCGAACTAAAGAATATTTTTTTTTTAATTTGTCTTTTGGCTTTTTTTTTTTTCATTTATGTAAAATCCAATATTGTATAAATACGATTTCACAAATAAAGAGATTGTGATTGATAGTATTTTGTATTATACAAAAAAGCTAAAACACAAGGGTTGTGGTCTATCAGTGGCGGACCAAAGATTTTTTCCGAGCAGACGAATTCTTAAATTGTATCAAATATCCGCAAAGTTGTTTGATGTATTTTTCGGTTGATTTCGAGGAATTTTTTAGCTGAATTCCTCGTTTGGGGACTTTTTTTAAGGTTTTCGGTTGATTTCGAATTTTTTTTTAAGGTTTTTGGTTGATTTCGAGTGATTTTTTTTTGTTTTTGGTTGATTACGAGTGATATTTTTAAGATTTTTGGTTGATTTCGAGGGATTTTTTAAAATAGTGCTCCTTTAACCCTTGAAATATCAAAAGTTTAGCCGGTGCACATCATGTAAAACTTACGAAACGCGATTTTTTTACCCTTACGGAACACGGTTGAGCGGTAGCACGAGACCCCCCTCCCCCCATAGGGTGGGTCCGCCCCTGGTCTACTGGTCGAATGTTTGGGGATGAAGGAATATCTCATCTACTCAGAGTTCGAATCCAGACGCTCTCAACAATTGTAGTCACTGAGTTTATCAGGGTTGATTTATTGCAGTCAACAGCTTTGTCAGAATTAGTCTGGCTTTGTCTGGGATACCCTTCACAAAAAAAAAAGTGCTTGATTAGGCTGAAATTATGGCCTGGGTCTAGACCCAGTTTGGAAAAGTCCGTTGTATCCAAAAAAATCGGATCAAACCCTTTTTCAACTTAAGAGAATAAGAGCTAGCTTATCCCGACCAAGGCCTAAAAAATACAGACGTTTTTTTTACTTCAAAAACGGACTTGAAAAGTAGATGCCTTGTGTATCTCTAATTAGTATATATATCTCATTCGAAAATATGATTGGAATGTAAAATAGAAATAAATCTTTATTGTATCCAAAAAGTATAGACTTATTATATTTTATTCAAAGATTTGGGATAATGTAAGACCATACTGTTTTCATGAAACCCGTGAGACCGTTTTTATACTACAACAAAACACCATGAATAATGTTTAGATTTATTTACTTTGACAATGGTTTACTGTGAATTTTTAAGTATAAAAATATGATTTTACAGATCTACGTAAACCCAACCATTGATTCAAAAGTACAGTCTAAACAAGAAATATATACAGACATTTCCATTACTTTAATAAGTAAAAAATGTCAGTTCCATGTAGACCACGGCTTGGTATAAAAAAAATTCTTATAAAATGAAAAAAGAATTAGAATATAGAATTCCATAGGGGGCGTTTGGTTCGTAGAATGGAATTGGATGGAATGGAATCTGTCAAAGGAATTTGACTTTGAAGGAATTGAAATTGGAATGTTGTCAGGTTTGACCAGCTGTTTGGTTGACATAATTGGAATAGAATCAGTTGAAAGAATTGGAATCTGTCTGTTTGGTTCACAGAATGTAGCTTTGGAATTGGAATGAAATTCCAGTAAATGACTAAAATTACCCTTTTTATTAAATTTAATTTTTTAAACTAAAATTAGTTACTTCAATTTTTAACACTAAAAATAATTTGAACTTTTTTACAGCTAAAAACTACATAAAACAGTTAAAAACTGCATAAAACAGTTAAAAACTGCATAAAACAGCCAAAAACTACAGAAAATGCTAAAACAGCAAAAATCATAATTTTTTTACAGCAAAAATAGCTAAAAACTGCAGAAAAAAAACAAAAAACTACAGCAAGACAACATCTGTTAGGGCAAGACATATTTTAGTTTTTGCATGAGACGGTGGAGAACCTAACTGCTAGGGGTGAAGAAAAACCGAACCGAAACTGAAAAAAAAAAACCGAGAAACCGAAAACCGAAAAAACCCCCGAAATACAGAACCGAAATCGAAAACCCGAAAATTGAAAAAAAAACCCCGACAAAACTGAAACGAACCGAAATCGAAAAACCGAAAACTGAAAAAAAAAACCCCGAAAAAACCGAACCGAAAATCCAAGTGAAGAGGTGTCGACTTTTTTTGTTTGAGATTAGGGTTTAATTATTTTTTAGGAGGACATTTTAGGTATTAAAGAAAAACCAACTCAATTCCTATGAATTCCCTCCACTAAGGTAAGAAATCTCAAATTGCCCAATTATGGAATTCTTTGGAATTTATCAAATTCCAATTTTTGAAAATACTGAACCAAACAAAGGAATTGGAATCTGGTCAAAGGAATTCAGATTCCAATTCCACCAGATTCCATTCATTTCCGGCGAACCAAACGCCCCCTAAGTCTTTAAACTAATCCAAATTCAATATAACTGATACATTGATGAAGTCTAAAATCCAGTACATCTCACACAGACATGAAAGTGGTGATTGCTTCTTAAGAAATGCTGAAGTCTAATTTCACTTCTGATTTATAAGATGTGGTACTAAAGTGAAATCAGAACAGGTAGACTGTTTATTTTTACATCTAAAGTCTAAATACCAACAATACACGTGGAGGCCCTATGGCTGAACATAAAAGCAAACCTTCAACTAGTATTAATCAATGTTCGAATATACTGCAAAAAAATTTTGATTATGTTTTCTTAATCGTATTTGGAAAGACGGTCATTAATTTTCGAAGATATACATAAAATCAAATAACATCCATCTATCTTAAAGTCATAATAATCATTTTGAAAACGTACATTCAAACACCCCTCAATTATTGAATCCATTAACATCCATCCTCTTTTTATTTGTATAGTTTTCAAATAATTTCCAATATACATTCTCAATATCAATTTTACATGTTGCTATATCAACTTAAAATAAGCTTTATTGTCGCACATTATGGCAAGTCCACGAAACCCCGCCAAAAGAGAAGCTATATAAACCATGAAGACCAGCTCAACTGACAAATAAATGCCAGATCTCAAAGCTCGTGCCCACATGTTGCCAATTCGAGTCACCTTAGCGCCATTGGAGATTTTCCTGACTGTTATCTGAAGAGACCCATGAGAGGCTAGGAGTTTTTCTTGACTATTATCTTCAGGACCAGTAGATTAGTCGATATGTGCACAAACTGGACCAGATACCTGCAATTACCCAATAAAAAGAAATATAAGATATATACTCTCTTTTTAAACATAGGATAAGAGAGGAGGTTATGTTTGTTTTTCCTACTTTTTAGCTCATAATTTACAAAAACAACCGCTCTACCCATTGGAGGACAGGTCTGCCTACATCTTAACCCCAGATTCTTGCTTTTGAATGAGATATACTGGGTTTGTTTGGTAAAGAACAAATATCAAATCTCATCCACCGCCAGAACGCCATAAAACCTACTAACGACTAAAACCGTAAGAAAACACAAATTCAAAATTAGGTTCAATTAAAAAAAAAGACAATTACTTACATTCACATATCTACGCCCAACCTTGGAAGCCGAAAAATCCATGAAAGGGTCAACCCAACTGGCAAATCACAGTTTGGCCTTGGGCCCACAAACCACTGATGATTTTCCTGACTGTTATCTTCAGTACCCCACAGACTTAGTCCGGTTGCGTGTAAACCAGCCCCAACAATATATATATATATATATATATATATATATATATATATATAAACATCTATGAAGGGGCGATACTCGGGATAATTAGCGGAAGTAGCTTCACTGATGAAGATCCGTTATCCGAAAGCGAAGCAAGCTGATCTTCTAAAGTAGAATAAGCATCTGCAAATGCTTTTATACATTGATGAATCCTAAAACAATTCCTTCCAACATTATTAGCAGGAAATAAAGGATCATCGATATAAATCGGATCTATACTATACCCTCTTTCACGATTTATATAAACCCCACTTCCCTGAACGGAAATCCTCATCTGACGTGGATCAAAAACGTTCCCAAAAAAGTAAAAAAAATCCATTAAAAGACCACCGAAATTCTGGTTAATCGGCTTACCGTAATGGTGCTCGTGTTGTAAAAAACGGGTGATTAATAGAATCAGACAATAAGAACTCAGGCCACCGGAATAAGACTGATCCAAACTCCGGTCAGCCAGAAACTGTTTTAGCACTAAAGCTAAAGGAGTGGCTGCCGGAAATTGTTCGGTTAGCTCTTTTACGAGCTCGGTTGTTTGTAATCCGGTGTGCGATGGTGCTTTAAAACTAATATCGATCCGAATCGACTGAATATCTATATCTTTTTCGGAAGCGGAAATTTCTTGGTCAACGGAAGTCAAAGGCGGGCGTCTTAATGAATCAGACGAAACAATAAGATCGGAAGGAACTTCGACTACGAGCATGATGATCGGAATAGCGGTATTTTCGACTATTTTTAAAGAATCGTTTTTTACCCATTCTTGATTAACGAGATATCTAGCGGCATGTTGTAAACACGTTTCTTTGATTCCATTCCGACCTTCTAAAATTCCGGCTTCTTTTATCGGTTCTAAGTTTCTAACGGGCGGAAGGCAAACGACTAGATCGACGTCACTGGTCGGAAGTGATAAACCGGTTGCGTTCGAACCGAAGACGTTGGTTCGAGACCGTGGCCATAAAACTTGAAGCGAACGGGTAACCCGTTTAACCGCCCAGTTAATATACGGTTTCCGACCCATGTTAACTCCGGCGACCCGTTTGCAAAACCCGTCGATTTCGTCGTTTAAAAGGGCGTGCATCGCCGGAATCGACGATTTTCCGGCGACTGAATCGAGTGATTCCGGCGACTGAATCGGAATCGCTAAATCCGGATGTTCTTGATCACGGGTTATTTGCGAGATCGGAATAAGTCGAGCCGATGATAAACTTTTCTTTCTCCACGACGGCCAAACGACTTCACTTCCGTCGACTCTAACACAGCATTCTTCGAAACTAATTCCGTCATGAAACCAACCTTTAACCCCCCAATTCCGTGGGCTCGAGCTACCGGATCTAACCGTCGGAAAGCCGCCGCCGCCACGGTGGTGTTTCCGGGAATCACCGCCGCCCACCGGTGACGGCCGTGGAACGCAAAGTACAACCGGTGACGGTGGTCGTTTCACCGGCGGTTCTTCTCGCCGGCTAGGTGGAACACATGGACTTTTATGATTCCGTTTAAATTCCCGTGATCTATCTCGTGATATATTTGGGATTATAATCGGTCGTAAAATCGGATACGGGAATAAATCGCCGGTTTTTGCTTCGATGTCTCCCGGAAAAGTGGCTAAAGAACCGGAAACGTTCTCTTCGGAAACTTTTCCGGCGACTTCACCGGGGATAACATAACCGAGCGGTTCGAAAGGCGATGAAAACGCAACCATATCGTCAACGGTTCGGTTCATATCGGCTTCCCGCCAAGCCCACGACGAGCTATCATCTGAGCTAAGAGACGGTGGTCGTGAAAAACCAGCCGCTGCCGCTGCCGCCGCCACCGGGTGGTCCGATGAATCCCAATACATCACACCACCGCCAAAATACTGACTATAATCCATCCCGGAAACCGCAAAATCTTCTTCACCTAACCAGTGACCACCATCGTGTTCCTCCACCACCATTTCCGATGAGTCCACAAACTCACCGGCACTAAAACTTTGCTTAAATGGTTGTCTTCTTGACATATAAGCCATCGGCTGAACCAATCCGTTAATATTATGAACCATTGGCGGCCAATCTAAGCTCATCGGGATCGGTTTACATCCATTTTCGATCGGTGGGTTTCGAACCTGATGCATTGTGTGCATAAATCCCGATTGGTGGAAATGGTTTTGCCAGTTATGACCAACGTCTAGATGTAATCGATCGGTGGTGGCAGGGAGGTGGGAGTTCGAAAACGATAACTGTGGGCCCGCACTCGGCCATTCGTAAGGTGGGTTTCCGGAATCTCGTTCTTTATTCATCGGATTAAGATTCTTTTCCTTTTTAGTAACATGGGTTACTTCCGAAAAAACTAAAGATTGTGTCTCCATTTTCTTTATATCTTCACGATCGATAAAGTCAACATTTTGACCGTTGATTATAGTACCCTTTTCGATATTAGAAGCATCGGTTTCATCAAGATTTTTTTTTCCGTCATCAAGAGTGCTACTAGATTCTGTTGGATTGTGGCCATTGGATATAACTTCCGATTTGGGTTCGTTAGGCGTAAACTCACTGTGAGAAATGGCTGAAGAACGGGATGTCTTCACAGGGGCACTTTGGGAAACGACATTTTTGACTGTTTTGCTTACACCATCTTTTTTATGTTTCTTTTTCGATCTTTTATTCTTCTTTGAAGTGCTTTGAACTGCTGTTCCGTTAACCATTCCGTCACCATGTTCCTGATAACAGTCAATGAGTTACAAACCATTCAACATTATAAAACATATATATATATATATATAGGATCTGTTAATTTTAGATACAAAGACAAGCACAACCATTTCAACCGTTGTGGATGGAGTCTCGTTTTTTATATCTTTTTCTTGAACTACATTGCTGTGAACATCCAATTTATCTACCTCCTCCTGAAATATTCCGTTAAAAAATCAGAAGAAAACTCATTCCGGGTAAAAAAAATATATAATAAATGAAGGAATCGTCATAAAAAATGCAAAAATCTAGCCCAATTCATCAGATTTGTTACAAAATGGATCCCCATTTCGCGAACCACTTCGCAAAAAAGGCCCACTTTTTTTCAACCCTTTGATTGATTATTGAACATATTTTGGAAGTGAGTGAAGATTTAGCGAAATCTCTTCGTATTTCGCAAAATCATTCCAAAAAGAGAGTTAAACTTGAAATATAAATATGAAACTTTCTTTAAATGGCTTTGTAGGGAAGGCTCAGATTAAGTAAACATGGAGATCATTATTTTTCTTAAGGTCGATTTTGTCTTTCTGTAAATATGGAAATCTAAATAAGTAAAATCAACCTATAATATCCATATTTACAGAAAGACAAATATTCTTTTTTTTGTAAAATCAACCTATAATCTAAACAAAAATGGCTTTGTAGGGAAGGCTCTAATCAACCTATAATATCTTGTGTTTTTTACAGGCCATTTTTGCGATTATACAAAAATAACGGATTTAGAAAGAATAAATTAGTACCAAAAGAAGGCCAAAAACACACATACAAATATATATATATATATACATATAAGTGTACCTTGGCAGGCTTGTTTGAAGTTGAATTACTCTTAACAGATCGTTGAACAGGAATCGATTTGTTTACATCACGTGCCTTCCCTTTCTTACCAGAAACAACTTTCTGTTTTGGCTTCTTAACGGACTTAATGGAACTTAAATCTTCAAGAAGTTCAAGTTTTGTGAAATCAAGTGAAACAACCATGAGCAAGCCTCTTAATCTCCTTAATATCCGATCAGAAATCGTACTAATAGACCCTAATGAGCTAAAGAACAATGCTTCTTCATCAAATTGACCATGCTCAAATGCTAGTAACATAGTTGAAATCTCACAAACAATTAATAAACGATTAAAATAATGGGTTATCGAAGATGGTTTATTAGGTGGAGGAATAAAGAGAGTAAGTTCTGATTCTATATCTTTTCCTCTAAGGGTCTCGATGGTTTCTTGATGCCACCTAGGCTGACTGTATCTCGTGGGTTTTTTGTCTTTCCCACTAGTGGTTTGCAGCTCATCCTCCAAACCATTGCTTTTTCCATATAAAATATCATGAGTCTGAAAAAATTACAAACATTTATATCATTCTTGGCTTCTTGATATCTCAAAATGCCACATCAACCATGAAAAGAGACACTAAAAACGACATAAATTCATTCAATAAGTAAAGAAAATGTCAAAGTGTGCAACACCCATTTATCACGAACAAGTGTACGAAAAGAAAGGGTAAAACTTGCGTAAAAAATTGTAGAGAAAGAACATAAGAACTTAAAAATACGAATGAAAGTGCTAAAAATTTGGAAAAGAGTTAGAAGTAAGCAACATGGTTGGATCATAAGGGTGCGCTTGGTACATAGACCAGACCGGATGAGCGAGAGTGAGGTAGACAGATAAAAGAATTTCGAAAGGTTTTAAGGTTTTTAATTTCACATGGGTAGTTTAGTAATTTACCAATCTTGTCTCGCCTCCCAATTTTTGTTCCACCTTTTTTGGTTGGACAGAAAAAATGCATTCTATCCTGCCCCTGGCTAATGTACAATGCAGGATCCGTCCAATCTAGCTTAAGCTTTTTAAGATTTTAATTTGGCATGGGTAGTTTAGTAATTTACCAATCTTGTTTCATTTCCAAAAAAAATTCCACCTATTTTGGTTGGACAGAAAAATTGCATTTTTTTCCACCTATTTAAGCAAGCATATAAGATAATGGGAAACCTAAATATTCTAGTAATCCCATATGAAACCAACCGAAACTTATGCAAATAGCACAAACATATTAGCATAAAAAACAGATATTTTCTTCGTTCAATTACCTATCAAAATGAAGAACACAACAGTTGATTATTAAAAAAATAATAATTAACAGAAAAAAGTACCAGCAATCTTGAAGCTTTTCCCAATATAATTCGAAAAACTTTCTTCTTCTTTTGATCATCTAACTTCATCCACCATTCCACACACCCTTTCTTCCTCCAATACACATTTTCCGCCACACCCACAGCTGCACAAGCAGACTTCTCTTTCAATTTCATCCCTCTTTTCTTTCCAACATTCAAATGCAACCAAGATAACCTCAAAGCCAATTCCAACCTATTTGCCACAAAAGCCTCCAAACTATAATACCCTTTAGCCTTCAACCAATTGAATTCCACCCAATCCAATGATCCCAATAACACACTCTCCTCCCCTCTCAAAAACTCCCCATTCGAAACCCCATCCATAGCCTCCATAAACAAATCCACATTTTCAACAAAATCTATACTAACAGTTACGGAATCTAAACAATTACAAGAAGAAGAAGAAGAACCGAAATTCTCACCTTCTTTCGAATCAAACAACTGTACCGATTCACGAATACACTTTTCGTGATTTGAAAGCTGGCTAATTCGCGTTAACAGACCATGAGATTTGCGGAAACAGGAGGTGGGGAGATTAGGGTTTGATGAAGAAGAAGAAGAAGAAGAAGAAGATGGTATGTCAGGGAGGATGATGAAAGAACCATGGCCATTGTTGTTGAGCTTGAATTGTAACTGAATTAGAAGCTGAGTGAAGGATTTATCGACAATAGTGAGGTGAGATTGTCGCTGGTGAGGTGTGAGTGATGAAAACCATTTGAGAATTGAGGATCTAGGGTTAGGGTTAGGGTTTGATGAAGATGGTGAATGGGAATTGTAGAGAGAGATATGGGAGGTTAGGGAATCGATCAATTGACGATTTGATTCCATTTTTGTGTAAGAAATTTGATGGAGAAATTGAAGGAATTTGGGGAATTTTGTAACGAGAAATTAGGGGTTTGTTTTTTTTTTCAGAACATTTTCAAATGTTTGGTGAAAGGGGGGAGGAAGAAGAACTACTTTGCAGCAGGGTTGACAAAGAAAAATAAATTATTAATTTTTTTTATTTTTTTTCATATTTTACTTTTTTTATCACTTTTTTGAACAAATTGCAAATTAAAAAAATAGATATTTTTAAAACTATAAAATTCTTAAATAGGGGTATCTAGAGAATTTCCGATAGCATGTTTAAAATGGATAAAATAAAGATTTTGAGTATATTTTTGCTGCAATAACATTTTTAAAACTTTTTCCAAAATTGAGAAAGTATGAAATAGATTATAAAAATCTTCAAATTTGAAAAAATCTCCAAAAATGATTACCATGAAAAATAAACTTTATTTTATTATGTTCCACCAATAAGAAAAATTGAAATTCAATATTTAAATGAGATAAATAATATTTTAATAGAAACACAGAATATTTTAACAATATAACGAATTTTGTAATCACCAAAATGGATATGCTGTTGGAGTTGAATGTAATATTTTGAATTTTGATTCTTCATTTTGGAGAAAATTATGGAGATGCTGTTGGAGTTGAATGTAATATTTTGAATTTTGATTCTTCATTTTGGAGAAAATTATGGAGATGCTCTTGGAGATGCTCTTAAGATATGAATTTTTAAGTATTAAAATAGACATCTTTCAAACAATGGAATTCTTCCATATGGGTTTTTAAAATATGAATCGAACGATAATAGTGTTTTAAAAGACTCATCATGACAGTTGTTGTGACATACTGTGATTCAAGACTTATGTTTCATATTACATTAAGGAGGTGTTTGGGATTGCTTATTTAAAATAACTTATGTTTTTATGTAAAAGTGCTTATTAACTTACATGGTGTTAAATCAGAGTTTTATAAAACGTAATAAGTTAATAAATTGTTTTTTAGGGATGTTTGGGATTGATTATATATGTAAAAATAATATAAAAAAAACTAATAAGTTATTTCAAATAAGTTAATAAGTCAGAAGGTTCTAACTTATCAAAAACTCATTATTACCGGTTTGGCACCGGTATAAGTATTTTATTTTTTTTCTCCATCCAAACACTAAAAACTGTTTTGTTACCGGTACCACACCGGAATAAGTCAATAAGCAATCGCAAACACCCCCTAAGCACATGGCGCATTACAACTCAAGACTCATGCATCACGTCACGTTAATCATGCGGCGCGTTACAGCTCAAGACTCATGCATCGCGTCACGTTAATCATGCGGCGCGTTACAGCTCAAGACTCATGCATCGCGTCACGTTAATCATGCGGCGCGTTACAGCTCAAGACTCATGCATCACGTGACGTTAATCATGTGGCGCGTTACAGCTCAAGACTCATGCATCACGTGACGTTAATCATGTGGCGCGTCTTGGCGCATTATAGCCATGGTTCGTGTCTTACATCACGTTAAGTATATGGCAGGTCATGGTGCGTTATATGTCAAGATGTTAAGCATGTGGTACATCATGACCCATTGTACGATTTTTGTAAACTGATATTTGATTTTCTTTTTACCTGTTTAGTGTCTCATTTTTTAGCTTTTTACAGTTAACCTCATTTAATTGTTTATTATCATTGACTTATTGACTAATATACCGATTTATCGTTATAAGTCACAACGTGAAAAACCACGTGGCCTCAACATGTTTTTCAAAGCTTGAAGCTTGATCTCGTTATCGTGTCACGCCTCACACCATTAAAAATCTTGAATTAAAGTATATTTTTTTTATTCAATTTACCTTTCAACAATATATTATTTTTCATTTTCATTTTTGATCAAATTTGTGATATATTATTTATTTTCTTATAAATAGTGTGATGTTTAACTTGTCCTTTGTAAAAACTATTTAAGGGTTCATTAGATGCATAAAATGTCTCATGGACAACATAAAGGGTTGTGTTAATATAGTAGACATGAAATATTATTTAAATCAAGAATAATGAAAGAATATTTAAGGCCTACACAAAATTTATTTGGTTACAAATTGTCATAAAATAAAATGAATATAATGTTTAAAATCTTAATAAAATAATAATAAGGAATATTTTGCGACCAATTAACCAATTTTTATCGATCCAACAAAAAAAATAATTAGTTTATCTTTTAGTACTTTAATAGATTCACATATAATGTTAATCAAGTACCCAATAATATCATTCATGAATAGAAAATAAAGGTGGGCCACACACATAACCAAATTTTTGTAAGAGTTTTTTCTTTTACATCCTATCCGATCGGTGGATATGATATAAACTAGAGTGATCATTTGCAGGTTTGGGCCGGACCCGGGTCAGGCCTAAGTTATTTTTCTTGTCCAACGGGTTTAATATAGCAAACCCAAACCCTATTTACGGTCTTGAAAACTTGCCCTTACCCGCCCAATAAATGGGCCAGGCTTGTCCACGGGCTAACGGGCCTAAAAATCTTTTTATATTTCTAAGAAAACAAACTTATATAACATCACAAGTTAATATAAAATAATTCAAAAAACACAACAATATTTTCAACTTAAAATTAGACGTTAATACATAACAATGTATATAATTTAGAAGAAAAAAATTGTTTTACAAGATATGGAGTATTGGTAAATAAATTACTAAATGAGATAATAAGGAATTGATCTATTAACTATTGAGGTAATTATGCTTTTACCTTTTAGATTTTTAAAGAGTTCTATTAACATGAGTCATAATTAAGTGATAATTGATAAATATCAAGAATTCTCAATTTTATTTGTAAATTTTAATTACAAAAGTTAACTATTATAAATATATTAACGATAATGGTCGATAATGGTCGTCCAAGCACGCCCATTAATTTCATGAAGTCAGTCCGGACCCGCCCATTTTTTCGATAATGGTCGTCCAAGCCCACTAGAACAGGACGGGCCTAGCAGGTCGTCCCGTCCATGAACAGCTCTAATATAAACTAGAGTGCAAAAGGTAACACCCAAAAAAATTAATAAACTTTCTAAAACATAAAATATTGTTTTCAAACAATTGGATTAAATAGAAAAAATTCCAAAAAAACTCAATGAACTAATCCACTCTTCCAAAGCAGGAAGAAAAAAAAATGGCAGATTTTGATGATAAAAATGAGTACATAATCACATAAACTATAAAAAAAAATCACATAAACTATGATGGTTTTTACAACCACCCACATTAATTTCAATAGTTTTACAACAAACCATGATGTTATCTTTGACATACAATTACAAAACTAACCTCAACAACTGGAGTTAGTTTTTATATAAAGATACATTTAACGAAAGAGCCTCTGAACTGTTCTTTTCGGTATCTTGCCTTCTAGTTTAAGCCTTCTATATGCTTCTCGAATGTGGCATGGTCTAATCGGCCCAGTCTCCTTTCTTTCAATCATCACTACCTTTGCTGCAAAGTCATACATCACTCATAAGATCATCACATGCTTTTAATTTAGTATGCAGACAGGACATGACAGTACAAAAACTTGTCTTGTATGTTTGACGCGATATTAGACTGGAACAGGACAGTACAAAAACTTTTTGCCTCATGTCTGACGTGATATTAGACTGGAACACCTTGAGCTTTTTCTGTCCCCACCAAAATAGGTGGGAGCAGAAAGGGTATATTGGTAATTTTATCCATGAACTTCTGACAGGTTTGATAATGTCACTTTCATAGACAAGAATGCCTAAAAACCTGTCAAAATGTCATAGATTTGAAACCCACTTTGTCAGGAGATCATGTAGCTAAATAACCGAACAAAAATCAAGGAGATGAGACTTTTATTGGTAAATTACTAAATTACCCATGTCAAATTAAATCCTTAAAGCTCCCAAAAAAAATCAGCCACCTACATACCTGTTTCAACGAGTTCACCGACAAAAATCTTTGCGATTCCAGATACAACAATAGTCATGGGCATAGAAATTTTGTTGCTTCCAGTGATGCTGCCTAATAACTGCATTTATGGCACGATATATAACAGAATAACGTTAATTACCAAATGTATGAGCAGATTCAGCAAGCCAGGGGTATTCATGGAAACTTCACCCCTTTTGGGGTAGAGGTAAGGTCTGCATACATCTTAGGGGCTGTTTGGTTAGCAGCTTAATGGGACCCACAGCTTATTCGGTCAGCTATACTGTTTGGTAGTGGCTTAATGATATAGAAAGTGGCTTATTCAGTAAGCTTTCAGGGGGGGAGCTTTATGCAGAAAGCCAAGTTTTTTTTTTCCAAAGCTGCCCCTCCCAATTAAAAAACAGGCTCCTTCTATCGATGAAGAACTGTCCCAAACAAAAACCTTCACGATCTATAGAGACAGATTAATTCACACAGACAACTTTATCCATAAATAACTTAATGAAAAACTAAACAAACAGCCTCTAAGTCCTGTATGGATAAAGCTGTCTGTGTGTATTAATCTGTCAATAAAGATTGGGATGGTTTCTTCATAAATGGAATGAGCATGTTTCTTAATCGGGAAGGGCAGTTGGGAAAAGAAAAAAAAAACTTGGTTTTCTGCATAAAGCTCGCCCCTAGAAGCTTACTGAACAAGCCACTTTCTATATGATTAAGCCACTACCAAATAGTCATGTATAGTTGACCGAATAAGCTGTGAGTCCCATTAAGTTCATTAAGCTGATAACAAACAGACCCTTACCCTATGCGAATGAGAGAGAGAGAGAGAGAGAGAGAGAACATACCCTTTTCATGACAGATTTCTGAAATCCAGATCTTCTGAAAGACTCATATCTACTCATTTGTCCCTCAGTAAATTGGGATAAAATAGACCTAGAAAAAAACATAATAAGTGTCTACATTTCTATTTTAGTTTGTCCCATAATAAATATCCACTTTCCAATTTTATCCTTAATTATGAGATGAGAAATTCTTTACTCCCTTATCATTAAGGGTAAAGTTGTCCTAAAATTTTGCGCGTTTTTCATTGTGGACATTTATTTTAGGACAGACAGAATAGCAGGAAAAATAAATATTTAACATATAAAAACGTACTGCATCTTGGCCATTTTATCTGGATCACTGGAAGACGGGACTTTTCCAAGTTCAACATCCATGTTCTCCTCTTCTTCCTCATCATCATCTTCTTTATTCTTAACGGTTTTGGCAGTGGCTGCTGCTGACGTGGAGGCCGATACGATTGTCGCTTTTTGTGGGTTTGAAGGACGAATACTGTTGTTGTCCACGTCAGCTTCCCGAGAACTATCAGTGGGTTGTGCAGGTGGAGGTTGAGTTTCGATCTCATCGTGACCAGCCGGAGAACCATGCGGTGATTCTTCTCGCTCATCGGCTGTTACTTCAAAAGGATCCTTCGATTGCGTCATGATATTTTGATTTTCTTTCTCTCTGGGGAAGAAATAGATGTAAGAATTTAAGTAAACCAAGTATATGTCTGTTTGTTAGCAGCTTAATGAGCTTAATAGAACTCACAGCTTATTGGTTCAGCTATATATGACTGTTTGATAGTGGCTTATTCAGTAAGTTTCTAGGGGAAGCTTTATGCAGAAAGCCAAGATTTTTCCAAACTTACTCCTTTCAATTAAAAAACATGCTACTTTCATCTATGAAAAAACCCTCTCAAACAAAAAACTTCCCGATCTATACAGACAGATTAATACACAAAGACAACTTTATCCATACAGGACTTCATGAAAAACCAACCAAACACCCCCTAAGATATGTAAGATTCAGCTATACATTACTGTTTTCAAGAAAGGTTTAGGATTGGTTGGTTTTCCATTAAGTGTTGCATGGAATATGGATACAGCTGTCTTTGTGGATTAATCTGTCTGTATAGGTTGTGAAGTTTTTTGTTTGGGGAGGTTTTTCATTAATGAAAGGAGCGAGCTTTTTTAATTAGGATAGACAGATTTGGAAGGAAAAAAAACTTGGCTTTCTGCATAAATCTCCTACTAGAAGCTTGCTGAATAAGTCACAGTATATATCATTAAGCCACTTACCAAACAGTCATGCATAGCTGACCGACTAAGCTATGAGTCCCACTAAGCTCATTAAGCTGCTAACAAACAGGACCTTACTAAAAGATATGGGAAGCACAACTATATGCCACAAATTTGGAAAAGAAGAATTTGAAGACGAAATTAAGACCGAATGTCAAGAATCTACATAGCTAAAAAGCACACAGATGTAAGAACTTGTGTACAAAAATACTTTAATAATGTCACATAATCATTATGTCATCTATAAAAGGTCTGAATACTACTCCACTTCCAAGTTCCAATAAGAACAAGAAACAAAATGGGTTTCGAGTTGGTCCAATAACTTGATTATAATTCGCTCAAACAAAGAGGCGATTGATTTTCATCAATCATCACTCCTACCATTCCATAAAGATAAAGCTACACTTTAATTTCTGAATTCAAACCAATGATATATTAAGAAAGATTTTTATTATTAGATCGTGATTTATAGGAGTCGGCCATATGTATGACATATCGTGTATATATTTCTACTCAGACAAACGTAAATGAAAAGAAGCAGTTTTCACATATTTCATATAGTTATGTGTTACATAAATAACTATTAAACTTATGCCAAATATACTAACGAACGAATGTTATGTGTTAGATAAATAACTATTAAACTTATGCCAAATATACTAACAAACGAATGTTATGTGTTACATAAATAACTATTAAACTTATGCCAAATATACTAACAAACGAATGTTATGTGTTACATAAATAACTATTAAACTTGCAACTAATTCAGATGAATTTTCCATCTGTTTTGCTCATACATGTTCTATGTTACTGTTAAGATTTTAAGAAAGATCCAGATTTTGTCTTGATTTACTGATAAATTTTAAATTTATCACCTGATCAAAGAATCAACAAAACCCCATTTCTAAAGCAAGAAGTACATTAAGCCCTAAAAAAACCTATTTCTTAACTTAAAGAATCCCAAATAGTTAAAAGCAGTTGGCATTCCCACCTTTAGTTCAAGTAATTGTGTTTATTGAAGCAACACTTGAATTTAAATTTTAACAAACCAAATCTAACAAAGATGTTAGGGAAAAACAATAATCAGGTTGCAATTATTTAGGATTCAATCGATATCTAAACCAGAAAGCAATTAATACTATACGGCTACAGTTGGCAACATTCTGTTAAAAAAGAACTCCATTATTTCAAACAACAGATGCATTTAGGGCTCAACAACTGTTAATTCAGGATAAACCTTCTCGATTTTTAGGGTTTTCAAATCGCAGCTTCGAAATAGACTGTAAATCAAAATCAAAAGAATATCCAACACAAAAAAACTCAAACTAATCCCATTTACATGTTCCTCATTCCCAAATAACTACTTAGAATTTCCCACAAAATTACAACTAAAAGAAGAGTTAAAAATTAGGGTTTTACATACGAATTAAGTTAAAAATTAGGGTTTTACATACGAATTAGTTAAAATTAGGGTTTTACAACTATTCAAATCCAACATAGAAAGAATAATACGAATCACACACGTAAAGATTCAAGAAAAAACAATTTACCTGACTATCGTTCTTGATGTAAAGCCTCCGTACCGAAAATGTCGAAGAACATAGGGAGCCAAGATGGAGATGAAAGTATTAAAAAAAATTTCTTTCTTTTTTACAATTTACAAAAATAGTCCCTCAAGTAGTTAAATATCTTTATTAAGTCCAATTACTTCTAATTGTCTAAATTTTTTTGATACACGATTCGCGAAGATCTGAACAAGCTTAGCTCATTTCTTGTAATTTTATAACTTTCTGAACCTAGGTAAGGTTATTGGTCGTTGTTATGGCCTGCTTTACAGGCAACGGTTGATATGGTCATACGTTTATCACGATTGTAACGATGATTCCATATTTAGAGTTATTTTTTACATGAATTCGTTATTAAAGCTCTGATGGGTACATGGATAAAGAGTCAAGTTATTACGAAATCCATCAGAACTTCAATTTTCATTAGTTCGCCAGTACCATAGTCACTATTGCTCCATTGACATAGCTTGAATCTGGCATGATCGGTCCACCGTCTTAGTTCCTATGACTCTGTTGTCGTAGCTTGAACCTACCATGAGCCCACCACCTCAGTCACTATGGCTTTCTTGTTATATCATTAGAGCTTCAACTTGTCGTGAGTCCATTAATGTACTTTGTCTGATTAATGCATCTTGGACTTAATCGTGTTTAAATAATGTACTTTAATTAATGTGTCTTAGACTTAATAACGTACACATATCACAACACTACCATATATACAATGAAGCTTATTGGTCCTCCATGTGGGAATCAAAATGAAACTCCACCAAACTTGAGATTATGTAATTAATATATCATCAAATGTCAGAAAAACACATTGAGCGTACAAGAGATTTTCTATTCATTTACAACATTCTTTAAAAGCAATAATGAGATCACACATATTATCTTTACAAATAACACGGTTTGATTACAAGATCGATATATAAGTTTGTTACTTTATAACCATATGTTTTTATGTATAAATGTAGTAGTTTTAGTTTAATTTGTAAATTAAATTGTTTATTAATACATATATTGTTATATAACTCCATTTAAATATTGTTATAAATTAGTTAGATATATACTAATAACACTAATAATAATAATTAAAGATTCTAGGCTAGTAACGCATGAATACATTTACACATGTTAATTACAAAGTTTAAAAGTTACATATATACGTGTGTTTGTATACTTTTTCTTTTAGAAATAATTATATTATTTATGGGTTGGGACCCATATCAGTTGTTGACCCAATCCCAACCTGCAACCATGAAGATGAACTCCCATCGTTATCATTCATCTCTTTCAACTCACTCAGTTTTGCCAATTTCACCTTACTCTCACCTTCATCTTCCACCATCTCCGTCGTCGGCAGCGGTGTTGCATTCTGATCATCTTGGTCGCCATTGTTATTGTTCAATTGATGCTTATGATCTTCTTTTGCATCAGCATGATCACCATTTTCATGATATGTTGCATTTCTTAATGCATGCAGGTTGATCTTTGTAGACACTTGATCCAATCTCGTCGGATTTTGCAGCTCCGGTCGTATTTTGGCGGTGATGGTGTTGCCGGAAACCGGGAGGTTGAGGTTGAGGTTTAACTCGAGTTCTTTCGGTATTGCTAGAGCTCTTTGATGGAGTTGGTCAATGTGTTCATGAAAGTTAAACTTGTTTAAAGAAGTTTCTGAAGTGTAATTGGATGTGAGCCAATGGCATCTTTTGTGGCCACCCAGGGCTTGACCGGATGCGAAAATCCTGCTACAAATAGAGCATTTGTGTACTTTTGATTTTCGACCTGCCAACGAGACTGGACCAGTACTGGGTCCAGTCTCTGATGATTGGCAGGTGATGACAGATTTAAAGTCGTTTGGGATGATGGTAACATCTTCGTATGCTAAATTATCATCAAATTGATCATTTCGAGCTGCGAAACAACCCTTAACGTTCTTATGACTAGCCCTGTGTCCGCCCAAGGCTTGGTGCGAGTTAAAGACTTTTTTACATGCTTTACATTCGAACATACCTTTAGGGGTAGTGGTAGCAGTACTGGCTGCTGCTACCACTACCCTTTTGGCTTTATCTAAAGGTGGTGGAGGTTTTGTAAAAGTTGGTAGAAATTCCGATGAGAAAACAGGGTTCCGCCTTTGCTCTTCCCGTTTCATGGCGGCAAAAAGATGTTCATCCGCCTCAAGCTCCACCGGATCAACCCTAGTGTTCGATAACGCCATTAAACATTTAGCTAAAGCTACATCTTCTTCATCTTCACTAGAACAAACCCTAAAAGATCTCTTCCTCTTCGACCACCCACTTCCTCTGCCACCGTGGTGGCAAACGCCACCGCCGCCACCGTCGTCATCATCATCAGCCTCCGACTCCGGTGACCAAACAAGCGACGATTCAGCGTCGTCGGAGCTACATTTCCCATGCTCCAGAAATGATTTCCACGACAAAAACTCTTTCCCACAATTCTCGCAAACTCGACTGAACCGATTAGGGTTTGTTCTTAAAGCATACATCTTTCTGTTACCATCCCAATTGTCGGTGATCGGATCTTCATCATCAAGATTGGTGGTTTCATCGGAAACACCATGAGCTCTCATATGACCACCTAATGCTCTTCCACAGATGAAACCCTTTTTACAAATCCTGCAAAAATGCTTGAAATCTGGTTGTTGGTCATCAGAAAAAGCCATGAATGAATGATAGAGAAAAGGAAGAGATACGATCTTTGTAGTTGAAGTTTGCCCTAGTTTTTAGTAAGAGTAATGGTAGAGATAGAGAGAAAAAGAAGAGTAGGAGTGACAAGTGGGAGGAGGAAAAGAACACAAATATCTACAAAATTATACAACCATCACTTTTTCACCATAAAAATTGTTATGTTCTTTTTACAAGATTTTAAACACCATGAAAACCAAAAGGGTAAAAGATATTAAATTTGTCTTTTTTTTGTTATATACTTATATATTTATGAGTTGGTTATTATATTAGTATTAAGAAACCTGAGGTGGCATTTGGTTTAGACGATATAACATGTCAAAAAAATTAATTGGAATATAACTGAATCATATTTGATCTTACGTGTGTTTGGCAGAAATTGGAATTAAAACTGTCAAAAAAAGTTAAATATGTTAGCTTGATTTCATTGAATATAATAATGGTGGTGACGACAGTGTTGGTGGCGATGGTGGTGGGATGGAGTTTACATATAAGAGTCTAATAGTTTTTCTTAAAAGATGTTGCGAAAAAATTAAAAATTCTTTGCTAGAACCCAAGAAATTTACATTCCACTCAGTAGCGGATCCAATATTTTTGTCCACCGAGGTCCCATTAAGATAGACTAAAGGCGTGTAAAGTCACCCGACATGTTTTGAGAAAATTTTAAAGTTTTTTAGTTGATTTCAAGAGATTTTCTTATTGTTTTTGTCGATTTTGAAGGATTAGTGTTTTTGTCGATTTCGAAAGATTTTTTCGGTTTTTTTTATTGATTTCAAGCAACTTTTTTAGTGTTTTTGTTAATCGCCGGCAAGATGGAGTCCCTTGAAATTTTTTACTGGGGGAAATCAAGGTTAAATACAACATTTTTGATGTTTTTTAGCCTATAATTTTTTTTTTTACATTTCACTGGAGGGATGGGACCCCCCCCCCCCTTTTTGCTGCTGGATCCGCCCTTGATTCCACTGTATATGGAATTAGAATTCCTTACCAAAACTTAAAGTATGAATCAGATACATGAACGGAATTTGGTTAATGGAATTGACCTCCAATTCCCTCAAATTCTTTCGGATTCCAATGAACCAAATGACACCCGGGTGGATTTGGTATGGTACCAAGTTTTTTCCTCTGATATTATGTACCCACCAATTACAATTGGCAAGCAAAATCTTGTATTGTGTATCAACCAAAGTCCAAATATACTTGATACCAACTTTTTTTTTATTAGTACTGGTTTTATACCAACTTCAAATTATATACATGAAAACTTGTTACTTTGTCAAATATTTGAGTTTCGAGATTACACATGTGACGTTTCAGGGGTTCTAATTCCAAGGAATAAAACCTGCAAACATTCAAATGTTCAAACAAGTTAGTTAATATTGCAATGTTAATATTTAATGCATAAAAATACGCAAATAAATAAATAATAAAATAAATCGATGGTACCATGGTACGTGGCTTCCAAAACCGTGTACTAAGCAAGTTTGCATACTTGACGTAGTACTACCACCTGAATCTATTGATATCAATTTAATTGATACAGTTAGTTAACATGTTAGTTCAACTTGAGACAAAACTGTCACCCCTACAACAAATGTTTAAAATTATCAGGTTCCACATGTGATGTTTAAGAGTTTTTAACTCCAATGAATAAATCTTCCAAACATTCAAAATTTTAAATAAAATAATTAAAGTTACAATGTTTAATATCCAATACATAAAAAATTAATACAAAAACTGATATACAATTAAATAAGTCGGTATCATGGTACTATCGTTATACGGGATTTCCAATACAATATACCAATCAAATTTACATACTTGATACATACTACTAAGGGGGTGTTTGGATGAGCTTATTGACTTATAACTTATTACCGGTGTGGAAAAGTGCTTACAAAAACCTGATAAGTTAAAAAAATTTACTTCTTAAAAAACAACTTATATCCGGTTTGGCACCGGATAAGTTGTTTTACCCAAACACTCAAAATGACTTTTTACCGGTGTCATACCAGAATAAGTCAATAAGTTGTTTTGATAAGCTCAAACAAACACCCCCTAACCGACTCTATTAATATCAATTTAACTGATATTAAATTAACTGGTACGATTAACATACATGTTAGACTGGCTTGGTTCAATTTAACATAATGTTCTTTAAAATTTAATAAAATATAAATAATAAATGCACAAAGCAGACTATTGATAATTGGCCCAACTCATAACACAAATTAAGCCCATATTTCTTATTGAATGTTTCTTTCTACAAATAGGAAAAAGGACAGATTTTTTAATTGGATTTATAGTTTTATACTATGAATGATTTTATATAAAAAAGGGGGCAAAGTAATACAAAAAGAGAGGATTTTTTTTTTGTTTCTTTGGTCTATTGGCCATTGTAAGGAGTTTCGTGTTTTATATTCGTATTTTACTTAGGAACGAAGAATATCGTAACTTGTGTTTGGGGTCTTGTTTGTTTCTAAAGAAGAACTGTAACATCTAGACCAACCATATCAAATGCGTCTGATAGAGGAGGTATCCAAGTCTCTTAGAATGTTCTCCTTCCCAACCAATATAGGATATTACAGAAACTGTGTACAGATTCTTATAAATGAACTCTCATCATTTTCATAAATATCTCAACTGATTGGTTTGTATAATTTGTATGACTGGCATGGTTTGTATTTGAAGCCGTCGCCTCCCCCCCCCTCTCTCTATATATATATATATATATATGTATGTGTGTGTATGTGTGTGTGGTTTTCATTTACAAACCCTCAACCGTTCATCAAGTTTAATAAATATCCGGTTCAATGAATATCTTTGTTTCCTCTGTGTCAGAGGGAGTAAGGGGATTGGCCGGTGCTCAACCGCTATAACTATTGCATAGTACATACTGATACATTTTTAAGATGCACACATCTCATGAAGACTTGCCATTAAGTCCACCGTCCCACTATCTTGAGTTTAAATGAATTACAAAACAAATCCTTAAATTTTGATTTATATTTCAACATTTAGACTCTTGGTCCTTGTTTTTTTCTTCATTTTGATACCAGAGTGCTAGATTTTAGGGATTCAAAATAAAGTATTTATTCTGGTTAGCTATTTTACTTTCCCGATCTGACTGCACTAGTGCAGACTTCTAAATTTAAACCGTCTAAACCATACTTCGATCATCAATAGTTTTGTTGAAAATATGTTTTTCGAGATTGTCTAACAATATATTAACAAGATTGTTTTTAATTTACAACTTTTCTTATTTTTATAAAATTTACAAAATAAATATATATTTATTAAGTAAATAAATAAATATATGAATGGATGGATGGATGGATAGTTAACATAAAAATGAGTGAATGATTGGATTGAAGTGAAGTCGCAATCCTTAAAAGAAAACATATGGTTGATATATGATCCAAGTTGATGGTTTTGAATCCAATTATTTCTAGTACAAAAAACATCCCATGTTCCATGTCTCTCGTACCCATTTAAGTACATTATTAAAGTACACTATTTCTAAATAAACAATAATTAAAGTATCTTATTGTTTTGTATGTCTATATATACACATTATTTATATCAAATAATAACCCGCATAAAATATGTGTCATTTTGTACATTTAAAAAGGTGATGCTGTATGCAGTGATGGATCCAAGGTTTTTGTCCGCTGGGGTCTCATTAAGGTAGACTAAAGACGCGTAAAGTCACCCGACGTGTTTCGGGAAAATTTTAAAGTTTTTTAGTTGATTTCAAGGGATTTTCTTAGGACTTGTTTGTTTTTTCATTTTAAGCTCTCGGATCCAGTGAAAGTGGAAATCCAACAAGTCTTCCGGCTTTGGAGTCTTCCTCGAGTAGTGAATCATGGGCTACGTTTAGAGCCGAAATAGCAGCCGAGAACGAAGCTGAGATTTATGCTCGCATACGAAGTCTCCAGAGCCATATTATTACTACAACCTTCCTCCCCAGAATAATCTTGGGGAGTATGAGGGGCTTGTTCGCGATCACTTGGATCAAGCTCTCGATGTTCCCCATTATAGGACCATCCTGGATATGGAATATTTTGAACTCACAGTATTAGAAAGAAATGGTCTATTGCAAGATAGGCTCTTCAATCTAATCACCACTTATGTCTAATCCGTTTAGACGTTTCATAACCATTTCAGAACTGAAATTAGACTTCAGATTTCAGCATCTCTTAAAAAACAAACACCACCTTAGTGTTTTATCGATTTTGAAGTATTTTCTTAGTGTTTTTGTGGATTTCGAAGGATTTCGTTTTTTTATTGATTTCAAAAGATTTTTTTAGTGTTTTTGTCAATCGTCGGCAAGATGGGGTCCCTTGAATTTTTTTACTGGGGGGACCTAAGACTAAATTTAGTATTTTTGATTTTTTTACCATATATAATTTTTTATTTATTTATAATTCAGTGGGGTCCTTGGACCCCCCCCCCCCCCCTTTCTACACTGCATCCGCCACTGGCTATATGCACATCTTTTAGATCAGAATCAAGTAAAATTATTTAATGAAAATCCAAAAAGTAAGTTTTGATATTGATGTTTGTGAAAAGAAAATTTAATAAACATAGATGTATTTAGCAATGTGTAGGGATACATTTAGCCCACACCTTATACACACCTTCTTTTATGTCAGTACAAGTATGCATTAAGAATGTAAAAAATAAGTCTTGATGTTGATGTGTGTTAGAAGGTAACAAGAATGTTTGAAATGTTTGAAGGACGTTAAAAATGTTTGAAGTGTCTTAAATCTTAATAGAATTGTTTTTATCAGTTGAGTTTTTAGTACAAAACAATGAAACATCATATCTCAAAGTGCTGCAATTAGTTTATACAATGTTTTTAACTAGATGTCTTAACAAGTTTTTTTTGTTGATTTTTTTGAAATAAATTTTTGTTCCAACTATTTTTTAAGACAATTTTAATAAGTGACTTATGAACGCTTCTTTTTTATAGAACATTTGTTTTCATAAGACATATTTTCACAAAAGGTCATATAAAATAGTTAATATAACACTTATTTAAAGATACAAAAAAATATCTTACAAACTTATTGTAACTCCTTTAGATAAGACGTAGTTGGGGTTTTGGACACCACAAAGGTTCCAAAAAAACAAATAAAGTGATGAACTTTATTCAACGACAATCAAATATATGATGTCAACCAACAACCAGTGTTGAAAGTAAAGTATGATCAAAAGCACAACAGATAATTAACAAAAAAATTGCAAAAACACACGAAACACATAAGATTTACGTCATTCTACCACCGGTATAGTGATGTACGTTCACATGGAAAAGAAGAAACTTTTATTAATGAAGAACACCCAATCACTGAAGAGAAATTACAAACCGAAACAATAAATTGTGTTTGATGTCTCTCAATATTTTCTTTTCTCAAACTAGGGTTTCTAAGCTTTCAATTTCGTTCTCTACCTGATGGGAACTCTAGGGGTATTTATACAAATCTATAGGTGGAATCTTGATTTGATCCCAATCCTAAAATCGAGGAAAAATATAATTAGTGTCATGCACGGTCGAGCCTGATTATAAGGTGTGATCGTATCTGAAAACGGGAATATTTATGTTCATGAAATAACACTACGTCCGTCTGTGCTTGATTATAAGGTGCAGTTGTGTCAGAACATTCAAAAGTTTCTGTTTTGCAAAGTAACATTACACACGTTCGTGCTTGAATATAAGGTGCGGTTGTGCCAAAAACTCCATAACTTTCCGCTTTGCATATATTTGCTTCATATGACAATTTTCAACGGTTTCATTTTTTGGTTTTATAAAACAATTTATCAGGACATTTATGTATTTTGAGTGTCCTATAAATCCAATTTTGTTATAATCTTCAAAGAAAAAATTGCCAAAGTCATTATTACGAAGTTCATAAACCAGTGGACGACAACAGACTATATACTAACCTTGTGGGGTCGATTTATGTTTTGTTCTTACTAATGGGTAAAATTAGAAAATACATATAGCTTTTGGATCAAATAGTTTAAAAGTTTTTTGAATTATATTCAAGTGTTTATAACTCAAACCAAAAGAACAACCGAATAATAAAACCAAACAAAAAGAAAAACCACTAAAGATAGAATAAGAAATAAAAGTACATCCACATTCTACAACATCACAAAGGCCAAGACCTACCAAAAACTTTAACATGATCAGAAAGCAACAAAACAAGACAAGCTGGATCTTGAACGATATATCACCATCCTCAGTCGAAGTTCGAACATATAATAGTTTTTGTAATTATATTTATATATATTGATTATTAAGCTAATTGATCAATAAATCTGTTTTAAACGATCTAAAATTAGCTCATTTGATAGAAACTCGTTTCGCTCCTTATCTTATTCATCTATTTTGAACCAATAAATAAATATTTAGGCAAATACTTTAATTATTATCTCTATTTAAACAATAAAAATAACCTCACTATACACACACACGTTATATTAATTATCAACCTAAAATTCAATTAATTATGTATACTATTAAATTTATCTTTAAATTTATGAACACTTTAAAACAATAAAATAAAAATAAATAAACATTAATTACTTTAATTCTTAAGACCAGTGTAGCACGGTTGATTTTGCATCTGCTGAAACAAAGCAGCCATTCTACTGTATGCATCCATCGTCATTGGCTGCAATCATGCAAATATATTAACATATTATTTAAACAGAAAATATGTTCATTTTGTTCGATAACAAATATATTTTGTGTAATATATATAAATAGAGTATTTAGTTACTTGCCATGCAAGAAATGTATCTATAGGTTGATTAATTACCTGTGATTGACATGCAAGAAAGGTAGCCATTGGATCATTAGGGTTTGTAACTCGATCACTGCTAGTGTGCATATCCCATGAAGCCATTGATGGTTGCATGAAGGTGGAAGGGTGGAAGATTGATGGCATGCCAGGAATGTTGGACCTGTTGCCACCGATGGTGTTCAAGTCCATGACTCCTGGCATTCCCATGCCCATCCCGATTCCCATTCCCAATGGGTTCATCATCGCCATTTGAATTTGTTGTTGTTGCTGCATGGCTAATGGCATCATCATCGGTGACATGTTCATTCTACTCATCATATGAATTTGTGCTTGTAACTGTTTTAGGTATTCAATCACTTCGTCAAGCATCGAGGCTTTATCTGTCTGGAAAAAACAACTAGTAAGATCAGTTTCATCAGAAAGTCATCGTTATTTGACTAGTAAATGAACATTCAATAAATCTAGCATGCGGTACATGGTGCTCATTGTCTAAGCTGAAGGCCTAACTTATATTCGTTCAACTCTGGACCACATACACTTTTTCTTGTGATCAACTAAGAATCCAAAACAATTTAATCGAGAAAACAATCGAGGTTGCTTCATACCTTATTAGCATTTGGAACGAGCTTTTGCAACGTCTTCATTTTTTGATTAATCTTGTCTCTTCGTTTCTAAAAAAACAATTTATTAACATCGTTCGACCAAAAAATAATAATTTTATGTATTAAAACATTTTAAACAAAACATAAATTAAGAGAAATCTACCCGTTCGGATTGATTATGAATTGCAGCCGCTCTACTTCTTTTAGTTGATATCGAAGACTTTCCTTTTCCTTTTTTCTTCTCCTCCATGTTACTCTGCTAAATAAGTAGTTATTAGATAACATAAAATAAAACCAACAAATAAACTTCAAACAAAATTCATTATTTATTATACAATCAACGACTTTAAACGGTTTTATCAAATAAAAAAGGTTAATTAAGATTAAAAAAAACTTATAAAAAAGAAACTAATTATTGTATTTAGAAAATTACAAAATTGTAAAAAATGTTAAATTTTCTTAGAATAGGCATTGGAGGTGATTATTTGTTACATTTAACAAACAATCAAGTAAACTACATATTGGTCCTTCTATTTGTCAAAATAACATTTTTTATTTTTACAGTTTCAAACTTACAAGATGACTATCGTAGTTTGTAAAAACATGTTTATATGGTTCTTCTCTCTAGCGGCAGTTAACAGATTTCGTTACATGAGTGGTATTTTCGTCATTTATTAAAAAAATTGGAGTCACTGGCTTAAATGACCAAAATACACTCTTTATTTATCCTCATAACCATTTCTCTTTTAACCATTTGTCACTGGGTCCATGACCCAACTCCAGAAGTATTACGGACCCACCAAAACGACGTTGTTTTAGGCCACGTCCATACGCAACCTCCATGATACTTACGGACCTGCCACGTGTCGCACGTTGGACCTGGGTTACTGATCCAATGACATTTGGCCAAAAAACGACGTCGTTATAAGGGTCCACAATACTTACAGACCTAAGTTGCGGACCTAGTGACATATGAGTAAAAATCGAAGATGAAATGGTTGGGGATAAATTGAATGAGGAGAATGGTCATCTAGTGCAAATTCCTCAATTTTTTTGTCATCATCCGATCCGGCCTAAAAAATATCAAAAATATTAAATTTAGTCTTAGTTTCCCCAGTAAAATTTTCAAGGGACTCCATCTTGCCGGCGATTGACAAAAACACTAAAAAAGTCTTTTGAAATCAATAAAAAAACCTTAAAAATCCTGCGAAATCGACAAATACTAAAAAAATCATTTGAAATTACCTTAAAAAATTTAAAAAATTTCCCAAAACACGTCGGATGAGTTTATGGCCTTTAGTCTACCTTAATGGGACCCTAACGGACAAAAATCCTGGATCCGCCACTATATATATATATATATAGAGAGAGAGAGAGAGAGAGGCGGGTGTATACGAGGACGGTAACAATTACGAGAACAATCCTCAACCAATCATTTTGTACATGAAATTTTTTTCATGTACAAAATCATAATGTAATTTTGTACTAACATAAAAAATGACACGGACGACTTTTGCCGCAGGAAAAGTATCGGCTAATCATATATGATTTTGTACATGAATCATATGTGATTTTGTACATGAAAAATTTCATGTACAAATAATTGGCTGAGTATTGTCCTTGTATTATCGTAAATTGTTAGTATGAACCTCTTTCTCTCTCTCTCTCTCTCTATATATATATATATATATATATATATATTAATTTTGTATACCTGAGGTCTACTGTGACAGACGGAATCATGTTCATCTGGAGACGTCGATTTCGTTGATCGTTTGCCGGAAGTCGTATTTTCCGGCGACCCCATTGAAGTAGACGTCAACCCTTTCACACCCAATTCCCTCTCACACGTTTCCACCGTCAACTGTCGGCTACTCTCCATCCCAAAATTCGCACTACCACTTACACTCTGGTCCCTGCAACTGCTCCACTCATGCGTCGCCGTCGCCGTCGCCGCCGTACCACCACCACCGCCACCGCTGCATGACGCCACGCGCGTGGAACAACGTCCGCCGTTTACACCGGACCGCAACGCCGCCGACTGAGGTTGTTGGATGTTGGAGCTCGGAACCAACGCGTCCATGGTCATGGCGACCGACGCGCTGACGCTGCCGGCGGCGGCGGTGGCGGCGGCGGAGCTCTGGTGGTCTAGCCATGGAACGAGGTCGCCGGCGCCGTAGATGTCGATTTGGGGTTTGTGGTCGGATGTGAGGGTGGCTTGGTTGACTATGGACTCAAGAGTCTCGGCGGCGCGTGGCTTATCCCAGGTGTATTTGGTGAGATTAGCGGTGGGCGCGTGGGGTTTGTTGACCACGCGCGATGGACCTAATTCGTGCATGGCGAGTTGCCCATTCTTCCATGTTAATTCCGCCACGGCGTAATCTAGTCTACAAAAATAACAACAATATATATCATTATTTAATTTTGGGAATAATAAATTAAATAAATAAATAAATGCATTGGATTTGATATTAATGCAAGACCAATCTTTTAAAACCCCACAGGTAAACTGGTTCAACCGGTTCAGAAACCAGTTAAGGGTTAATCGGTTTAAATAATTCTTTTAATTTCTTGTATTTTTTTCATTTTCTGCATACATACATATATAAAGTAATAATTTGATGTCCACAAGTTCCAACACTAAAAATACACAAACAACAAATTTTAGATCAATCCAAATACATTACATAACACACATTTTTTTTAATTTTAATATAAATACGGGTTAACCGGGTTTGAGAAACGGGTTTACCACCGGTTTAACCAGGTTTTTAAGAAACCCGACTGGATTGAAACGAGCCGGTTCTATGCATTAACCGGACGTTAGTTAACCCGGTCACTACTCCAGATCCCGGTCCAACCGATCAAACCGGTCGGAATAACCAGGATTTTAAAACATTGACAAGGACCCTCTTGCAATTTTGGGAATAATAAATTAAATAAATAAATAAATGCATTAGATTTGACATCATGCAAGGACCCTCTTGCATTCCCACGTAGTATAAATATCAATTATTATAATTCGTTTAAATAAGAGCACTAGTCAAATTCTTATATGATTTTATATTAAAATTATGTGTGATTTCGATTAAGTCTTCGCTTAACCCTTACGTTCATTTTGTTTTGTAATCGTATGTAGTTTTAATGCAAAATCATGCATGATTTTACTGTTTTCATATTTTTTTTATAAATAGAAAAAAATTTAAAGAATCTGAGAAAAAGAACTGAAGAACCATACAAATTAAACCGGATGAAGAAAATATATCAAAATGGATATCAAGTCAAAGATCATACAATGATCGTTTTTTTTTCTTCATGTAATTGGTTTTGCTTAAGTTTTTGTTATATTTTCCTCATTTTTTGATTTAAATAGAAGGAATTTTTTTTAACTATATCATTTGGATAATCTTAATTTAACGGTTTGGATGAGTTATAAGGCTTTTTAATTAAGGGTTCTTTCGCGATCTCACCTCTCTCTAGATATATATATATATATATAAATATATATATATATATATATATGTGAAACTGTAACAAATTCAGTTGATAATTGTATATATTTATAAAAATCTAAAAATCAACTATTCATATATATATATATATATATGTAAGATAAAAATGCATGATATTATTAGTTATGAAAATATATTTTACGGAAAATATATTCTATAATCATTGTTACTCATCATGCAATAACATATGAAATAATCGATTTTCGGATTCTTAAAATATTTATGTTAACCTTCCCTATCATTATAAGGGGATTTTATAGAGATTCAAAGGATCTATGTATCCTAATATTCTATTAATAAGAACTCGATACAATCTTTTGAACCTCGTTCTTGAGGGCACCGTCTAGTCTCCATTTGAAGAAGCGTGTTGTAATCCATTTCACACACACACACACACATATATATATATATATATATTGATATGTATATATATATATATGTGTGTGTGTGTGCACGCACAAGTGAAGTAAAGACATCCCCTCTGTCTATAAGGGTTCTTTTAGATAGAAATCCAAACGGGTTTCCATATATTTTTCACATACACAATCAACATGCAATTAAGTTTCAAGAATCGTAAAACAAAATGAAAAGAAATTAAAGAAAACATACATCGGCGCATCAAGAGTGGAAGACATGCATATGGAGTTGGACGAATCACGTAAGTCGGGTTTGCGATAACCAGGGTCGAGATTATGATTAGGGTAGTCGTCGATATCCCAATTCGGTACACAATGACTCATTATTCTTCAATTTCTTTAGAGTTGCATGAAATTAAAGAAAGTTACACTTAAGAGAAGTGTGTGTGTGTGTTTTGTGCGTGTGTTTTGTGTGTGTGTTTTAGGGTTGAGAATATGTGGTTCATCATAGAGAAAGAAAGAGGGAACAGCTGCTGCCTTTTGTGTGTATGGAGTAGGAAGACTTGGGGTCACTTTTGGAGAGCAAATTGCTGCATTTATTACAAATTATGATAAGAACAATGTCAGAAAGAGAAAAAAAAAGGAAAAAAAAAGAAAAAAGAAAATAAAGGACCACCAATTATTTATTTATTTTATTTATAATTATTGATTTTAAAGATTCGAAAATGATCATTTGAAATCATTTTGTGAACCCGATATTTATATTTCTATCGATTGTTATCGTTTAAATGCATCTCATTGCGTTCACAGGGACCTTATCGTTCCATGCGGTTTTAAAACGTGACACCGAGATGGTTGTTACGAGTTTGATTTGGATTTGACATCATATGTTACTTTGACGTTAATTAATGTATTGTAACCTCACTCTTGCTAAAACATATATATTGTTTAGTGACCAGCGTAACCATAAGCTTTCAATCTCGCATTTATTAGTTTTTCAGTAAATTACCAAAGATACATATTTCAAATGAGTTTAATTTGCCAAATCTTGAGACAAATTAACACGTTCTTGTATATGAACCAGTGTTCTAAAAAACCGTGTTATGATGATCGTTGTGCATAAGGTTTGTCTCTGACACACTGTTACTATCGGTGGCACGTCATATGGCAAGATGCACGATTTTGTAAAAGCGTTATTTGATATTTTTTTTTATATTTTTATATTTGATTACTTTTTTATGTTTTAGTATATAACCTAATTAGTTATATATATATATATATATATATATATGTAAGGAGGATCAAATGAGAAGACAAGTCAACTTACGAGAAGGGTCAAAGTGACATTTCTGAGTCTCGTAGGACCATATTGTTTTCGTGAGACTCGTAGGACCATTTTTAGTTTTTACACTCAAAAGTTCACATAAATCATTGTGAAGGTCACAGTGTTTCTGCTGTGAAAATTCGGATTTTTTTACATTCACAATGTTTTGCTGTGAAGTTTGAAGTATAAAATACGGGATTTTACGAAAACAGATTGGTCTCACGTGAACCCAACCCCTTTATATATATTTGTTGTCGTAAGTAATACTTTAAAAACATTGTAGTCTCGTTTAACCTTGCTGCCACACAAGACACAACACGTCACTCATGTTATTTAGAGCGTTGATGTGAATAGTGAATCTTAGCATGTATGTATGTATGTGTGTGTGTATATATATATATATATATATATAAATAGTTTTAGTTATTAAATACAAACGACCAATACAAGTCAAATTAATATTCTGCCCAAATTTGAATGGACCACCATAGAAAAAGATGGATGGTAAGAGGGAGACATGCATTCGGCAATAGGTTAATGTGAGTAGCTGGAGATGTCTATTTTTGGTGGATAAATCTAAAACTAATTCAACCACAATCATAAGATACCCCTCCGATTTATAATATTATATATATAGATAAAAGTTTAAATTTAGTTCTAATCATCAGGTCAAATAAGAGAGTAACACATATCCATTCAGTCTGAATAATGAAGGATATTCGGTATAAATAACAAATATGCAATTCATACATTATTTATTATGAAGAACATGCATTCAGAGTGAATAACAAAGATGGAGATCCATTCTTATGCTTCTCATGTTAGATCTCTTTCTCACCAGAACCCAACCCTATATGTGTGTGTGCGTGTGTATATATATATATATATATATATATATATATATATATATGGAGAGAGAGAGAGAGAGGTTCAGGGGAAAATCTAAAAATAATGAGAAACCGAAAAACACTAATCTCCCGCTACGTATTTTTTAAATAAAAAAGAATACGAAATATAATCAAAATTCGAACGAAACTAAATACATTACAAAGCAATCATACACTACAGAATAAATGACTTTTACCTCGGGAAATTTCCGTCGGTGATCACCCATGGATCACTCAAAAAATACTAATGGTTCGGTAAAATCTGATGTTTTTCGAGGAAATACCAACAGATCACCCAGAGAATCCCTGGGTAATCTGTCACTGATTTGAATTACCCACCAACAATTTATCCACTAACTTTTATGACAGTTTTGTGAGGAATCAGCCTTTAGAGACAAATTTTCCAAGGAAAAGTCCGTAGGCAAAAATCTTTCGTTTAGTTTGCTTAGTAGTGATATTTTTCTTGTTAATTTGACATCTAAATTTACATATTTTCAATCTAGTTTTTCATGATTTTTCGATTTTCCATTTCTTTGAAGTCTTTCCTAGAACTCAAACTTATCTATCTATCGACTTTCTTTTGAGAACTCAAGAAATTGTGATAACCTTGAGAACTTGTGCAACATGTGTTGTTTCATGTGATTTTTTTTCAATAAAGAATAGGATTTAGAATATTGATTAACATATATTTGTTTCACAATGTGTTTGTCTCACATGTGCTCAGTTCATAATTTGAACATTTTTTATGTGTTTCTCAAACAAAAAATACACGTAAAATTTTTTCACGTTGTGAACCGAGCACATGTGAGACAAACACATTGTGAAACAAATGTATGTTAATAAATACGTTCAATACTATACTTAGATGGAAAAAAATCATGTGAAACAAAACGTTAAGGTAGAAGTTCTTATGGATCTAAAAAAAGAGGGTTCTCAAAAGATTAAGCCCCTATATATATATATATATATATAAAGAGGTTTATGCGAGGATGGTAACAAATTACGATAATCCTCAGCCAATCATTTTGTACATGAAAATTTTCATGTACAAAATCACATATGATTCACGTACAAAATCATATATGATTAGCCGCGACTTTTCCCCGAGTTAGCCCACGGGAAAAGGCCCATGTCCTTTTTGATGCTAGTACAAAATCACATATGATTTTGTATATGAAAATTTTTTCATGTACAAAATTATTGGCTGAGGATTGTCCTCGTATTCTCGTAAATTGTTACCGTTCTCACATGAACCCGCCTCTCTCTATATATATAGATATAAATATAGATATAGGGGTGGGTTCAAATGAGAACTCAAATTTGATTGTGAACGCGAGGACAAATGAGAGCACGACACATGTAATATTCAGACTGAATAATCAAAGAAATATTCAGACTAAATATACAGAATAAGCATTATTCAGACTGAATAAATACTATATTCAGTCTGAATAATATACATTTAGGCACGTGTCGCAGTCTCATTTGTCTCCACGTTCACAACCAAATTTGAGTTCGCATTTGAACTTTCCCCTCTCTCTCTGTCTCTCTCTCTCTCTCTCTCTCTCTATATATATATATATATATATATATATATATATATATATATATAAGCCACGTTTCAGTTGCAAACTCATCCATTTGTACAAACTTTGCAAACCATTATATTAGGAAACAATTGATATATTTATGGACATTTATCATAATTCATTAATTATGATTGACATATATATGGAAGATGATAGGTTCATTAATTATGATCATGATTTTGAATTAGGAAACAAAATAATATCAAATATTTATTAGACTAGATGGACGGCTAAGATTGGTTTGCAAAGTTTATTTGAATTGTCTGGTTTTGCAGCTGAAACCTCCTATATATATAGGGTCAGGTTCAACGAAAACGTCAAAAAAGAGAAAACTGAAGAAAACCCTGGGAGCCCTCCATCTAGACTATATGCATTAATGCATACTGATAATTTGTAACATGCATTTATTCATATACATGCATATGTAATTATAGAAGTATTGGTGCATAAAAGAAAACAACAGCTTCTTTTGCTTGTATGCATTAGTGCATACTTTTCAGATGGAGGGCTCTCAGGGTGTTATTTGATTTTCTCTTTATTTAGTGTTTTTCGTTGAATCTCCCTCTATATATATATATATATATATAACACCTTGAAATTTCTGGAAAACTAAATTTTGATGGTGAAATCAATTTTAGAGATAGGTTTTTGTTTGAGTTGAATTAAAGTTATTTTGGGTGAATTTTGGTGGTGATTTGGAGTCTTAATATTGTTTGGTAACTTGGGGTTTTGGAAAATTAGAGTCGCACTCGAAAAAGTAAGCATCCAAAGAAAAATCCTTTCCCGCAACTTTCCTCGCGACCAAGGGTCGCGTGGGTGGTTTCGCAACTCTCTGTTGCTTCCCTCTGTTCGTGTGCGCAGGTACCTCTACGAGTTGTAGTCGCGTAAGAGGTTGCGTGGGTTGGGTTTTTCGCGCAGTAAGGTCCCTAAATCGGGATTTCTTGCCATTTTCTCAGCCCTAACTCTCTTCCATTCGTTTTTCTTCTCTCACCTCCCATACACTCCGATTTTTGGAGCTTTCCTCCTCCTTCTCCAACCATTTCAAAGTGTAAGGCCATCTTCAAGGTTTAAGATCAAACTACCAACTTCATCTTCTTCACTCTCCCTTCCACCATTGTTGACGATTTTTGGGTTTTTTTTTTTCCAAAACAAGATTTATAAGTTATTCCACCATTTAGATTACATTCCTTGTTAAAACCTTTCTTTTTGGTTCTCTAGAACTTTATTCTTGAATCATTTTCGTTTTTGAGGGTTTTGACCATTTTTGGGAGATTTGAGGTATTTGACTAGGGTTTGATAGATCTGATTGTGGGAGTTATTATTGACGCATTTTAGGTTGTTTATAAGCTAGAGATGGTTTCTAGCGAAGGAACCTTGTAGATATGGACTTCTCTTCAAAAGAAGCTTTTGGGGTAAAACCTAGATTTAGTTTAAATCTAGCAAGGTGAGCTCAAGTTTGTTTGTGAAAACGGTGTACATGCCAAAAATGTTCATTTTTGAAGTATTAACATGTTTTAATTGCTAATTATCGAACGTGTGAGTATTTTGATAAAGTGCATATTATTTGGGATAAATGGTTTCGTAAATCTTGTAAAATACTTATGTTGAGTTTCTTGACATTTTGGATAAATAAAACATAAACATGGATTGTTTAGATGTTTTTTTTTAATAAAAGAAGATTATAAGGTTTCTTGCATTTTTAGAGTATTCGATTTATAAATCATTGGAATTACATGTTATTGCTTTATGATGCATTTTGGAAATATGTGAATATGTTTTATTTGGAAAATGGTTTGTCTCAACCAATGTTTTGAATAATCTCATAAGTGTTGAGTTATTATGGTTTAACCCGACTTCTGACTAAAATTAGTCTTGAGGACACTTGTCCGAATTAAATTGATACACATTGAGCTTTTGGGTTTATACGTAATTATGGCATAATTATATGATATGTTACATGCTTTGAGTGCGTTGATCATTCATGTCGGAGTCATGTAAATTAGAATGAGTTGCATTTGGGTCCATAGACACATAAGTCAGTCGTTTGATTATTAAAAGACTTTCGAGTCCCTCGTTTGAGGCCATAAGCCGGTCTGGAATGGAAATCTGAAAGACAAGAACTTAGATAGCATGTTTGGCTTTATTAAGGCATATGCGAAATGCCCACTTCAGGTCGAAAGAAGGTATAATATTCTGAGGGTAGGCATTCGTCGTCCCTCAATAGCTTTAGTTGTCGGTATTAGAGAGATTGACCTAAGTGGGAATGCCTCTGCGACCCTGGGTATTACAGAGATGGACCAAAGTGGGAATGTCTCTGCGACCCTGGATATTGCGATTGTAACACCCTCAAATTTGGAAAGAGCGACTAATTAAAAATTTTCAGTATTACATCAATTGAAGGATAAATCACTTCCTATAATTCAATACTTAACGTTCCTCAAATAACAATTAAACTAAGACATAAGTACAAACGGGTGTTACTAAACCCAAAAGAGTCACTATCTCCGAATGCGGAAAACATCACCAAGAGTCTAAGCTTTATCGTGCCACTTCCTAGCACTCACGTCCACACGTGTCGCTAGTACCAACCCCAACGATAACCTGATGCACATGCCGACAAAGAAAAAGGGTTAGGCTTAACGCCTAGTGAGCTCAAGAGTTTTTAACATATTTATGATTGATTTGAAAACCAAAAGATTTGCTTGATAAAATATAATTCTCAAAGGAAGTAACCTTATTATGAAAGCAACGTCTTTCCCCAAATTCAATAGTCACATAATAAAAGCTTTAGACCAAAATGACATTAGAAGAGAAAACTTTAAATAGAAATATTCTATTAACGTAATACCAATTCCAATACTCACACGACCATGATTGAGTTTACAAACGTGGAGATAGAAAACATACCTTTAACCGTGTTTTATAAAACGTTAACTCACGCGGACCTTTAAAAGGATAGAAATATCCGAAGTTCACGGGGGATTCCCGATCATACCATCTTTGGTGACGGATACAAAAGTAGGTCACTACTCGATGTTGAGCAATTATAGGAGTCAATGGCAATCGGTCAATAACCGATTATGCACCTTAGTACACGGCCCCCGATGGCTCCTACGAAAGCCCGCGCAATGGTCACTGGCAACCGGTCTATAACCGATTATGCACCTTAGTACACGGTCCTCGATGACCCTAAATCGCGCATGCATAAAGTCAATGGCATCCGGTAATGATCCGGCATTATACCCAACGGTAAGAGGCCCCCTATGACTTCTATGCGACCAAAAAGGGACAACAATCCCGCCTTAAAACCGACTATATGCCTATGGATCCATTACATACTAGTCCTACTACCAAATACATCAACGAGACGTATTACTAGTTTTCCAACCTTGAAAACTCTTTTCAACAAACCATCTCCTTTCAAGTCCAAGTTTTACCAAAATTTAGGTCAAATCATTTTGAGTTTCAAAACCAAAGATTATTTCATTTTATAACCTTTCCAAGTATTTTAAACCATTAATGATGCTCAACTCATCATCTACAACAAAATACTCAAAATCCTCATTTTGACCCAAAACCTCCAAACTTACCCAAATACACAACCACTTGAAATTAAGTTTAGGAATCAGTAAAATACTACATTCACAACAAGTATTTGATTTTATAAGTTTATAATTGAACTCATACTCATGCATTTACAAAATGACCCATAATGCAATAATTTGTATTTTTCAACGATTTATAAATTCCAATACTTTACAGATGCAAATACAACCAAATGGTTTTCATTTAAAGACATTGAACTCAACAACCCACACTTATACTTTATTTTCCAAAATGCCTAAAACCCAAGTATAAGCCCCTTTCATGATTTATAAATCCTTTTATACCAAATATGCAACCTTACCCAAATACTCACACATTTGATAAATAACAAGTAAAACACATTAATACTTTAAAATGGATGTTTTTGGCATGTACAAAGTTTTCACAAAGTATCTTGAACTCACCTTGCTAGATTTAGGCTAAATCTAGGTTTTACCCCAATACCGAGTTCCATTCGGTGAAGACTTTAGATCCTTGAGCTATAACTCTAGATCCATGGTGCAATCCTTCTAAGAACACCTACATGACTTCCAAAACACACACAAAACAAACCCAAAAGAGAATGAGAGTTGTTGGTGCAAAACCCAAACCCTAGATTCAAGATTTCGGAGAGGTGATCTTACCTTCCACCCTATGAGCTCCCAAATCATCAAGTAATCTCTAGATATCATTGTTTCCATGTTGAAGGGCTTCCAAAGACGAAACCGTAGCACTTTGAATCGCTCAAATCGGAGCTGTGATGAAGAAGTTATAGCCAAATGAAGAAATCCCGAGTTTTAACCTTCTGGAGGCCGTTGGCGATGCTGCCAGGCGATTTTGCCATGTCAGTATCGCCGGGCACACTCGCCCGTGTCCAAAATTGATCTGATTCACTTCCTAAGTCACGGTACATCTTGGGCGATGCTGCCATGCGATTGTGCCATGTCAGTATCGCCCGACACACTAGCCCGGGGCCGTTTTGAGGTGTTTTTCCCATTTTTCATCCGTTTGATCCCGCTACTCGACTTGTGGATGATACCCAATATAATTAACTTCAAAAATAATTATCTTGTTGATTCTTAGAGTGGAATACAAAGATGACACGGTTGATGCATTGTGACATTGTCACTATAGCATGGCACAATTGTTGGGACCACCAACTACTTGGTACCGTCGGTGCTATTGTGACGGATGTCATAACCGCGTGGCACAATAGTCGAGATGACCATCCTCTAAGTAACATCGGTGATAT
The DNA here is from genome assembly GCA_036898165.1 of Silybum marianum. Lineage (NCBI taxonomy): Eukaryota > Viridiplantae > Streptophyta > Magnoliopsida > Asterales > Asteraceae > Silybum > Silybum marianum. Next base: position 2,552,200 of record CM072544.1, read on the forward strand.
TGTGATAGATGTCACTCTCATAAGGCACTACTGCTCAAACTCTGAAATTAACGTTCGGTTATTGAATCGCTCGGATTAACACTTTCTTCAACTAGGACGAAATTCAGGGTGTTACAATCCTCCCAACCTTAGAATGATTTCGTCCTCGAAATCTAGCACTGTCGAATACTCAACCCAAAAGAGATGCATTTGATGTTTCCAGAATACAACACCATCTAGAGCACAGCTCGGTAGATGACCCGTCATTCATCCTTCTTTATTAGGATGATGACCGAGATTTCAAACCTCAAAGTTACTCCTAATTTACCATTATATTGACCCCTCCACCATTAGAGTCTTAGTTGCCTCCCAACCTTAAGTGACTCCTACTATCTGGAGTGTGACTTATGACCTCAATGACTCGCTTCCACAATTGATATCCAAAATGAATTTACTCTTAAATTTTATAACAACCTCTATCAAACTGGGAAGTTCTTCTCTCTTGCATTGAATTTTCTGAAAGATTCACAAAAGCCCATCCGACTATAACCATACATACCCATTTGAATCGGGTTACCCACTATCATGTCGACCTTACCCGGATGGTAAAGGAATCCTGCACCAATAGCTCTTGATAGAATAGTACCGTGTAGATTGTTTTAACTTCAATCAAACCAAAGTTCTCCAAAAACTTTACATTTTCCTTTTACGGTTTACTTTTACGTTCACACTCAACTTCTCCAATTGACATTACCAAAGAAGATTTACCGTCATTCCCATGACGAAACACTACACACAAGATCGGTCCAAATCAATTCAACTATAAACCAAAAACTAGAATAACACAAAGCATGCCAATCCCTAAAGAACTATCAGACTTCCTTAGTAACTCAAATGATCCTTATCAAACATCACTATTCACTAAAATCTATTCTCCTCTAGCTCACCGCATAAAGCTCTCGAACACTTAGTAGGATTCAATTTAGGTACCCCAAATACAACAATGATTCTTGATCATTAAGAAAATCAGAAGTTGACACCTAAGTTTGTAAATGTCAGTACCACAAATATGCACCGGCCGACGATGTCCTCTCAAAGTTGACACTTAATATGAGAAGTCGAATCCCATAATTACCACACTCTAGTACTTGATCCCGTGGTTCTTTCCCATCGCGCTGAAATATCAAAACTATACTTCCCAATAGACAACCTAACAAATCGCCCTCATTCACTAAAACTCACCAATATGAAACGTCCTTATCGCACAAACACCAACACCAACCAAACAACTCCTTGAAGCAATCAATCCTATAAACTCCGACCTGAAGGTTGGTGAAACAAGAAGATTATCGCGTAAAATAACTCAGAATGACCCAAAGTCTAATACCTCCAGAAGTTCCCACATACACCGGTCGTTCAAACTGAATCCCCATGATTCAAAACCATTTACTAGCCATGCAATCGTTACTTAAATTCACGGCGACTCATCGTCCCACATTCGTAATACTCACCATAATATGATGTTTACAACCAAGGTTTCCTAATGAGTTCAAGGTTCTACCAGTATATGACTATGTAAATATGCCAAGTTTATTTATCAAAGATTTAACAAACATAAAATTTTATAATCAATTTTACACACGCCTCACTATTTTACCAAGATCAGATAGCAGCAAAAGTGACCAAACCTCATTACGTAAAAAAAAACATTTTAATAGTTATGTAATCATCACTTAAACTAATGACAACAATAATGGGAATACAACAAATGGAATTTTGACACACATTTATTGAAATCATGTATGTAAAAGAAATTCATGTACTAAAATAGAGTGCTACAATTAGAATGTATGCAAACTCTATGCAACAAAAGGTTCCCATAAAGTTAAAATAATACCGATGAGAACTTAATATTTTAGACGACTTCAAAATACTTATACCCAACATAGATGACGCGAAATAAAACTTTCAACAAACTCGCATACCCCAAAATCGACACTAAAACGAATCCAAAAATTCCAAAATCTCAAAATTGATTCATGAATAGCACGCACCCAAAATTCAACTGAAACTCGTAAACGACCGTAGGAGGTACGATAGTTCATGCATTTCAATCTTGACCCAAAACCCACGTACACCAAATAATTTCTCAAAACTCGTAAAAACGATATGTGTATGTTTCTTGGAAACAACGAAACAATTTAGGTTAGTTTCAAACTTAAACTCTCTTGAGATATAAATTTCAAAATTTGCAATTCCAGCAAAATAGTACGAATTAAATTCTTAGTGAATAAGTATGCAATTTTCATGCAATTAAAACGATTTAACAAATCCCAAGACATGGCTACACTCTCGAGTGTGCCCAAAACATTTTCCAGAATAATTACCCCTTTGACAAATCCGAAAGAATTTTGCAATTTATTTTCTAAAACAAATGTCGTGCATGCATCCGGTTGGGACTCGAAATCTTAAACCACGCTCGCCAAGTCCATCACAAGACCAACATTGGAAAGCTTCATATCTTAAGACTATCATCCACCAGTAACATCCATCGATTTATAATTTCCTCTCGGAACAAGGTTGATTCAACAAGCTTATGGTTCATAACTAATCATTATCTTTGACCCAAAACGGTCGGCTTAAGATAGTCATCGTACTTATATGTCACTCAAAGTGACATTGCTACATCCATCAAATCTTTCAACGGTTACTACCATAAGAACCCATTCACTACCCCATCGATCACCATGACAATGCGTTTCAAGCACACACACACGTAACTGTAAATTCACATTATCACCGGCCGGATAATAATATAAATTTACCTCACATGCGGATCCTTGTTACCATCATCATGATTCTCGATTCTAGTGCATCTATTAACCTCCAAACATCTTATCTTAAAGTGTCTAATTGTGAAATCTCGCATCTGACCAATTAATCAATACGCTAGTTTGAGTCTAGGCATCTAAAATCAATACCTAAATCTCTCAAACTTATGCTCTGATACCAACTTGTAACACCCTCAAATTTGGAAAGAGCGACTAATTAAAATTTTTCAATATTACATCAATTGAAGGATAAATCACTTCCTATAATTCAATACTTAACGTTCCTCAAATAACAATTAAACTAAGACATAAGTACAAACGGGTGTTACTAAACCCAAAAGAGTCGCTATCTCCGAATGCGGAAAACATCACCAAGAGTCTAAGCTTTATCGTGCCACTTCCTAGCACTCACGTCCACACGTGTCGCTAGTACCAACCCCCAACGATAACCTGATGCACATGCCGACAAAGAAAAAGGGTTAGGCTTAACGCCTAGTGAGCTCAAGAGTTTTTAACATATTTATGATTGATTTGAAAACCAAAAGATTTGCTTGATAAAATATAATTCTCAAAGGAAGTAACCTTATTATGAAAGCAACGTCTTTCCCCAAATTCAATAGTCACATAATAAAAGCTTTAGACCAAAATGACATTAGAAGAGAAAACTTTAAATAGAAATATTCTATTAACGTAATACCAATTCCAATACTCACACGACCATGATTGAGTTTACAAACGTGGAGATAGAAAACATACCTTTAACCGTGTTTTATAAAACGTTAACTCACGCGGACCTTTAAAAGGATAGAAATATCCGAAGTTCACGGGGGATTCCCGATCATACCATCTTTGGTGACGGATACAAAAGTAGGTCACTACTCGATGTTGAGCAATTATAGGAGTCAATGGCAATCGGTCAATAACCGATTATGCACCTTAGTACACGGCCCCCGATGGCTCCTACGAAAGCCCGCGCAATGGTCACTGGCAACCGGTCTATAACCGATTATGCACCTTAGTACACGGTCCCTTGATGACCCTAAATCGCGCATGCATAAAGTCAATGGCATCCGGTAATGATCCGGCATTATACCCAACGGTAAGAGGCCCCCTATGACTTCTATGCGACCAAAAAGGGACAACAATCCCGCCTTAAAACCGACTATATGCCTATGGATCCATTACATACTAGTCCTACTACCAAATACATCAACGAGACGTATTACTAGTTTTCCAACCTTGAAAACTCTTTTCAACAAACCATCTCCTTTCAAGTCCATGTTTTACCAAAATTTAGGTCAAATCATTTTGAGTTTCAAAACCAAAGATTATTTCATTTTATAACCTTTCCAAGTATTTTAAACCATTAATGATGCTCAACTCATCATCTACAACAAAATACTCAAAATCCTCATTTTGACCCAAAACCTCCAAACTTACCCAAATACACAACCACTTGAAATTAAGTTTAGGAATCAGTAAAATACTACATTCACAACAAGTATTTGATTTTATAAGTTTATATTTGAACTCATACTCATGCATTTACAAAATGACCCATAATGCAATAATTTGTATTTTTCAACGATTTATAAATTCCAATACTTTACAGATGCAAATACAACCAAATGGTTTTCATTTAAAGACATTGAACTCAACAACCCACACTTATACTTTATTTTTCCAAAATGCCTAAAACCCAAGTATAAGCCCTTTTCATGATTTATAAATCCTTTTATACCAAATATGCAACCTTACCCAAATACTCACACATTTGATAAATAACAAGTAAAACACGTTAATACTTTAAAATGGACGTTTTTGTCATGTACAAAGTTTTCACAAAGTATCTTGAACTCACCTTGCTAGATTTAGGCTAAATCTAGGTTTTACCCCAATACCAAGTTCCATTCGGTGAAGACTTTAGATCCTTGAGCTATAACTCTAGATCCATGGTGCAATCCTTCTAAGAACACCTACATGACTTCCAAAACACACACAAAATAAACCCAAAAGAGAATGAGAGTTGTTGGTGCAAAACCCAAACCCTAGATTCAAGATTTCGGAGAGGTGATCTTACCTTCCACCCTATGAGCTCCCAAATCATCAAGTAACCTCTAGATATCATTGTTTCCATGTTGAAGGGCTTCCAAAGACGAAACCGTAGCACTTTGAATCGCCCAAATCGGAGCTGTGATGAACAAGTTATGGCCAAATGAAGAAATCCCGAGTTTTAACCTTCTGGAGGCCGTTGGCGATGCTGCCAGGCGATTTTTCCATGTCAGTATCGCCGGGCACACTCGCCCGTGTCCAAAATTGATCTGATTCACTTCCTAAGTCACGGTACATCTTGGGCGATGCTGCCATGCGATTGTGCCATGTCAGTATCTCCCGACACACTAGCCCGGGGCCGTTTTGAGGTGTTTTTCCCATTTTTCATCCGTTTGATCCTGCCACTCGACTTGTGGATGATACCCAATATAATTAACTTCAAAAATACTTATCTTGTTGATTCTTAGAGTGGAATACAAATATGACACGGTTGATGCATTGTGCCATTGTCACTATAGCATGGCACAATTGTTGGGACCACCAACTACTTGGTACCGTCGGTGCTATTGTGACGGATGTCATAACCACGTGGCACAATAGTCGAGACGACCATCCTCTAAGTAACATCGGTGCTATTGTGACAGATGTCACTCTCATATGGCACTACTGCTCAAACTCTGAAATTAACGTTCGATTATTGAATCGCTCGGATTAACACTTTCTTCAACTAGGACGAAATTCAGGGTGTTACAACGATGATGTAACTCGTTGGAGTATGCTGTTGGGACCCATTTTAGAGGTTGGTGCTTCTTATAGTTTACACATGTATTCTAGGAATGAACTCATTTAGAGTCGGGTCCCATTATTATCGGTTCTTAGTGTGAGTTTATAATATTCAAGTAGGCCTAGGGTCGGGGTGTTTTGGAGATGAATCCATATGGGTCGGACTCCGGGATCTTAGATATTACGGTGGGTACTCATTGAGGGGTCGTACACCGGGACCATGATCTTAGGGCGCTACTTAGCAACATCGAAAATATGGTTTACTTTGTGTTACGCCATTGTCAACGGAAATGGGTCTCCCCCGTCACCGAAATGTGTTGTTTTGGGTATACAGTCTTATCCATTATTTTCGGTGACGTTTTTAGAGTATAAAGTATCATCCATAAATTATAATATTGGATCGTTGAGACTTAACCGTATTTGGTATTTTGGAAAATGAAGCATTGTCCGTGTTTGCTATTTGAGCATTTAAACTTATTCATGTCTTGAGTGAGTAATGGGGAAGAGTCCGTATTTGAACGGGTGGTTATATTTAAAGCTTTCATTTATATGGTATATTGATTAAAAGCTTTTTATTATGGAAATGATAAATTTGGGAAAGATGTTGTTTTTATAATGAAGTCGTTCTATTTGAGAAATTATTATTTTATCAATCAATCTTTCGATTCCAAACGATTATAAATATGTTATAAACTCTTGAGCTCACTAGGCGTTAGACCTAACATTTTTCTTTGTCAGCATGTGCATCAGGTTATTGTTGGGGTTGGTATCATCGGCACGTGTGGACTTGAGTGCTAGGAAGTGGCACTTTATGATCTAGCTTTGGTGACGTTTTCCGCAATTCGAAAATAACAACTGTTATTAGTTAAGTAACACCCGACCATATGGTTGTCTTTGTACAAAACTTGGTCTAAATTTTGTCGAGGTTTATTTAGAACATTTATTGAGGCAATTTAAGTTTTGATTTATAAGAGAAGAATTTATTTCTTATTTATTGTATTGATGAAAATTTTAAATTAGTCGCTCTTTCCAAATTTGAGGGTATTACAATATATATATATATATATATATATATATATATAAGGGAGGGATCAAATGAGAACCACCCATCCTTAAAGAAACAAATTGTGAACCACATATGATGTGGGTCCCACATAATATTAAATCATTTATGATTTAATATTAAATCATATTAAATCATACATGATTTAATATTATGTGGGACCCACATCATATGTGATCCACAAGTGTCCCTTTGTTCCTTTAAAAATGCAAAGTTCTCATTTGAACCGTCCTCTCTCTCTCTCTCTCTCTTTCTCTCTCTCTCTCTCTCTATATATATATATATATATAAGAAAGTTCAAATGAGATCTCAAATTAGTTGTGGACGTGAGAAAAAATGAGAACTCAACACGTGTCATATTTAGACTGAATAATGAAAGAAATATTGAGACTGAATGTAGTATTATTCAAACTGAATAACACTACATTTAAATATTTTCCTTCATTATTCAGTCTGAATATGACATGTGTCGTGCTCTCATTTTGTCCCAACGGTCAGAATCAAATATGAGTTCACATTTAAACTCTCCTCTCCCTCTCTCTATACACACATACACACACACACACATATAGATAAATAGATAGAGAGAGATATATATATATATATATATATATATAGATAGATAGATAGATAGAGAGAGGGGGAGATAGAGGGAGAGAGAGGAGTGTTCAAGGAAAAATGTTAAAAAAAAAGCTAATGAACACCCTGGGAGCCTTCTATCTAGACGGTATGCACTAATGCATACAAACGTTTTTTGTTCCTATGCACCAATTCTTCTATCATTACGAATGCATTGATGCATATCCACAAATGTATGTTACAAATTACCGGTATGCATTAGTGCATAGCGTCCAGATGGAAGACTCCCGGTGTGTTCTTCGGTTTTTTTTTGACGTGTTCTCTTGAAGGTGACCCTATATATATATATATATATATAAAGAGGCAGGATCAAACGAGAATGGTATATATTTAAAAGAACACGAGAATGAGCAAATCACGTGCAAAATCAAATATGATTTTCCATTAACGGTCAAAAAAGGTGTGCGAGCGACTTGTAGATGCGTCTTCAGGTCGCGAGATAAAGGTCGGATGAATCACATGTGATTTTGTACGTGATGTTAGTGTAAAATCACATATAATTTGCATGTTCTCATGTTCTTTTAAATAGATACCGTTCTCGTTTGATCTTGCTTATATATATATATATGTAGAGAGAGAGGAAGGTTCCAATGAGAACTTCGTAAATTTAAAGAAAATAAAGGAACACCTTGTGGACCACATATGATGTGGGTCCCTCCCCTACAATCATCAGCCAATCATTTTGTAAATGAAACTTTTTTCATGTACAAAATCATATGTGATTTTGTGTTAGTATAAAAAATGACACGCGCGACTTTTGCTGCGGGAAAAGTCTCGGCTAATCATATATGATTTTCAGATTTTGTACGTGAATTATATGTGATTTTGTAAATGAATCACATATGATTTTGTACATGAAAAATTCCATGTACAAAATGATTGGCTGATGACTGTCCTCGCATGAACCTCTTTCTATATATATATATATATATATATATATATGAGAGGTTTCAATTGTAAACCCGACAATTCAAACAAAGTTTGCAAACCAATCATAGTCGTTTATCTACTCTAATAAATATTTGATTTTATTTTGTTTCTCAATTCAAAGTTATGATCATAATTAACAAACTTATCATTCTTCCATATATATTTCAACCATAATTAATGAATAATGATATCTATCCATATGGTTGAAACCTCTCTATTGTTTATGTATATATATATATATATAGGTATAATCCTTTAGAAATTTTTAAAGAGTAGAAACTCGTGGAAACTTATATAAAAATATGTATTTTTATAATTCTTTTTAATCAAATGTTATGATTTAAGAGTTCATATAAAAAATCATTATACGTAGAAAAAAATGTTTTGTTTTACCATATAGATTTTGTAAACGTTTTTTTGTACATTTAATATTTTTTTTCTTATAAACACAAATATACGTAAACAAATATTTTAAATCATAAAAATTTAATAAAAAGAATTATAATTTTTTTTATTTTTATATTAGTTTCTAGGAGTTTTTACTTTCAAAAGAGTTTTTAAATTAAGAAACTTCTATATATATTAGTTAACAATAATGAAAAAACATAAAAATAAGTACACATCCTTCACACGTGCTTAACGATTAACATGCACGAGATGAAGATATTTTCAACAATTTTAATAACCTGAAACAAATAATATAAATGATTATTACATTAAATTTATATATAGCGCACAAAAGTTATATATAATGACGTATAGATGATAACGAAATATTTTCAAACGGATTTTCCTTTTACATCTTATTATATTTTCTTTTTGTATCCTATCCTATTCTATTTATTTATTTTAATTAGTGATACACTAATATTCATGTTTATTTATCTATTTTAGTTAGAGGAGATATATCTAAATTAGATTTTAAAATATATTATAAAGTATGGTATAAATGATAACACCATTTCTAAAGTGGTAAGAATGTTTGATTATAAAAGCTAAAGTTATGGATATTATTTATAATATCATCATCATTTTGTTGCTTTAGTTTTTTTTTTTTTTGAGTTAAATTCAAATTTGGTCCCTGTGGTTTACAAATTATAACGGATAAGGTCCCTCAATGATTTTTTTAACGAATAACGTCCCTGTGGTTTCCATTTTATAACACCTAAGGTTCCTCCATCTAACTTTTCTGTTAAATATAACATTTTTAACATATTTTCTTTATTTTTCATTTTTCAAACCACATGGACCAAATCTGTAATTTACTCTAAACTATATACATATATTTATATTTTATGTATTGTATAATTATATTTTTATTTCATTAATTATATAAATCGCCTATTTTATTAATTATATAATTTTCATATTTTATAAATTATATTACATTTATATTTTATAAATTATTTATATTTTTTATATTCATATAATATATTACATTTATATTTTATAAAATGTTAATAAGTTAATAAAATATATGAAAGGTCCAATTTATGCTATAAACATTAAATCATGTTAATATACAAATTGCATGCATGGAATATTTAAATACATAAAATATATAAAAATATAAAATATAAATATAATTTTTTATAAAATATAGATGTAATATAATTTTAAATATACAAATAATTAATAATTCATAGATATACATATATGAAGAGAATAGAGATGATAACGAAGATTAAACGGTAGATTTTCAGGAGAATTATCTTGATGACATCGATGTTGTACGTGTTTGAATTTAATTTTTATATTATATTTACTGTACAGATTAATAATTTTTATATCTATAGATTAATAATTTTTTGTATATTTAAGATTATATTATATTATAGATCTCAGTTCATTCATTTACAAACTGGATAAAAGATACAAACTCACAAACCAATATAAAAATAATTTTTTTCATTATTTTTTTTCTTCAAATGCTATGATTTAAGATGTTATTATAAAACATATGTTTGTTTCACCTTATGAAAAAGTTACATGTGAAAAATGAATGTAAAACTTTTACATTATGAAACAAATATATGATAAACTTTTAACTTATGAAAATAAATACATGTGAAACTTTACATTATGAAACAAACATAGGTGTAATAACATCTGAAATCATAGCATATAATGAAAAAAAATTATTTTTATATTGCCTTGTATGAGTTTGTACTCTTCATCCAGTTTGTAAATTAACCAACATCTTATATTATATTTATATTTTATAGAATTTGCTTTGTACTTGTATTTATATTTTATATTTGTATTTATTTTATTTATTTGAATCGTCCATATATGTATATAATTTGTATAATGAACTGATTTAGTGTTTTTAATATAAACTGATTCGATACATTTTATAAAATTATTTATATTTTATATATAAATATAAATATAAATACAAAATAAATTTTATAAAAGATAAATATAATATATCATAAATATATAAAGTATAAATATTTTTTAAATAAAATTATAAGGTGCCTATAAATATGTAATATAATTTATAAAATAAGAAAATTATACAATATACAAAATATGTAATTTATATAATTAATAAAATGCAAATATAATTATATGTATATAGTTTAGAGTAAATTACAGATTTGGTCCATATGGTTTGAAAAATGGAAAAATAAAGAAATTATGTTAAAAATGTTATATTTAACGGAAAAATTAGATGGAGAAACCTTACGTGTTATAAAATGGAAACCACAGGGACGTTATTTGTTATAAAAATCATTCAGGGACCTTATCCGTTATAATTTGTAAACCACAGGGACCAAATTTGAATTTAACTCTTTTTTTTTTTGGGTACGTGAGGTGATCCTTTTTTAAAAGAATATAATAAATCTTAAATTAAAAAGAAAAAGTAAAAAGAAAAATCAATAAACTATCTAATTTTGATTAATTTAGTTCTTAAATTTATTTTTTTAATGATAAAACCTTTAAACTTTCTAAACTGGTTAAATACATCCTTGTAACCAGTAAAAACAGGTTAACGTGAGAGGTAAAAGAGAGATTTTCGAGCCTGAACATATAAGCAACCTTGGGCTTCGGATTCTTCATAGCGGCAAGAGGCGGTCTGACTGATGTGGTATTTTGCCTGAAAACCAAAGGCCTAGATCGCAAAAACTTAGACTTAAGATAGGAGAAGACAATAGAGGTTTGTCCCACTTCATGCGAACACTCGCTGCTGCACAACGTCTAAAAACACCCAACAAACTATCTGATTTTTATTGATTAAGTCCCTGATTTTAAAAAAAAATCTCTATGTTTTTTCTAAATCTTTTTAACAAATAAGTTTTTGAAGTTTTTTTGAACAAATAAATCCCAAATTTTGAAACAAATAAATTCCAAAGTTTTTTTGTAAAAGCAAAATCACGAACTTAATTTTGAACAAATAAATCCAGAACTTTTTTGAACAAAAATATATATACAAATTTTCTAAACGACAACAAATACAATGAACCAATTATATAAAGAAAAATTATATCAGTTTCAGTACTAATTCCAAAGTATACAAATATTATGCTTAAAGCGTAAATTAAGTTCATTAACTTAATTTTTATTATACATAAATATTTTGTATGTATCTATTTATGCATTATCAATAACTTTTGTATGTTTCAGAACTAGTAATGAAAATGATATAATTTTTCTCAGTTTAATTGTTCATTGTACATTGTACTTTGTTGTCCATGAAAATTTGGTATATACTTTTTTGTTCATGATTTTTTACCAAATAAGTTTCGGATTAATTTTTTCAAAATTAAGTTCATGTTTTTTTAAAGTTTGGGGTTTATTTGTTCAAAAAGTTTCAAGAATTTCATATGTAATAAGACTTAGGAACAAAAATAGGGACTTATTTTTAAAAATAATCAGAAACTTAATCATTCAAAACCAGATAATTTGTTGAGGTTTTTATAGTTTTTCCAAATTTTCATCACATTAACCTGTTTTTATAGGTTACAATGATATATTTAACCGGTTTTAGAAAGTTTAAAAGTGTTATCATTTAAAAAATAGTTTAAGGACTTAATAATTCAAAATCAGATAGTTTGTTGGGTTTATTTAGAATTTTCCCAAATTAAAAACTAAAAGTGGTAAGGTAACATCCTGTTGGGGTCAGTGGATGGTATCCCTGACTACCCGGGTTCGAACCCCGCGGTGTGCATGTGGAGATATCTAGATCATGGGCCTGCCACTTAGTGGTACTTAACTGGGCTGGATCATGGTCCACGGGGATTAGTCGGGTGGCACCCTTAAGTGGGAGCCCAGATACACCGAGAAAGCGTATGTGTGTTAGCTGTCTTTCAAAAAAACTAAAGGTTAAGAAAATTATACAAGTGAACCTCAAATGGTTGAACTCACACCTCGATAGAGAGAAAAAAGTCGTACTAACCAACTCTATCAGAAGAAACTTGTGTTATTTTGTAGTTTCAAGGATTATATGTTGCACACAATAAAATAATACGGTAACATTTTTCACGATCTTATACATTTTTACACTATAACAAAGAAATGAAGTGGTGGCACGTACACGGTACACCATAATGGGTGTGTCCTTGCAATGGCGGTTGATAGTTTACGATCAAAATAGTATACTAAAAAACGAGTTCTAGTTTTGTTTAGATAAATGGGTTTTCGAGTTGACTCCTTTAGCATTAATCCACGCTAGAACAAGACGTGTTACTATGGAAATCATAGTACCACCGATAGATATTACTGATGAAAGATAATCGTCGGAAACCTTCGAGGGATTATTGAGGCCCAAACAACAATTAATGTCACTAAACTAGGGATGAGATTGGCCCGAACCGGTTGGTACCGAATTTTTTTAGGACTGAAAACGAGGACCGAAAACCTAACCGTATGTACAAAGTCGGTACCGGTTTCGGTTCGGTCCTGGTTCGGTTCAGGAAAATGGTCCTCTACTATCACCTAAGGATGAGATCGGTACCGAACCGTTGGTACCAAATTTTTTTGGGACGTGAAAATAAGGACTGAAAACTGAACCGTATATACAAATTAGGTATTGGTTCGGTCCGGTTTCGGTTCGGAAAATTGGTCCTCTAGTCTCAATGATCGATCAACGACTAGTAGCTTGTCCGTTGCAGTTCCTCTGTAAAATCCAAACTTTTTTACTTGTTGATTTCTTTAAAGATCCCTTGATATTTCGTCTATAATTCTTTTTAACAATAAATAACTGCCAATATATTTAATTTAAAGTCATTTTTTTTGAATTAGGTCGAAAAAATCTATAAAAAATACAAGGTGTACACATTAAATGTACAATATACTTGTATGATCATCAATACAAACTGAAACTGGTATGTTAGGACATCCATAACCAATCTAATAAAGTATTAACGAGACTTCTAAGTTTATAAGATTCATTATAATAAGTTGTTTGAACGCAATTGGACGACCTAACTGAAAGTGTGTTATTTGAGTGTTTTAAAAACTGAATAGTGTTGTAGTAGATATTTATTTTGGGTTTCAGACAAAAATTGTACTGAACACAACGACATGCAATAAAATAAATGTAATACACTTATTTGTTCGACAAGTAGACAATATGTTATGAAAGAAGACAATAAAATGAAGTTGAGACCAATGATCACATATCAATTATAGTATGGGCCCGTTCAGTTTTATATACATCAAAGTTTTGATAAAGCAATTTACTATTTTGAATACGGATAAAGCACACATTATATACTTATCGATACAAATATCATATCCAATCTAGGAACATTGGTTTGCTCTTGGTTTTCAATGGGTCGGGTTATGAACTCACCATTTACTTTTAAATTAAAGGGTTGGTTTCATTCTGAAAACACTAAAAGTGTACCCATACAATTTAGCACAAAACATCTTAATTCTGAAGTTTCGTTCTATTTGTTGGAAAATTGGTCTCAACGTTTCCCAACAACTCAAACAATGAACAATTATAGAGAAGAGAAGACAAAATTTTACATAGAAACTCCAAAACCGGAGAAAAACCAGGGACCTCCAGAGAGAAAATCCGCTATGTGAAAATTGTTACAATGACATAGTTCTAATCTCTCAAGCCTCCCCGAATGATATCCACTAGATGATCTGAAATTTTGATACCTCCATCCATACGTAGAGTATGAAATTGTTCCTTGAGATACAATTGATTTGAGATGCCTTTGCTCTTATACAACTGCTCAAGCTTCTCCCAAAGTTCCTTGCCCGTTGATATCCCATGCACATTGCAAAAACATTCTTTGTTAGGTACAGACAAATAGTACTTGCCGCTCTCAAATCCAAATCATCTCAGTCTTCCTTGCTTTTACTGGTACCACTTGATTCAACGTTGGAATTTGATTTTCTTTTCAATGCCTTACATAACCCGAAATGTATCAACGCATCCTTGACTTGAACTTGTTTTCTTTTTTGAAGGGTGTCTCAGTGGACTAATCCCGATAAACTATCACTGCAAGACATCAACCCTGATAAACTCACTGGCCACAATTGTTGTGTATGCATGGATTCGAACTCTGGGCAGATGAGATATTTACCGCATCCCCCAGGGCCTCAACCACTACTCCACAACCCTTGTGGTTTTGACTTAGAACTTGTTATAATCCATAAGTTGATCATTCCATCATATTTCTCTACATTGAACCATATAACACTTGAAAAACTTTGACATCCATATTAACGCATCAACAAACAATATTGTAAGATTCGTAGCCTATGAGTAGTAGACCCAAAAAAAGTTTCCTAATATGCACGTACTAATAAAATTCTACCGTACAAGAAAGTAACTAAAAGACATTTTTTTGATGTGAAATATTAGACAAAGTCGCAACTAAAAACCAATGTTTCCTAAAAACCAACCTTGTTGGAAAATTGGCCTTAACGTTTCCCAAAAACCAACGTTTCCTAAAAACCCAAGCAATGAACAACTATAAAGAAAAGAAAAAGACTAGAATTTACGTGGAAACTCCAAAATTGGAGAAAAATCACGAGTCTCTAGAGAGAAAATCCACTATGCGAAAGATTATCACAATCATATATTTTTAATCTCTCAAGCCTCCCCAATAATACTCACACTCTAAAAGACTAACTCGCAAAACTTAAATTGTATTTTACTAGGACGATTTGAAACCTAAGTCTTGGACCCTTTTTATAGGCATGAAATCATTTTCACCTTTCACTACTCCACTGATGTAGAACAAACCTTCCAGTCTTTTCTTTATTTTAGTCAACAAATTCTCAACATTATTCTATGTTTTTCTCGATTTTATTTTTATGGTTTGGATTGGGAGAGAGAGTTTTCGGTTGATTACAAGTTCTATATAGTGTTTTCCTTATTAGTATTTTAGTATAATTCAATGTTCATCTTGTATTTGAACGTGTATATAGAAGCGAAATTAACGTAAAAGGCACATGTAGAAACGAGAGAAATCTTTAACAAGATCTGTATATTTGCTAACCGATTAACTAAATCGAAAAACAATGAAATATCTTAAAAGCTTTATGGTTGATAAGGGTTGAAATTCCTCCACCAATTCGTGTTTATGCTTCTTCGGTAATCCACATAAACTGGAATTGGACTTGAATCTAGGGAGGAGCTCGGTACCGGACCGGTACCGAACCGGTACCGAAACCGGGTAGTACCGAAACCGAAAATAGAAAAAATCAATACCGAATACCGAACCGATAAGAGAAGTTCGGTACCGGTACCGGTTCGGTACCGGGATTTTCGAGACTAGAACCGTTTGGTACCATTTTTTGGGACGACAACCATTTTTCACCGTTGACCATCAAACACAATAACAAAAACCAAAATCACTTAAGCGGAAACCACATTGGAGGAGCCGGTTGTGCAAGAACCAGGTTTTGGATAAATTACGGAACCGATTTTGGAGAATTGCAATAAACGAAATACGAATAATTGCAAGAAAAAATCGGTATTTAAGTGGAAAGTACAAGAACCGAAAATTGTAATATATTTAGGAGAATTTTCTATTAAAAAAAAAATGAAAGAGTTTGTTACAAATTCAATAAAAAGTGACTTTTTAAATTCTCCGGTTCGGTTCGGGATTTACCGGGACTAGTACCGGTACCGGTACCGAAAGTACCGAATCCCGAATATGGAAAATCTTGGTACCGAATACCGAACCGATAATGAGTACAGATACCGGTTCGGTACGGGACCGGTTCGGTTTCGGGATTTCGGTCCATATGCTCATCCCTACTTGAATCTTCTCGATGCTAACAAGAACTTCAAGAACAAGCTTCAAGGGAGGGGAACACCAATTTTGTAGCCTCTTTTGGATTAGATGAGAGTTACATTTAGGTTTTGGCAGATTGTTTGTATATAACTTAGAACTTAAACTTATAATGATTATCATATGAGCTTTTAAATAATCTTATTATTTAATTATCTAGCACTCGTGAATATTTATTTATTTTATTATTTAAATTTATTTAAATAATTATCTCCAATTAATTAATTAATTAATTAATTTAAGATATACTTTAATCTAATTAAAGTATACTTATTTTCTTAAAAAATAATTAAACTCCTTTATTTGTTTAGCTTATTAATTTGATCATATCAAAGTAAATAATAATTAAATTCCTTTGATCATTTACTTCCAATTCATTTAATTGTTTATTAGTCTCTTACCTAAAGAATTCTTATTATGTTAGCAATGATTGTAAACTTTTTTATAATCATAAGTGATGATTAATATCGGGCAATACATCATCACTACTCAAGTAAATATGAATATATGTAGAATCTCCAGTTTGCATTCAGTCTTTTTGTCTAAGATGTCCAGTTTGAATATAAGGCACAGATGTGTCATATTCGTTATGTTTGATCTTAGACTTCAGATTCCCGATTATATGACTCAATGTAACACCCGGAAATTTCAGAAATTTCGCTTTATGACCAAAGTTGGATTTTAGAAAGAAAATATATCCATAAGTTGAATTTACAATGCTTGGAACATTTGGTGAAAGTGGGGATTGAAAATTTGCTGATAGTATATAAAATGCATTTTATTGCGCCTGTTTTGCATCACCTGCGACCTGCCACGCGACCTAGGGCCGCGACAGGGGTCGCGCTACTCACTGCCCATTTGCGTTGTGCTCTCATAAGCGTGCGACTAGGCGCGCGACTTGGGGTCGCGGTCTAGGTCGCGGGAGTCGCGAAATTCGCCCAGTAAACCCTAAAAATCAGGATTCAACTTAGTTTTTATCCTTTCTTCCACAAAACCTTTTCTCCCCAATCTTTCTCCCTATCTCCGATTTTTGGAACCTTTCTTCTCCATCCCCAACCACTTTAAAGGCTTTAGCTATTCTTCAAGGGTCAAGATCAAGCTACCATTTTCATCTTCTCCATCCCTCTATTTCACCATTGTTACCAAACTTTGAGGCTTTTCTCCGTACCAAAATTGTAAGTGATCCCAACCCTTTTAGACCCCTTTTATTGTCAAAATCGTTCTTATTAATTCTCTAGGACTTATGTATGGATGTATCTTCATGTTTTAGAGTTTTAACTTTGTTGGATGTCTTGGTTGATTTAAGATCTATAACCAAGTATTGTTTAGATTTAATTTTTGTGGATTATACTTGATGTATTTTAGGTTAATTAAGGAGCTAAATAAGGTTCCTAGTGTTGGATCTTTGTGGATTTAAAATTTTCTTCAAAGGAGGCTCAAAGTGGGTAAAAATATTGATTTAGCATAAATCTAGAAATGTGAATTCTAGTTGCAATTATAAAACTATATACATGTCAAAATAATTATTTTGGGATTGAACTAGTTTTATAAACTTGGTTCTTGCTTGATATAAATTTAGGAAAATGATATTTTGAGTATTTGAGGCTAATAACTCCTTATTAAAGTTGTATAAATTGCACCCGGTGTTTTGAGACATCAAAAATTGTATATATGGTTAGAAGGAATTATTTTGGGAATTTGGAAATGAAGTGTAGTTATTATTCTAACTTTGAGAAGATGTAGTTTGAAAGAAAAAGGAATGAATTTCTTGGTTTGGTACATAAATCCAAGTATTTGGAGACCTTACTCAATTTATAAACTTTGGACAAATATTTGCTAATCTTTAGATTACAAAAGTATACATATTTGATAAACCATTTCCTTGCTTTTAGAGATTTTGGAAAGTATATCGTATTGACTCATGGTCTTTAAAATAGTCCTTATTTAAAGTAGACAACGTTGTTTACGAGACTTTTGACTAGAGATATAACCAAATGATTTTTGGGACGTTGTTCGGTTTTAATGTTCTCTTGGGTAGTCTTAAATGTATTATCCATGCATGCTATATTTATTGGTAATCGTTATCTTGGTAGTATTGTCTTTCATATGGAGTCGAGAAAAGGTTAGACTGCATTGCATTTGGATCCATAGGCATATGAGTCAGTTTGGTTGTTGAAAGACTTTCGAGTCCCTCGTTTGGAGGCCATAAGCTGTTGGGCTTTTAGTAGTCGGTATTACAGAGAGGGACCCAATTGGGAATGCCTCTGCGAGCGTGGGGTATTAAAGAGATGGACCCAAGTGGGAATGCCTCTGCAACCCTGGTGTTACGATGATGTAACTCGTTGGAGTATGCTATCGGTACCCATGTTAGAGGTTGGTGCCTCATATAGTTCACATAGGTATTTTGGGAATGAACTCATTTAGAGTCAGGTCCTATTATCATCGGTTCTTAGTGTGAGTCTATTGTAATTAAGTAGGTCTAGGATCAGGGTGTTTCGGAGATGAATCCGTATGGGTTGGGCTCCGGGACATTAAGTATTACGGTGGGTACTCGTTGAGGGGCCGTACACCGGGGCCGTGATCTTAGGGCACTACTCTTTAACGTCAAATCTTGGCTTACTTTGTGTTACGCCACAATAGACGGAATCATGTCTCCCCCGTCACCAAAAGGTGTTGTTTAGGTATTGAGCTTTTTCGGTGATTTCCAGGTACATGCTAATTATCACACTCTATATGATTCTTGAATTAAATCTTATTTATTATTGTTCAAGAATAAAGTGGCACCATTGTTGGTCTTCAAAAAGGTATTTCATGTCTAAGCTTTATATTTGAAAAGCAATGATTTTGGAAAATACCTTCTCTCGTTTATAAATGCTATTATATAAAAGTATGTTTGGAAAAAGAAAATTATTCGGGTTTCATTACTTTTATTTATGAGATAAACTGTTTTAACTTACTAGGTGTTAAGCCTAACACTTTTTCTTATTGACATGTATATCAGTTCTTAATAGGTCCCAAGGTTGTAATGGAACTTGAGGGTTTTCGTTAGGATGGTGTGGGAGCGTCATTGGTTTTGAAGATAGCATATTGGATGATATTAATAACACCCGACTATTCCTAAATCCACTTATGGATTAGTTAGTTTAATTAGAATCCCTGGTGCGAATTTTATTATCTTTTGAAAGATATTATGGTTGCATTTAGTTAGTGAAACATTTCCTGTTTTCTAGAAAATTTTCCAGAGAAAATGAAAATTTAGAAAACGCGTTTAGTTCGTTCAGTTTTCAAAAAATTTCGATTAGTTTTCAAAATTTTCATTTTTCTAAAAAATTTTCTACATGCACACACACTTACACTTTCACACACACACACACACTTTCACACACATACACACACACACTCTTTCACTTTCACACACATACACAATTTCATACACACACTTTCACTTTCACACACATGCACAATTTCATACACTTTCGCACACACTTTCACACACACACACACACACTTTCACTTTCACACACACACACATACACTCACTTTCACACACACACACACACACACACTTTCATAGTTTCATACACACACACTTTCACACATACAAACACACTTTCGCACACACTTTCACATACTTTCACCCACACACACACACATAGTTTCACTTTCACACACACTTTCACTTTCACATTCACACACACACACACACACTTTCTAATTTGAAAAAAATGAAAAATGAAAAGTGGTAGAAAATGCACAACTAAACGCGTTTTCTAATTTTCTAAAAATGAAAAATGAAAACTCCACCATTTCAACTAAACGCGTTTTCTAAAATTTTAATAGAAAACTGAGAATGAAAACTCAACTAATTTCCTGAAAACGTTTTCTAGGAAAATGAAAACAATTTTCGCCAACTAAATGCACCTTATGTAATTTGTTTGTAAACTATCTCTTATCTAGAGGTTTTTGAAAGTTTAAATTTCTACTATTTTCTCTAAATTTAGGGGTGTTACACTCAATGATCCACATATGTCAGTATCATATATTACACGTATGTTCAATCATATGTCAATATCATATATTACCATTTCCAGTATGATCAATCAGAAGGCCCAGTAACATTACTTCTATCATACGGGAGAGACAAATCCTATCTTGATAAGCAATACATGACATATCTGACATAAAATCTTTCATCGAGTTACGATATGGTTGAATCATCTATCAAAATGTGCCATATACTATGATCTCAAGTCTAAATACTCTATATACTATGATCACATTGAATACACTCATGACACTCATATAACATTTGATGCATTTTTTGACATGGTTGGTTATATCCACTACTTTAAGATCTCCATCTTCGGTACTCTTATGTGGATTATGCTATCCCCCATGTATGCTATCATGTTTAAGTGTGACTTTGACCACTACCCATCAACATATGGTAATATCCACTACTTTAAGATCTCTATCTTCATTACTCTAAGGTGAATTATTGTTAAATAGTATAAGTAAAACAATAATGAGCAATGTCTTTTACTAAATAACTTTAAAAATATGTCCACGATAAATATGAATGATTGACTTTTGGGTATAAATACTAACAATCAGTTAAATTTATGAAGTTCAACGTGAAGCTCTACAAATTTGTAACAATCGAGCAATAATTCTAAAGTACAGTTTGAAGATATTTTAAAAACATAAACTAATGTTTTATAATATAGAAAATTAGGTAGTATGAATATACTTGTTATTGTAATTTTGAAAACGTGCTTGATTTTTAAAGCATATTGGTATGCATATCACGTTAAAGAGAATAAAATCTTTGCTATATAATATGCTTAATCAGAAAGTTCATTATTTTTAACATGTTCAAAATTTCTTGAAAAGTAAGGTGAATGTATGACATTTATTAGTTATTAGTTAGGTTTATAGAGTTCTAAGAAATTATGGGTATACTATAATTACTTGTAATATAAAATTTAAACTATTAACATTAATAAAAAATATATGATGCTTAATAAGTTGTTTTTAATAATTTTTATCAAATGATTTATAAGTGCAGGTTAAGTTAAAAACCTAAAATTAATTAGGAACTCGAGAACAGTCACAACGCGACACATAACATATTCATTAAGAATATAGATATGTTATTCGTCATTATTGTTGTAAGATATTTACCGTGAATGTTGTAAGATGTTCGTCATGAATGTGACTCATGATGAATAAACACACCCTTGTTCATCATAAATGTGTGAATGATTAAAATCTTGCTTTTAAAAAGATTTGTATTTGAATCTCGTTGGTGTCAAAACCTTTTAAACAGGTTTCTTTCTTGTAGCTTTTATCGAGTCTTTCCCATAAAAATACAAACAACTAACCAACTGAACGCTCTGGATTGTATTTGAAGAAGTAATATATATATATATATATATATAGAGAGAGAGAGAGAGAGAGAGAATTAAGTTCAAATGCGAACTCAAATTTGGTTGCGAAAATGAGGACAAAGGAGAGCATGACACGTGTCTCATAAAAAACGATCTTCACCATTGGATGCATATTAATTAGAGATGCACCTGATCAATGCCATAATCAAACGTAAATTCATGGATGCGTTTGAGATTAAATGCGATCAACGTTCCAAATCTCTTATGTTTCCCACCTTAACTTTTCTTCTCACACGATCTTATATCTTATAATCAAATGGTATCACGAACTCCTTCTGTTCATTTTTAAAATTAAAAAAACGTGATTTTTTTTAATTTATGTGTTTGACTTTTGACATATTAGTACACAATATATATATATATATATATTTTTTCTTTTTTCATGTTTTTCATGAATGAGTGGCATTGGAAGTGAGATTCTTTAGAATGACGTGGAGGGTTGTGACGGGTACACGTGGCAGGGAGAACAGTGAAGGAGGTTTAGCCACCGAGAGTTAGCGACCACCGCATAAGGTATCCCCTCGGCCACCTTAGCCACCGGCCACGGTGGTCCTACTTACCCATTCATGTTTTATTCTTGTCCCTATTAATTATAAATAAATAAAAAACTACTACAAAATTATGCTAAAGACTGAATTATTTACATAGATGTTTCATATGAGCAATGATGAATCCAGAATTTTTGTTCATTGGAGTCACTTTTAAGCTAGACTAAAGGTCTGTAAAAGTATCTTCAACAAACTCCCTATAATTTCTCCAAAATGGAGAATTAAAAGACAAAATCTCCAAAAAGAATTGTATTCATCTCCAACAAATTATCTATAATTTCTCTAAAATAACATTAAAATATTGCATCACCTATTAAAATATTATTTCTCTCTTTAAATATTTATTTTTCAAAATTTCCTATTGGTCATTTATTTGCTAATCATTTTTGGAGTGAACTTCATATTTGGAGAAAAACCCACTCTCTCTCCTACTTTCTCCATTTTGGAGATGATTATGGGGAAGCTATTGGAGCAAAATATTTGCTCAAAATCCTCATTTTCTCCATTTTCCCATTTTTGGGAAGCTATTGGAAATGCTCTAAAGCCATCTGACGTGTTTTTCGCCTAATTACACCGTTTCGATAGATTTTTAAAGGTTTTTGGTAGATTTTTTGTCGATTTCAAAGGATTTTTTTTGTTTTTTATTGATTTCCAGATACTTTTTCGGATTTTTGGTTGATTACAAAAGATTTTTTTCAAAAATAAACTATTTATAGTGGTGGTTCTTAATCGTTAACACTATAAGAAAAATGACTTTCTCTCAGGAAAAATTTCGTGGGTGATTACCACGGATCATTCAGGAAATCTTAATGGTTTCAATAAAGTCCAATGTTTTCAAGAAAATACCAACGGATTACCCATGAATTTATGACTAATCTCTTACTGATTTGATTTACCCACCAACTTTTGTGACGGTTTTGTGACAAATCACCCTTTAACGATGGATTTTCCAGGAAAATGTCCATATGTGAAGCCTTATATTTAAGTAGTGTAATAGCCCTTTTGTTTAACAACCACTATAAAAGACTAATCGGTATTTTAAACAATCTATAGAGAACGGATGTTTAATTTGTTCTAAAATTTTATGTGATTCATCCGTTTTGTTTATTAAAAAGACATTTTAACATATCCAATCATAAATCAAATTTCTTAAAATAATATTAAAATAAAGTAGATACTGAATAGAAAAATTATATTTATTTTAAAACCTATTCAATTCATGAAAGATAAAATAAAAAAACTCAAGTTTAAAACACAAAGTAAGTCGAGATAAATTCGCATCTTTTAATTCAGAACTGACATAAGCGACTACAGGGGCTAAAATATTGAAAATTAAATTTGGTTAACGTCAAATTATTAATATATAGTCAAACTACAAATAATCAAAATAACAACAAAATAAAAATTATAAATTAATATTAAAAAACATTGATTATTTAAAACAATTAAAAAAACTGCCGTTATAATAAAATTAGGTTTAAATGACGCCAACAAAAATTAAGTGTCCTGAAAACCCACATTTTTAAAAGAATGCTTGTTTTTTATAGGGGACTTTTTTAAATAGTGTCATATAAAATTGTTAACATGCCAATTCTATGTAGATTGCAAACTCATTTAGCAAGTAAAATGGGTACAAAAATAAGTTGAATTGAATGTTTATTATAATAATTAAGAAAAAATCTAGAGAATTTAATGATTTTGACTAAGTATGAAAATCCATTTACCAAAATAACCAAAAACTCGATGAGTTTACCAAAATAACCAAGATTCCTTCGAAATACATACATAAAACGAGTGGAAGTGAAATACCTCCTCCACAGCACTGTTTTCCTCCGCCATACCTCCGCCACAACACTGTTTTTCCTCCGCCATGTGGCAGAGGTATTTATACGTGTGGCGAAGGCATTTGTATGAGTGGCAGATACGGTGTAAACCCCCCTCCCCCCAAAACGACGTCGTTTTGGGGCCCTCCGCCATGTGGCGGAGGAAAACAATGCTGTGGCGGAGGTATTTTCACTTCCACTCGTTTTCGGTATGTATTTCGAAGGAATCTTGGTCATTTTGGTAAACTCAACAAGTTTTTGGTCATTTTGGTAAATGGATTTTCCATTTTAGTCAAAATCATTAAATTCTCCCAAATCGTCACAGTAAATAAAAAATAACACAAATCTCGTTACATCTTGATATATTTTGCTCATAAATTAGTTAAATTTGAGATATTAGATTTTGAACAATTTATTAAAAATATAGATTGTGATATTGTATATTTTTTAATATAATTTATTAAAGATGTTTACAATCAATTTTTAATAGAAATAACTATAATGAATAACATATGATACAATCTTTTTTTCATAAAACTAATCATTGGTTATTGAGTTGTAACACGTACATATTTCCTCCTACCCATTCATAGAACATCTTACTCATCTACTTCTTTTATAAACATTTTAACTCCATCAAACATAATTATTATATCTTTTATATATTTGATAAATATAAGTTAACTTGTTTTTTTAATTTATATTTCGATGAACATAAACTAATTTATTGAAATATTAGTTGGAATAACTTATAAGAATTTTTTTTGTCATTTTTTATTATAACCCATTAATATTAATATTAATGATTATTTATTAATATTAATTGTAAATAAATGTTAACAACTATTAATAATTAATAAATAAAAATATAATTTAATATATTCAGTATTAATTATTTGATATTATTAATCATATAAATTATTTTATACTATTATTCAATATATTCAGTTTTCAGAAAACAAATATAACGATTTTAATAATATTTGTGAAAGTTACATAAAAATTAAAGTTATGGTTATTTTATTTCATAAACAATAAAATCGTGTGAAATGATTTTAATAAAAGATTTAATTTAATTATTAATTATAGTTTTTGAAAAATTACTAATTAATTAGGATATGACCAATTTTATTTTTATTAATGGTTATTTAAAATAATAAACTGATATACGTTTTTTAAAATTATTTTGATAAATCCAAAATTTATAATACATATAATAATCAATTTAAAATTCTTCTAATTCACATATTATATTATTTTTATTTTATTTACTGTTTTGTTTGTATTTATAATTGACTAATTTCTCAAGATGTCCATTTTGGTAATTTACATATTTATCAACTAGTTTTTTTTTGTCAAATGTGATATGTTAATCAGTTAGCTTATTAGTTACCAGATAACTTATAAGATAGATTGCCAAACATAGTCTTATACTTGTTTAACTACATGAATTATTCATATCAATATCGATTAAACGTGTACAAAGATTGTCTAAATCAGTAAATTGTAATAGTACTGGTGAGTATACAAATTTGAATGATTGATAATATCACAAATGTTATTTTATCTCTTATTTTATAAAATAATGAATAATCAAAATTTTATTTAAAAAAGTCAAAATAATAATCATAAATGTTATTTTTTATTTGTTTTAATCTTAAAAATTATAATTAAACTAATATAATTTTTGATAAAATAATAATTATAAAGATTATTTTTAATTTGTTTTAACTTTAAAAATATAATAAAGATTATAGTATCGGAATACATATTTCAATTAGTAGATTATTAAATAGTTAAAATGGTTAGGGTATAGAATGAAAATAAAAAAAGTAAGGGGTGTGTCATAAAGAAATATAAAAAGAGTCAAAAATAACAAATTAAAAAAATTAAAAGGACTAAACAGAAAATTATATAAAGGGTTAAAAATAAAAATATAAAAGCATTGTAGATTTGTAGTTAGTGCTAATTTGTTTTTAGCTTATTAGGGATTTAAGAAAATATTAGTAGGTTTTAGTAGAGAGGAAATGTATAGAATTTGCCTTAAATTTTAGAGCAAATTATATTTTTGGTCAACGTGGTTGTCATGCACTATTGAGCATTTTTAACAGCATTTTTAAAATGAAGAAAATAAAGAAAATGGAGATTTTGGGTTAAAAATATGCTCCAATAACATTACTAAAAGTTTTTCCAAAATAGAGAAAGTATGAGATAGAAGACTTTTTTCTCCATAATTAAAGATTACCCAAAAGATGATTAACATGTGAAAGAAATTATTATTGTATTCATAGTCTCACTCTCCCACCAATAATAAAAGACTTAGTTTAAAATTTTATTAATATATTGAATATTTTAATACTATAATTAATGTTGGATTCTCCAAAATAGAGATACTGTTGGAGATGAATGCAATTTTTTTAGAGATTTTGACTTTTTTATCTTCATTTTGGAAAAAAAAAATTAGAAATGCTCTTGGAGATGCTCTTTATAAGTTTGGTCTCTACTTTTAGTTTATTATAGTTTTGGTTATTGTTGTCATTTAAATTCATTTTTATTCCCTTTGATCAACTCTAGTTAATAAAGTGCTCTTAAGTTAACTAACTTTTTAAACTCGAGTTAGTCGGAATAACCAAAAGTGAAACAAAATAACAACCACAATGACTAAAAATTAATTAATTTAAAAACTGCATCAGTGTATTACCAAAAATATGGAGTGGGAACGGTTTCAACCGGCTGAGATCGCCGTTCCTAAATTAAACGTACTTATGAACATTTAAATTGTTTTTAACCTGGACCAAACTTTAGAGGGATAAATACGGTTTAAGTGTTTTTTTTCAAAACAATTTTAATTTCGACAATTTCTTCATTTTGCAGATTACAATAAAATATTCAATACATTTAAAAGTAGGAAATTTGATTTCAGAGCTTCTTATATATTATTGGTGGGAATAATAACAAATTATTTCTTTCTCAAGCAAGCATTTCCTACTTTCTCCAATTTGGATAATCTGTTTGAGACGCTCTAAAGTACAAACAGTTAATCTCGTTCTTGATGATCAATCCGTGTTATCGTGCATCCAATTTTGATTCAAAATGTCGTCACAACTAGTCTTTTCAATTACATATAAAGCATACACTTTTGTGGTGTTCAACTGTCATGTTACGCACCGGATATATGCTCTCAACTTGGGCAATGAGGATTGGGGAAAAGCGACCAATCATTCTTAAAAAATAACCTTTTTTAAGTGGAAAAAGTTGAAAGGAAAAACGAACACCAAACTATTCCCACTCAATTTTTTCAAATATCTCTAATTGTTCTTTCTTAACTCGTATATCTCTCTAATATATACTCTCGTATCCTCATCTATCTCAATGCTCACACTTATCTCAAGGGTTTTTCACGGGTTAATTTCTCTAAAGAGCAAGACAATTTTTTTCATATTTCTAATTTAAATGATATTTTTTCCAGATTTTTTAAGAAAAAAACTATTGTATTTTCAAGAATGTGTTATTTTAAAATGTTGTTGATCTGATAGTAACATATAAGTATTAATCCAAAATGTATAACTCTATAGAACATTCGTATAAAATAATCAATTTGTAGTCAATTGGATATTTATGTAAATATTTCAAGCATTTATATAAATGGAAAATATATAAACAAGTAAAATGCCTATTGTGACAACTCGACCTATATGTATAAAAGAAAATTTAGATTTGTAAGTTTCTTATAATTTCAAAGTTGTAACTTTCACAATGATTTTAAGTTGATTCGGATGTATTGAATTTTTTTGCTTATTTGAGTTATGGTGGGTTACAAATAGTATCATACATGATCCTTGTACAGTTGTATCATCGAGATGGGTGAGGCAAACTTCATCGAGCATGATGAGACCCTAAGGGGGTGTTTTTAACATCTTAAGAGAGTCTCAATTACAAGGAGGATGATGGGAAATTTTAACGAAAACACGAGAATTTAAATGGGGGAGTTTGTGACAACCAAATCTACATGGATAGAAAATTAGATCAGTGAACTTCTTATAAAGTTAAACTTGTGAATTACCAATGACTTCCACTATGGTTAAGTTGATTTAAAGGTTATTTGATCCGTCTGTTTCTTTGAGCTGTATGACATTACATTTGCATGTTTAAAGTATATATATGAAATGACTCATTAATGTTGTCCAAAATAGAATGTACAAGTAACAAAACATTTGGTATCATGACCACATCATGCCCTTGTTGTTCTCCACACGAATATAATTTTGTTAAAAAAGTTATCTGACAATGCGAGCTTGTTTTTTGAAAAAAAAAATCAACACCAACAATGTCGTAATGAATCAATTTTGTTTTTTGTCACCAAAACTTTATCCACCAACACCACCTTACACCTATTTTTATATCATCTTAACCATGCGTTTTGAATCAATTATAAACACATCTCCAACAATGTCGTAATGTCCAACTATACTAAGGCATCTAATGACTTCTCTACTTTGATTTGGTTCAAGACTAGGTTCACAAACCCTAAATTAGCTTAAACCATTATACTCATCACTATAAATCAATTTTTAGTCCCACGTCAATGACAAAATCTTCCATCCTCAGTTTAAGTCTAGGCTTACATTAACCTAGTTCACTTAAACAAATGCTCTGATACCATTTGTAACATCCCAAATTTTCAAATACTTAGTTATCTACAAATAACATCCCATGATCAAACACTTACATTGCAGCGGAAATAAAATATCTAATCTTACATATTATACCACAATTTAACGTTACAGTCTTGACGAACATAACTTTGCTCTATACAAGAATGCCTTAATTGCATATAACCTTCTTTGGTGCCAATCCTCGTATCTTTCTTGATCCCATTTCTCCTCGTATTCTAGTAGCCGCCTGGGTTGCAAAAGTTTAAAAGAGTTTGGGTGAGCCTAAGGCCCAGTGAATTCACGGTTTTTTTTTGCATATACAACGTCAATAAACATATTTCACAAAGCCTCATAATTTATCATGCATACGATCGAAACATTACACAACAACGGCGTTATGGGAAATGTCTACCTCACACAGCTTTACCTGGCGAACTCACACAGCATGTCCGCTCTTACGGCTTAGACAAGCTCACACAGCATGCTCGTCCAATTATAAAAAATACGGTAGTACATCCCCATTGCCATACAAATATTCAAACATGTATTATAAAAATAATGAACGTTTTATGCATGCATGATATATTAAAATTCTCGAGTAAATACCAAACAAGCTTGCATTTAATTATAAATAAAATATGCAACCATTTTTAAAAAAATCACGTAAAACTCACCGTACAAGTCGTTGTCCAAACCGTTTTTTTTTTGAAGTGGCTAGCGTCTCTCCTACAAATCCAACGCCACAATTTTAATTATAAAATAAAATACAACACCTCTAGAGATGATCGAACGGTTCCCTTGACGCTATCTATGATAAGGATCTATAAACCGGCCTCTTACGACTTTGGTTTAACTTGAACGCCCATATTTATATATATACATCCATATATATAAATACCCATAACCCATGTATATATATATATAAATATATATATATATATATATATAAACACCAAGAAACCCCACTAAGCCAAAACTTCCTATACATACCGTGAAGCATCCATATGTAATATTTATATATATATATATATATACACGTACATTCTCATGAATAGTCATGTACATATATATAATAATATAATATACATATGAACCACCAACAGTGTATACATGAAACCATATCTATATGAAGCTGTTGCATGCATGGAAATGATGGATGTATATATACACCTATTTTTGAAAACATAAGTTACTAACTAACCCACATATATTCATATATGTATGCTCGTATGTGTATATATATATATATACACACATCTACACATTGCATCTCCATGAATGCCATATAAATTCTACTTTCTGCTCATCTTATTTATTTTCCTCAGACTCAGTGACCACCGACATATTGCATAAGGATCTTATTAACAAAGAGTTCATTACTGATCGCTCCAACAAAGCGGAGAATAACCGATACCAATTATATATTGACCGAAACCCACACCAACTATAAATTCTATCCTTTAGAACCGACATGTGGGTCACAATTTGACGACCCGGTGTCAACGAGATTACCGTTGCGAAGAACGGTAAGGGTTCTTGCAGTGACCGTCGGCCACCGATACTCAACGGGAACCCACCCGCATGACCAAACGACTAGGTAGATATCGAAATATTTCCAAAACAGAATATACGAGTACTTACCGGATGACGCCAACTAGCTGCGGTGTATCGAACCGCCGACCTTCGTTCTCGTTTCCAACGATGCTTACCAAAATTTCACTCTCACTGACTTTGTTTGCTTCTTCTTCTTTTTTTCTTTTAGTGCAACCTACTACAACCCATCCTTTACATACACATGATCTTTTTTGATGGTTAGAAGAGGAAGAAATTGATAAGCCGTAAACTGATCATGGAGGTTTCCCAATGGTTTGAATAACATTGAATTACATTAATGGTTAGACCCATCATTTCCTTCAATTTGCACAACAAGTCCTTAAAATTTCCCAACTAACACTTTCTTCCTCATTTATATATATATATATATATATATATATGAGTGTGTGTGTGTGTATTATCTTTGGTTATTACATAATTGGCCTTAATTTCCAAGACGATAACCCAATTGGGACCAATTCCTTCAAAGACAGATGTCTGATTGGGACCACTTTCTGATATGGGCTAGGACTAATCCTGTCTTAAGGGCTAGCTTTTTGAACACCTATACTAATAATAAGTTATTGTCCAAATTAGTTTGACCCAGTATTATAAAGTCACAAGAAATATCTACAGATCAAATTCGACAAACAAAAGACGGAAAAAACCTAGATATTCTTGATTTGAATGCCGTGTATGTAAAACTCGTTGTCGTATGAGTCATTTTAATAGAACGAAAATGACATTACTTGATTAGGCCTATCTAATATGAAGTAATTTGTTTGGATGAAATTCTTATTCCATCTTGTTAGTTATATAATAGATATAACCTGGTTAATCAAGATCAAACGATTGTTTGAACTAAATGTTTTATTCCAATTTTTTCTATTTTTATAACAAACAATGTTTTATATGATATATTTAGCGTGGTCAAATCCAAAAATAGATTAAAATTTAAGACACCTACAAATGGTCCATTCCTACCCACCCACATGCTAATAATCGACGAGCTAAACGTGTTAAACGTTATGTTTCAAACTATTAGATAAGGGGTATTGATAAAAAAGAATTATCCAGTTCTTCTAGTAATTTATCAGTTACTTGTTTATTCGACATTTTAACATATTATATATGAATAAACAATATTTTTTATTTGTAATTATGTATTTGATGTTTAACCATATTTTTTGTGATTTTAAATGAATTGTTTTAATTGTTTCTCTATTGATCGCCCCATTATCCGTCAACTTATTGGATAAGATATGAATATGAGACGATAAATAATTTGTAACATAGATAATTATATCTTTCGTTTTGCTTTATTTTAAATTAATCAGGTAAAGGAATAACTCATGTCATATCTATATCTTACCCGTTGCTAACCTAATGACCACCTAGGATTGGACGAAGTATCCAAATTTGTTATGAAATGAACATGACAATAATAACTTCTACATAATTTCTCCATTAATAACCATCATAAGATCGTCAATTCATAATTTTATCAGTATTGAGATACTTTATTTTCCAGTAATATTCATCACAAGATTGTATTGAGATACTTTTTCAAGATATTTTGCATTTGGATACATGCCAATATATTGTTTTACATATGTTTTTTTTAAATATATCTAAAGTGATTTTTCTAATGAAACAAATTCTGATTATTCAATTCAGTTGTATCCTGGTTACGTAAAAAAATTTATGGCAAAGTTGGAGATGGCGTTCACAAGACATGACATTCATGTTGTTCTCATCGAGTTCATGTTTTGCGATTTCGTTCTTCTTTTCCATGGTCTGATACCAAATTGGATTTTATGAATATTTGAAAATGTTCAATATTCTTAAAGTATCCTAAAATATTAAATAACGATGAGACACAATGATCAACCCATTAACACAACCAACGGGTTTCAAAGCTTATAAATTCCTACAACATGCAACCCCTTTTATTTTGAATGTTGCTATCTAAACCCTCTTTGAATAAAATTAGAGAACTAGAAATGTAAAAAAAACCGATGTTCATATATGTGAGAAAAAGCTAGTAGAAAACAGGTTCAAATACCATGTTGATGAGGATTCTTTAAAATAACTTCTTTCAAATCCACGTTCTTATAGCAAAACAACTCTGTAACATCTCATAACAATCGTATCAAATATTGTCCGTTTTGTCTACACATTTGGACTCACAGTTTTAAAACGCGTCTAATATAGAGGAAGTAGCAAGTCCCTTATAAGGCAACATTTGTTCCCTTCCCCAACCAGTGTAGGATCTCACAAACTCTGACTCTGTAAATTGGAAAATCAAACACTCCTTCGAAATACACAATATTACGATAATACACCAATCAACATAATCCCCATAAGCACCTCCATGCACATACTAACAGTTCAACAAATTATCTATTTGTAGATAACATATTTTTGCAAACACGTCAAGTTTCATTTTCACATATTTCACACTAACACGCATTTTGAAAGTATGTTACGCAATATTGACCTGAACTATATTCAACTTTATTGAGTCATTTTTGACAGGGTTTTAATGGCATTTGTGATGGGATGAACTTGACAAGGTAATAAAAATTCAACATGTCTAAGGGGCTCGTTACTAAATATTTATTGGGCAAGCGTTTACCAATATTACTTAACTTACCAATTAAGCATGAAAAAGACCATGAATCTTACTCGATAAGAGACATAATAGGGACCAACCGTCTTACCTGGTAAGTAAGAAAAACGAACCTTACCCGATAAACGCTTACTACTAAGGCTAAAAAATATCAAAAATACTGAATTTAGCCTTAGTTCCCCCCAGTAAAAAAATTCAAGGGACCCCATCTTGCCGACAATCGACAAAAACACTAAAAAAATCTATTGAAATCAATAAAAAAAAACCCGAAAAAATCCTTCTAAATCGACAAAAACACTAAGAAAATCCCTCAAAATCGACAAAAACAATAAGAAAATCCTTTGAAATCAACTAAAAAACTTTAAAATTTTCCGGAAAAACGTGTGATGACTTTACGCACCTTTAGTCTACTTTAATGGGACCCAGGTGGACAAAAATCTTGGATCCGCCACTGTCGACAATGCTACATGATAAGGTAATTAAGGGTAATTTATGTTGCCATTAAACACTTGCCAACCCCTAAGGGTCTATTTACTAGGGGTGTTCAAAAAAACCGTTGGACCGCTCAAACCGGTCGAACCAAGTGAAACCGGACCGTTTTTGTCGGTTTGAGCGATCTGGCGGTCCGGTCTGGTCTGAAAAATAGTCAAACCGCTCGGTCCAGTCTGATCTGCGGTTTGGACATTTTTTTGAACGGTCTGGACCGAACCAACCGCTAAAAAAGAATATTAATTGTATATATTTTTCATGTTTTAGGTTTTGTACTTTTATAGTGTAGTTATAAAAAATTCGTCAAAAACCTTATTTTTTTAGTTTTCATTTCTGAATTGCAAAATTCTAAAATCCTTCGAAATCAAATTCCAAACCATAGTTCATTTCACTCAATGTATGTCCAAAAGTCCAACTATTGTTGGTGAATTTGTTTAACTTTTTTTCATTTGTTCAATACCTTTTTTTTAATTTTAGAGACAGACGTTTTTTATAATTCCGTATACGATTTTCTAATAGTGTTATATTGATAAAAAAAAATTGTTTTAGATATAGATGTCATTTTTTTAATTTAAAACCCGTAAGAGGTTCAAACCGCGTAAACCAGTCAGACCAGACCGCTTTTTGTGGTCTGGTTTGACCGGTTTGGCCACTTGCTTTCAAACCGCTTGGTTTGGAAATTTTCTAAACCGCTTATAACGGTTTGGTTTGTAGTTTGAGGGGTTAAACTTAAACCGCCCAAACCGGACCGCAAACACCCCTACTATTTACTATATGTTGATCATCTCTTAATAGATAAAAGGTGCCTACTCCAGTAAGAAAGAAGGACGTTTACCAACACATTCTAACCTAGGTTAAAAACAATTTTTTTTAGGTTTCTATAATAGCTCCCCCAATAATTTTCTGTTTGTATCTCCTTAACCAAAAAAATTACATTAAAATCAACAAAAATACCAAAAAAGTCTTTTAAAATCAACCAAAAAATCAAAAAAATCTCTAAAAATCCAAAAAAAAACTTGAAAAATCTCTTAAACCAATGAAATTAAATTAAAAACACATCGAATAACTTTACAGACATTATTCTACCTTTCTCTAATAGGAAAAAAAATTGGATCTTTATTCTACTTAGAACGCCTTTATTCTACTTAGACATTGTTTGGCAAAAATAAGCTATAAGCTACCTTATTTTCTGAGTAATCGTTTGGATGCACATAAACTAGCTTATAAGTCAGCTTATAAGCTAGCTTATCGATAAGCTACTTGAAGTAGCTTATGAGGAGCTTTTTGACACTTTTTCCAATTATACCCCTAACTAATATTATTTATTTATTTTCAACATGCGTTTTTTGGTCATTTCACACGCTCATGTTTCCGCTTTTGAAACATAACTTATTCATCAATAAATTTTATCGCCTACGTCGATAAGTTTCGATTACCTTATAAATCATACGCTAACTTATCAGCTAGTTTGCCAAACATAACCTTAAAGCTTAAAATGCACCATTAGAAAATCTGATTATCATTCTTAATAATTTTTAATTTAAATAAATAAAAATCTGATTATTATTCTTAATAACATTTACATTTATTATTCTCTTCATAGCTCACGCCTCGATTCTCCGGCGAAAATGGACGAACCATCGGAAAACGAAGCAAACCTATCACCACCGCAACCACCGGCGTCAGCGGACATCGATGTTTTGGAGAAATTGAACCCCTTGGGAGGTGATTCCGTCACAGGATGGGCTGATATCGCCGTCCAACAGGCACTGGTCGTACCAAAAACCATACTAGGAACCCTGGAATCCTCAATTTCCGCCACTACATCTCGCCTTAAGCAGATTAAGCTAACCTCCAGTGCTCATCTTCAAATGACATTCGTAAGTTTCTCCTAATTTTTGTTGTTGTTGTTGTTGTTGATGATGATGATGATGAATTGATGATCATCATGTTTTTTTTTATATATATTTGAGAAATTCCTTTCGATTGTAGATGAAATAAAAGTAGTAATCATCTATTTCAACTCTGTTTGTTAGAATGTAACTAGGATTTCTCGTTATGTTCGGAGCTTATGAATGAATGATTGTTATTGATACCGGTGTAATTAGGATAAGCAAGTTCATGCACGCATATCGTACTCCCTTTTTTTTCCTGTGATATTGGACAAAGAGCTAGGCTTTGATTATGGACTTCATATGTCTTACTTTTCGACTTTAAAATCGATACCAGTTTTACTCTATTCAAGAACATTGGTTAAACATAATAAACCTGATAGCAAATACTACAAATAGGATAATGTTGGTTGTGTGTTCAACTTGTATTCAATGGAGTTTTTGAACATAATGGTTTTGGGTTCGATTCTGATTACTTATTGCTTTA
This sequence comes from Silybum marianum, assembly GCA_036898165.1. Taxonomy (NCBI): domain Eukaryota; kingdom Viridiplantae; phylum Streptophyta; class Magnoliopsida; order Asterales; family Asteraceae; genus Silybum; species Silybum marianum. The sequence continues at coordinate 2,588,313 of CM072544.1, forward strand.
TCTTTAGAGAGTTTGCATTTGATATGTCTAAGATCAGACTAGAATTTAGAGGTACATTTCCAATGCAATGAGAGATGAGGTTAGAGTTCGGAAAATCGTTCTTTTAAAAATTACCATGGATTGATTTAACTTTTGAAAATTAGAAATGCAAGTGAAAATCTTAGAAATAGCTTTAGTTGTACTGATGAAGAATCATATATAAATTCACTTCACATTTCGACTTTCGGGATTTATAATTGATTTAACTTATACATAAGTTACCTATAATTTTGGAGCAATGATAACGCATGTTGCATGGTACTTATAATTATTCTTTTTAACTTGCTTGGGTGTTTTCTGAATGGAGCTTGGTTTGCCCTTAGACCTTCTCTGTAATCATCTTTCTATCTTTTTATACAAATCAACATAGTTTGGATATCATACATCGTAGACAAATAAGAATGCCAATTATAGAGTGGCATCCCCACAATCATACATCACGCAGATATTAGGGATGATTAATGCATAATTAACTTGTGAATTGTGTTATCGGTAAAGCTAAGATTTGGTTAGATTACTCATTTGGGTAAACTTTTCATTTTTTAAAACCAACGCTAAAGTGAGTTGTAAATGGTTTTATAAAGACATGCAATAATTTGACATTTAAATGTTTTTCTTATTATTTTTAGGATTCCCTGCGAGATCGCAAGTCAGCATATGATGTTTATGAGGATTATTTGTTTGGAAAGATCAGAGGTTTGTTAGTCTAGTGGCTGACTGTTGTTACTTGTCGCGATTGAAATGTTTTCTCTTTGGTTTCTCATGGTTTTGGCTCAATTTAGCTGTTGACATGAATGATGGGTTTCAGAGGGTGTTTTCTTTGCTGCTGCAAATCCATTTGCTACCAGCGGAGTTGTTGTTGTTTCAGGGTTTCTGTCTGTTAAAAGTAAGGCTCATAAATTACAAGATTTAATTACTTACAGGAACTTAATGCATTTACTGCTAAAAATATTATAATCTTTTCGTTTAATTCCTGAATTTCAGTTGGTTTTTGTTGTGATTAGTTCCCTAGATTTGTCAAATTCATAATTAGCAAAGATGGAAAGGTTTGGAAGTATACTGAAATTACAAGTAGATTGCTAAACTGTTTATTGATTCTCCATTCAATCTTATGGAGGGTATCAACCTTATTAATTTCCCTATCAACTTATCTTACCAACCATTTTTGGTAACTTTTCATGCTGCTATAGGGAGGAGGCGTGCTTTATACTACAAGACATTGCGTCTTTTTCTAAGTGAAGAGGTAAATTCAACAACTTTCTTGCAGGGTTCCATTTCTTGCTACTCAACTTTCTGAGGTGGACTTCATTTGCATTAGATGCAATCAGTAAAGATTTCTAGATAATTACATACATTTAGATGCTCATTGATTTCATGGCCTTGTTATATTTGTGAAGGGTTTTTTGACCGGCACAATGATGGCATAGGATCGTGTGAGAAAAAGAGTTAAAGTGAGAAGCGTAAGAACAGATCTGAGCCCTTGATCACTTTTAATCTCATGCCCACCCATGAATTATGCCTTAGGAGGGAGTTGATCCAGTGCATCTCCGTGCACCTCATCTTGGTGCATCTCATCCTAATGTGCATCCAAGGGTGGAGATCCCTTCTTACGCTTCTCACCATAACGCTCCTTCTCACCGGAACCCAACCCCACAATGATAATAACATATATGTGCAATGCTATATTAACTATAGAGGGCTCTCATTAGATTGAAAGAGTTCATTCATTAGATTGAAAGAGTTCATCATTTGACATATATGGTGTTATTATCATTGTTAACAAGCTGTGTGAGTCTGGGAGACAAGTGTGATCAAACATTGGTTTTAGTAACAACTGTTTTTAATTTCTGATTTTTGTTGCACGTGCAATTGAAATTCAATCACATGCATGTTATTAAAGCAATTAAGTAGAAGCTTGAATGCAAACAAACCAGTTGTTGTCACATTCATTGTTTAGGATCTATCTTACTACTCTCTCACCTTCCATTACTGTTTTCTTGTACTAGAAACTAATGGCACATGATGAATTATTTTATGAGACCAATGGTGCACATATTGTGCATTTAAGAGGTTTTGTGCTTCCTTGTGCATTTATTAACTCCAACTCTCGTCCTTCTGTTCCTAACTCTGTTATAATGTATGCTTGTGTGTTTTTCTTGCATTTATGTCTGTGTTTTTAGCACACTATTTAGATGTCAATTGCGGACGCCGCTGGGGGCTGCAATTCTGCAACTCAATTCTCATTCTATTCTGGTATGAACAGGCCATGCTTTCCAGAGCAACTGCCAAGGTTCAGAAATTACGAGATTCGGTTAAAGACATTACAGAAGAAGGAAAGAAACTGGAGGTATTCCTTTCCGGTTTTCATGAATTCTAATAAATAATTAAATATCAAGGGTATCTTTCTAATTGTGCTAATGTATTTTAAGTATTAGCCAGTTCGATAAATAGTTATTAATGAATAAGTCAATATGTTGTTCTGTGTTAAGAATGAAGGATACAAATCATATAAGACTAGTCATCCCGCCTCAATGTGCTTGTTAGTATTTGTATGTAATACTTTGCAACACGCCAGAGTTAGGCTCATATCATCTCAAACTTTTCTCTCTCTTCTTCCAATGGATCTAAAATACTTTAAGGTACCATCTCCTTACATATGTCTTTTTTCTTCTTTGTTACATGACCTAAAAATCACCAAATTATAGAACAGAATTTGGTAAATTATTTAATGTCAAAAGTGGAATATTAGTTTATAACTCAATAGTAACTGGATACAGGAAAAAGTTGATTGTCTTTCATCTTGGTTAGGCATTCAACCCCAAAGGACATTGTTTGACTTTATTTTCATTAAGTCGTCTGCTGGTCTTCGATGCGAAAAAATGCCATCTTTAAGAATGCTTGAACAATTTCACGGAAGTGATTGCATTCCGTTGCCATCTCACATTATCCTCTTCCATGTCACCAAAGATTAAATTTTAATTCTACCGTTTTGCTTCTTTCAAGATTAAATTTGGTAAATCTTGTAATTTACATCTTAAATATACCAAGGTTCAACATGTTTGACATCTAGATAAGGGTCTGTTTGTTAGTAGCTTAATGAGCTTAATGGGACTCGCAGCTTATTCGACCAGCTATACTGCTTTATATAACTGTTTGGTAAATTGGTACTGGCTTAATGATATAGAAAGTGGCTTATTCAGTAAGCTTACAGGGGTGAGCTTTATACAGAAAAACAAGTTTTTTCTAAACTTTCCCCTCCCGGTTAAAATAACACGCTCCTTCTATCTATGGAAAAAACCCTCTCAAACAAAAACCTTCTCAGTTTATACTTTATACAGATAGATTAATCCACACAGACAACTTTATCCATAAACGACTTAACGCAAAACCAACCAAACATCCCCTAAGTCTCTCCTTAATCTGCATCTTATTTCTGGACAAAATCTATATGCTTCTCAGGATATGTTCAATGATATATCAAACATCATATGTAAACTTGCAGTTTTAAATGCTTTTAAAGCTGATAATGTGACAATTGAATCTCTTTTTCTTTACTGATACGTGTAGTAGAAATATATATATATATAACAAACCATGAATCAATGTTTCTTTCAGAATTTCTCGTTAGCTGCAGAAGGAGAGTTTAAAAGGGGAAGGAAGAAACTCAGGTTTGTCTTTATGGTAAACATTTATCATTGCCTAAATTTGATCTGAATATCTGATGCATTTTAATCATTCTTTGAATTTATAGACAAGCCGGAAAGCAGATCCAGGGGGTCATTAACTCGGCTTATAAGATTGAAAGACAATCAGGGGGTATTCATTAATGATGTTATTTTGGTTATTTTTTAAGTTAAGAACACATAAAAGGGTTAATAGTGGCATAGAGTGATAATCAAATAAAAACCACAAAAAGGTTACAAACTCGTGAAAACCGATGTAAAAATATTTTTTTAAATGATTTTTTTTTCATCAAAACCTATAATTTAAGATATTGATTCAAATATGTTTGTGTTCACATTATGAAATAATTACATGTGAAAAAAAATTGATTCACCTACTGAAACGAAAAATATGCATAAAAAATATTCATATGGTGAATTGAAAACAAATAAATGTGAAAATTTCACACTATGAAACAAATATATGTGAAATAATATCTTAAATTCTAGCATTTGATGAAAATAAATCATGAAATTTTTTATTTTTATATCGGTTTTCACAAGTTTCTAACATTTTTGTGGTTTTTATTTTATTTAACCCCTAGTGGCATAGACACATCTTCAAATACAAACCAGTCTAAGGTTACAAACTATACAAACTCGTATAAATCAATATAAAAAATATATTTTTTGATGATTTTTTTCAATCAAATGCTATGATTTAAGATATGATTACACAAATGTTTGTTTCACCTTGTAAAAGTTTCACATGTATTTGTTTTCATGAGTTGAAAGTTTCTCATATATTTTGTTATGAGAAGTTTCATAATGTAAAAGTTTCACATGTATTTTTTGCACAAGGTGAAACAAACATATGTTTGTATCTTAAATCATAGCATTTGATGAAAAAAAATCATGAAAAAAAAATATTTTTTAAATTGATATGTACGAGTTTGTATAGTTTGCAACATTTGACTGGTTTGTATTTGAAGGTACCTCTAGTGGCATAATCCCTTATCATTATCTCTTGTGTTTTTTTGTTTTAATCATATCAGGCTTGAAAGATATACTCAAGGAGCTTCCAAAAAGAGATGCATCACAATTCGGATCAGAAGTATGTAACTAAAACTACATTCCCTTTGCAGTTGTCCTTTGAGATTAAGTTATCTTTTAATATCTATTTATTTCAAATGCCATTTATTCCACCTATGGACGAACAGTCTTTGAGGATGGTCATAAAGACCATATGGTCCATTTCCGAAGCATAGAAAAAGCTTCCTGGTGGAATTAATAAAATTGGACTTAACCAAAAGCTTTTAAGTTATAGAAGTCATTAGTTCCCTTGGTCGTTCTTTAGCATGTTAAACGTGTGATTTTGAGTGGGGCCCATAAAATTTTCGGGATTAATTTTACTTTGTTTAGTGTCATTCATCAACGAATGTAAAAACTATAGCCCACCCTTGGTGCCACTTTAATTTCTAGCGGAGAACAAAAGTAGTACGCCTTATCTCGCTTCTGTAATTTGTATATGTGTATCTTTGTTATCTTATTTTGCAGTGTAATTGAAAGTCTGAGGTGTAACATGGCCTCCAAAAAAATTGGAATGTCCCTGATGTCTGGACATATAAGACATCTCCAACGGATTCCCCAAAATGGAGAACCAAAACTCAATATCTCGAAAAATAATTACATTCATCTCCAACAGATTCCCCATTTTGGAGAAGCCAACATTAATCATAATATTAAAATATTCCATTCATCTATTAAGATATTATTTATCCTTCTAAATTTTTGTTTTCAAATTTTCCTATTGGTGGTAATCATTTTTGGGGTGTTCTACATATTTGGAGAAAAAAGTTTTCTCTCTCCTACTTTCTCCATTTTGGAGATAGTTGTGGGGAAGCTGTTGGAGCACATTTTCGGCTCAAAATCCCCATTTTAGGGAAGTTGTTGGAGATGCTCCAATCTAAGAGTGAGGTTGGTGGATAGATTTTTTTGTCAATCTTTGTCTTTAGGGAAATTTACAGAAATAGTCAATCTGCCAAAGGGGTCTCACTTTTTAGCCATTTTCAGACCCCATGCCATTTGGTAGCCAATCCTTGCGCAGAAAGTTTTTGGGCAAAAAAAGAAAGTGGAATCCTTACAGAGAAAGTAGAATCTTTACATAGAAAGTGGCTGAAAAGCAATCCTTACGCATATGCATAAGCCTCCTCCTTAAAGATGGGCGAAAAGGTGAATTTGGGTCAGAAAATGGATAAAAAGTGAAACCCTATTTGCTGATTGGCTATTTTTGTAAATTTCCCTAATTTATATCCCTGATTTTTGTCAAACCCATTTTGGTCTACTGAATCCCATCCGGTCCTAGTCTCATGCACGCGGGTCAACAAGTTTTTTGTATTTCTCTATCATGCGTACCAAACACCCCCTAACATTGTAAATATGATTCGTACATTTTGCTTACATCCACCGTACAGTTATATATATATATATATATATAGAGAGAGAGAGAGAGAGAGAGGAAAGTTCAAATGCGAACTCAAATTTGGTTGTGAACGTGAGGACAAATGAGAGCGTGACACGTGTTGAATAATCAAAGAAATATTCAGACCGAATAAAACTGAATATAGTGTTTATTCAGTATGAATAATGCTTATTCAGTCTCAATAAGCATTATTCAGACTGAATAAACACTATATTCAGTTGTATTCAGTCTGAATATTTCTTTGATTATTCGATATGTGTCACCCTCTCATTTGTTCTCACGTTCACAACCAAATTTGAGTTCGCATTTGAACCCGCCCCTATATATATATATATATATATATATAACAACTCATTCTTGTGGTCCTAATGACCAACTCTTCACACTTATGGTCCCAAACCCATACCCAGGTGACAGTTTATAAACACACACACACACATAGCAGGGTTTTTGTCTATTTAAATTAAATGCCTGTTTTTCTCTTCTTTGTAATCTTCTGTGCCATTCCAAAATAGAGGAATCTTTTGCAACCGATTCTTTCGCTATTCTTATAACAGTTTACTAGTGGGCAAAAACGTAATTTTGCAAAAAAGGAGAACATTGTGTTTATTTTGAGAAGTAATAACAAGGCTGCTCATGTTGGATGTTCTGATTTTCAGGTATCGAAACTTGCTTTAGATGCTAAGCAAGAAAGGAGGGTTCTTAATGAAGAAGTTAGAAAGATATCTAATTACGGGATTCCCATCTAAATCTTCAAATATCGGGCATTATAAGGTTAGAATACTAAATCTTATCGGGTTTTATTTATTTGCTGATTTTAAGATTTTATTAGGATTTAGGCTTGTTCTTGAAGATCGATTAGCTCGACTTGATAATATTATTTAACTTTTTTTTTACAATCAAATAAAAAAAACTATACAAAATCGGAAAATCCATTGCTTTTTAGAGGTTTCATCTAGGTAGGTATGTTCTTTCTTATTTGATGATCATGCTTAATGGTATTCGTTATGTGGTTAAGCACTTTAGTTATTGACTTAAGGGGCTGTTTGGTTGGTTTTTTCATTAAGTCCTGTATGGATAAAGCTGTCTGTGTGAATTAATTTGTCTGTATAGATTGTGAAGGTTTTTGTTTGGGAGAGTTTTTCATGGATAGAAGAAGCCTGTTTTTTTTAATTGGGAGGGGCAACTTTGGAAAAAACTTGGCTTTCTGCATAAAGCTCACCCCTGAAAGCTTACTGAATAAGCCACTATCAAACAGTCATGTATAGCTGACTGAATAAGTTGCGAGTCCTATTAAGCTCATTAATCTGCTAACAAACAAGCCCTTGGATTCTTACTCGGTTAATGCTTAGGTTTTCCATATCTGCCCTTGTTTGGCTATTTTTGGCAAATTAGCTGATAAACTAGCTGCTGGCTAATAACCTAGCTAATAAACTAGTGACATTTGATAAGAACTAGATGATAAAGTTGATGATAATGTAAAATGACTCAAGGAAAAATATAAGTGACATTTATGTAAAATATAATGGGTATAATAGGAAAAAAGTGAAAAAAAGACCCCCAATAAGCTATCTAAAGTAGCTTTTTATCCCTTTCAAAAAGCTAGTTTATCACTTACCACTTACCGGGGGGTTTTCAATAAACCAAAATAAAAACTAGCTTACGGTTGCCAAAATAACCTTTGTCACCCCCTTTTGCGCTCTCATTTTTCTCGCCTTTCCTTAGATGGGACAAACAAAAATAGTAATGTGGACACTTATTTTTTAGATGAAATATTTATTTATTTTATTTTGGTAGCTGGGTTAGTTTGCAAACACCTCAATTAATCCCATTAGGATATAAAGATAACAGTTGGGAAATTTCAGTAACTTTGAGAAGTCTCGAAGGGTGACATATGAGAAAAAACCTCGAGGCTTAGATGACGTTTGTTTTTTAAGAGGTGCTGAAGTCTGAAGTTTGATTTCAGTTCTGAAATGGTAATGAAATGTCTAAACGAATCAGGCATAAGTGGTAATTAAGAACTTAAAATCAAAAAACAAACAAGGCCTTAGTCTTTATTGTTTGTACTTTTCAAAGTGAAAATTGTACTCTTATTAGGGTTTGATTTAAATGCATTAAAGCTTTTACCTTTCTCTGACTTTTGATGAAAACCAAAAAAACTCATTATGCACAAGTAAATGAAGCATTAAACACAAACACATGCCATGAACTTTTGGATCTTGTCTAAAGTAAATAGCTTTAAAACAAAAGTTTGTAATGGTATTTTTTTGTTAGTTGATTCTTAATATATATATATATATATAGAGAGAGAGAGAGAGGGGCGGGTTCATACGAGGACGGTATCAATTTACGAGAATACGAGGACAATCCTCGTCCAATCATTTTGCACATTAAATTTTTTATGTACAAAATCACATGATTTTATGTACAAAATCACATATGATTTTGTAAGCATCAAAAAAGGACATGGGCGACTTTTTCCGCGGGCAAGTCGCGGGAAAAGTCGCGGCTAATCGTATATGATTTTGTACGTGAATCATATGTGATTTTGTACATTAAAAATTTCATGTACAAAATGATTGACTGATAATTGTTCTCGCGTTCTCCTAAAAAGATACCGTCCTCACATGAACCTCCCACTCTCTCTGTATATATATAATTTATGAGCAATTTTTGTTAGCAAAAAGTTGATAATACAGTGACACACCTGCCTTCTATGGATGATTTAGCGGCGGAGGTCAGTGGAGGAGTTCAAGCGTATCTTAAGATTTGAACTTGATTTTTTTTAACCTTTCGATAAAGAGATAATACAGTGACACACCACCATATGCCCTTCTATGGGGCCGTTCATGCAGTGCAACTTAAAAAGAAAGTCAACAACGTCGATATCTGCAAAACAACCAAAACCACCTTGAATTCTTCCAAACCAATTCGAGGTCAAAGGGTTGTCGAGCTAGCATCAAATCAAAAAATCCAATAAATTCATGAGCTCGAACAACAACCAAAGTCATGATAGCAACCACAATCACAAAGAAAAATGCGGTAATCACAGTTAGGGGTGAGCATAACCGGGTACCCGGTCATTTTCTATGGAACCGGAACCGCTAACACCGGTTCCTTATTTTTTGGAACCGGAATCGGAACCGATGGGAACCGGTTCCGGTACCGGGTACCCAACTTTAACTTTTTTTTTAAAATTTACAATTACATACGATAATAATGTAATTATAAACTACAAAATACCGACTTAAAATAATAAATACAACAAATGGTCAAAACTAATCCGATAAAAACTAATTATTTACATAAACAAACTAGAAAGTTTGATTTTTTATTTATTATTTATAAATATATAAAATATTTTTTATTTAAAAGTGACGGGTAGTGGGTGCCCAGCGGGTAACGGTTCCAAAAAAATGAGAACCGGAACCAGTACTGATCGGTTCCGTATTTTACCAATCACATCGTTTCCGGTTCCGGTTCCGAAGCGGTTCCGGTTCCAAAAGCAAGTACCCGGTTCCGATGCTCACCCCTAATCACAGTGACAGATTGACAATATCGTCTTGATAAAACTACAAAATTTCATCCGTCAAAACAAAGAAATCCGCCACATCAACGCAATAAAAGGATTAAAACGACATTTTCCAAATGGTTACCGGCCCATTTCTTGTATAATTATCGATGATCAATGATAAGGCTTGAGATTATGTGAGAACGAGAGTTAAGGTGAAAAGTGTAAGAAGAGATCAGAATCATTGATTACTTTTCATCTCATACTCACCCATGAATTGCACTTTAGAAGAGAGTTGATCTAATGCATCTCATCCTAATGTGCATCCAAAGATGGAGATTTCTTCTTATGCTTCCAACCTGTAACTCTCATTCTCACCGGAACCCAACCCCATTGCCGCCACCACTATCGGCGCCATCATTACTATTGTTGCATCGTCGCCTTCAACACTGCCATTACCGTCGTTATCACTGTCTCTTTCACTAACACAACCACAATTGTCACAACCCTATCCACCAACACTACCGCAACCGCAACCGCCGCCACTGGCGGAAGGCTTTGAGGGCAGTGGGGGGCCAAGGCCCCCCTGATTTTTCACCCACTCCCTATTCCCATAGGTAAAAATTAATGTATGTTTGGATGATAAATGCTTGGACACTTCAATAATCTTTTTTGCTTTTGCTTCAAATCTATAGAAATTTCCTCACAAAGCCCAACACTTGGTACTTTTAGAATAATAAAAAATAAATCCATGTAATAAACTAAAGTAATAAAATCACGAGTAATGTAATAAATAGAGAAACAAAATATATTTTTTGCTATATTGATAATTGGTGAAAGAATTCTATTTTATTGATAATTGGATCTGATCTTTGAACCACTTGCTGTCGTACCGGTTACTTTCGAGTTATATGATTTTACGATGTTTTAATATGAAAAGAAAATTGAGTATTAGATTAAACTACTTTTCTCTTGTTCAAGTGACAATGTGTAACACTTTGTTTTTCAAAAATAAAGTGATGAGATATTGAATTAGACAAAGAATCTTGTTTAGAATATGAGTTAAGAAGAGAAGTGTAAAAAGGGATTTGGACCATTGATCACTTTTAATCCCAAAACAATCCATTAATTGGGTTTTTGAAGGGAATTTATCAAGTGTATCTCATTAGTGTTGATCTAATGGTTCTCTTCAGTTAGTATTGACCTAAAGTTGGAAATTCTGCTTACTCTTATCATCATAACTTTAATTCTCATTGAAACCTAACCCTTTGAATTATTCATATTATTTGTTACGTTATGTTTGATACATGGGTCATTGTAAAATTCAATCTAATGTACTTGATTTTTAGAAGAAAGTATCCAAAATTTTCTCAATATCCTAAATGGGCAAACATAAAACGAGAATACCCCTATATATAGTATTTTGATAATTGAGAAACCCGTATAAAAAGTTTAAAAGGAAAGCAAGTTGATTAGCCCCCCTGGGTTCTAAGACCCGTGTTCCGCCCCTGACCGCCGCCACCATTGTCATCACCATCGCCTCCCTCACCGCCACCACGACCGTCGTCGTCGTCGTCGCCGCAACCATAGCCACCACCGCCGCTATTACTGCCAACACTACTGGCAACACCATCATTACCGCCTTTACCCCACCACTAGTATTATATTCAACGAACCAAACATGCATATTCAAATTCATTGGACAGATTTTCCAATTCTTGCCAACCAAACACATAGTCAAACATGATTAAATTTCATTCCAATTTCTTCAGATTCCAATTCCTTTGACGAATTCCAATTCCAACAGATTCCATTCTGTGAACCAAACGCCACCTTATTGTTAAATGTGATATTTTTTTATAAAACTGTTACTTATATTTATTAAATTATGTGTCAAGTTAAACATTATGATTTTATAGATGTACAAGTTTCTGAAGCATAAAATACAAGTTGCTAAAAATGTTGTTATGTTTAAGCATCCAAAGAATATTGCATCATGAAGCAAGACATCTCACATGGAAAAGTTTACCTTCTCGTTCCGATAGTTGGAACATTAACTAGATTATCTATCGTTTTACAAAATAAGATGTTTTCTACCAATAGTTTTATTTACTGATATTAATCTCACATTGGTTGGAAGGAGAACAAAAGTTGTCTTATAAGGGACTTGGATACCTCCCGTATCAGACGCATTTTAAAACTGTGAGTCCAGGTGTGTGGACAAAACGGACAATATCTGGTATGGTTGGTGATGTAGAGGAGATGGCCATCAACTTCGAAGAACTGATCAATCGGTGTCGAGACAAAACGACTTAAAACCACTCGAGAACACCATAGGGACTCACTGTTTGATTTCAGTGATCAAGACCTGATGAAATAAGGATACTTCAATTTACCTTATCTCTTTATGCACTTTTTAGATAAGCTTGGTTTATTATTTCTTTTTTTTTTAAACTTTTTAGATAAGTTTCGTTAGTTATTTTCCTAGTTTAATTAGGTTAGTCTTAATCCCTATTTAAGGATGTTTCCAGTTCTTTTGTGATTAGCTTTTTATCAATAAGCTTTTCTCTGAGTATTTCACTCTAAAACTTTGAGCGTTTCGTTATAAAGGCTCGTCCATTCCAGGTTTAGACGTTTGTCGACCCATCCACAATTTTCGCTACATCAGTTGGTACCAGAGCAGGATTTGCCTGTCCCTTTCGCCATACATGGCAGACCATCAACCCGCCACCAAAGCAGACATCGCTCAGTTGTCCACGGATATCGCCGCGACACTAGCAGGTCTGACAACGGCCATCAATCAGCCCTAGAACAATCCCAATAATAACCTCAACCGAAGGAGGGTCAGGCGGCAGGACGAGCAACATCGGAGAAATTATAGAAATCCAACCCCCAACTCCGGCTCAGAATCAGAAGAAGAAGAAGAAGAAGAGGAGGAAGAAGAAGAACCGATAGTACCCCGAACCAACGAACACAACTATCGGATGAAAGCTGACATCCCATTCTTCTATGGCACCATGGGAGTCGAAGAATTCCTCGACTGGAAAATTGAAGTGGATCGTTTTTTTGATATTATGGAGGTGCCAGAAAACAAACAAATCAAAATGGTGGCTTTCCGCTTGAAAAGCACCGCGGCGGTGTGGTGGGACAAACTAGTCGCCCAACGCCAACGCCAACGCCAACATAGCGGACCCGTTCGATCGTGGCGACGCATGAAGCAATTGATGATAGAGTGCTTATTACCGGAAGACTACGAACAGATTCTCTATAAGATGTACATCGGATGTAACCAAGGAGTACGAACGGTAACCGATTACACGACCGAGTTCCTCCGTCTTTCTGAATGTAACGAGATCAACGAAACCGAAGGACAACAGGTGGCGCGATACATCAATGGGCTTAAGGGATCGATCCAGGAGAAATCGGTCTACAAACGGTATGGACCGTAACAGAAGCTTCTAGTCTAGCCTTAAGAGCCGAGTTGATGGAAAAGACCACCCGACTACCATCCTATCGCCGATATGCACCAACAGCCCCAACGGACCCAGCTGGATCAACGGTTGATAAAGAAAAGGGGGGGAGCGTCAAATCCTAATCCCCGGAACAACGTCGCTAACACTCAAAGTTCAGCAGCAACTCCGAAGACAGGAAACATATATAGCAAACCCACGGCATCAAGTGTTATCGATGCGGCCAGCCGGGTCACAGATCCAACGAGTGTCCGAGTCGTCAAACAATAGGGATAATAGATGGTGAGGAGGAACATGAAGACGACGATTATGATGGAGCCGAATTCGCAGAAGAGAACCTTGAAGACAAGATCAATATTGTGCTTCAACGAGTGTTACTATCACCAAAAGAAGAAGGCCAACGAAAAAACCTTTTCCGATCTCATTGTTCGATCAACAAAAAATTATGTAACTTGATCATCGACAATGACAGCTGCGAGAACCTAGTATCTCAAAAGCTGGTCGATTATTTAGGTCTTCCTACCCAACCCCATGACTCCCCCTATTCCCTTGGTTGGGTGAAAAGGGGTCCACAAGCCAAAGTCACAAAGACTTGTAAAGTCCCTATATCTATCGGCAAACACTATAAGGAAGAGGTCACTTGCGACGTCCTTGACATGGATGCATGTCATGTACTATTAGGCCGGCCGTGGCAGTATGATAATGACGTTACTTACAAAGGACGTGATAACGTGATAATGTTTCGTTGGGGAACCCACAAAATAGCCATGGCCCCCTTCTCACACTTCGAGAAACCCCCCGAGACAAAGGGAGAAAGTTTTCTAGTCATGACCTCCAACGAACAGACACTCGAAGCCGATATCAAAGAATCAAAAGCTTTCTACCCGGTGATGGTTAAAGGACTACTGACCACGAAAAAGGAGACCGAAATCCCCAAAGAAGTCAAGGATATACTCACTGAGTTCAAGGAAATAATTGTCGATGATCTACCTCCTGAACTGCCTCCCATGAGGGGCATCCAACATCAAATCGATTTAATTCCAGTTACTAGTTTACGGAACTTACCACACTACCGAATGAGTCCCAAACAAAACGAGATCCTACAGGAGCAAGTTGAAGACCTACTAAAAAAAGGTTTCATCCGAGAAAGCCTAAGCCCTTGTGCAGTTCCGGTTCTCCTCGTACCAAAGAAGGGAAATCAGTGGCGTATGTGCATCGATAGTCGGGCGATAAACAAAATCACCATCAAGTACCGTTTTCCCATCCCAAGACTAAAAGATATGCTCGACGAACTAGCCGGCTCCACCGTATTCTCAAAGATTGATCTTCGTAGCGGTTACCATCAAATTCGAATAAGACCCGGTGATGAATGGAAAACAGCGTTCAAAACACCCTTCGGTCTCTACGAATGGTTAGTAATGTCGTTCGGAACTTCCAATGCACCAAGCACCTTCATGAGAATGATGAATCAGGTACTTCGCCCATTTATCGGCTCCCGTATCAGACGCATTTTAAAACCGTGAGTCCAGGTGTGTGGACAAAGCGGGCAATATCTGGTACGGTTGGTGATGTAGAGGAGATGGCCATCAACTTCGAAGAACTGATCAATCGGTGTCGAGACAAAACGACTTAAAACCACTCGAGAACACCACAGGGACTCACTGTTTGATTTTAGTGATCAAGACCTGATGAAATAAGGATACTTCAATTTACCTTATCTCTTTATGCACTTTTTAGATAAGCTTGGTTTATTATTTCTTTTTTTATTTTAAACTTTTTAGATAAGTTTCGTTAGTTATTTTCCTAGTTTAATTAGGTTAGTCTTAATCCCTATTTAAGGATGTTTCCAGTTCTTTTGTGATTAGCTTTTTATCAATAAGCTTTTCTCCGAGTATTTCACTCTAAAACTTTGAGTGTTTCGTTGTATAGGCTCGTCCATTCCAGGGTTTAGATGTTTGACGACCCATCCACAATTTTCGCTGCATTAGTTGGCCTGGGATGTTACAGATGGTATCAGAGCCGGGAACCGAACTGGTGTGCCAGCGAGGACGCTGGGCTCCCAAGGGGGTGTATTGTAATATCCCACATTGGTTGGGGAGGAGAACAAAAGTTGCCTTATAAGGGACTTGGATACCTTCCCTATCAGACGCGTTTTAAAACCGTGAGTCCATGTGTGGACAAAGCGGACAATATCTGGTACGGTTGACTTGAGATGTTGCATTAAGAAGCAATTGCACCCCAATTTGGAAGCACATTTTACAAACCAAATGTTTTCATGAAAACAATTGTTTTGCTATCTATAAAGGAGAACGTGTATACATACATCTAAGCAGGGTCGTTTTTGGGGGAGGGAGACACGGACGCGCCCAGAGCCTAAAAATATTAGGGGCCCATTTTTTTCCAGGTATATAGTAATAATAGTCTAAAATATTAATACACTAAAGATACCCAAAAAAATGTTATAGTATAATAAGAGGTAAAAAGAATTTAGTAGATAGGGGCCCAAAAATATTAAATAATTACTGAAGAAGAAAAACAAAAGGAAATTAGCATTTCACTATATGTTATTGTTTATTACCTTTCTAAATTTTTTACTTGATACCATGACCCAGTGTTAGTGGCTATTCCTATTTTTATATGCTTGACTATTTCCATGCTTCAACAGTTCAACATATTAACAACTATAAACTCATATGCTTGTTATTGTTATATGTTTCCATTGACTATTGTTATTTACTTATGTTGTTTGCATAATTGCTTTTGTTGGTTATTGCTATCTATTTTTGTTTCTACAAATAATATTTTATTATTGTTTGACGAACCATCTATTGTTCTAATGAGTTATGACGTGTTTAATGGTTTATGATTAATCAATAAATTTTTCAGACTAAATGTATTCAATAATGTCTCAATACAAATTATAGGTCCCGTTCATTATTTAATTGTTCTTATTGAATCTTAATGAATCATCTTTTCTTCCACATTCTTAGTAATCTTATTTGTCTTTAGAAAACTTTGATCATCTTTTGTATCATTAATCTCTCATTGAATCTCTTATCCTCCGCATGAGTTCTTTTTTTTGTATTAAAATAACACATATTTCTTGTTATGAATTAAGAAAATTCCTACATTTAAAAAAAAACTTAACAACCATAGTAGATGATCAAACTCATATCTATATTTTAGGACTCAAAACTATCATTTTCTTCTACTACATTATACTGTTGGTTGCTAATTACCTAATAATAACGAGTACGTAAATGTTAAGTATTGTCTTATCTATAATAAAGAAGAATACAATTTCTTCTCTCCATAAATTATTAACATTTATTATATTCAATTTATTTACTAATGAAAAATATTTATTGGATTTTTTTTCGTAGTTATCAAGAGTCCATAATTCTACATACTCTCAGGGCCCATAAAATGTCAGGAACGGGTCTGTATCTAAGTATCTCATGCCATTATTTTGAATAAGATAATCATATACTTAATTGGTTTGATTTGGTTCTAATGATACTTGATTTGGATATTGGTTAATTTCAAAGACGGAAGATCACAATTGTAAAAAAAATACATGTTCAACAAAACAATAAAACTTATTGTAAGATGAACTTGTAACCGGAAATTAGAGTCTTAAAAAACGTCAGAACCAAATCAAACCAGTCGAATTTTGGCGGTTTCAACAGCCTAGTGGTCTGGTTCGATATAAAAAATAGGTGAACCACTTATTTTGGTTTTGCTATTTGGACCGAACCGACCACCAAAATACAAATGTAACTAAACTTTCAATCAAAAGAAGTTTTCCTAAAATATTAAGTTTTTAGATTTTATTTCTCAATTGTCCACGTTTTCTAAATTCACAAAATTATGAAATATGTCCAAATCAGAATCCAAAATCGTATTTCGACTTGCTCAAATGTTTGTCAAAATTCAAACTATTATTGGTAAAAAAAATTGAAAGGCAAAAAGCAGTTTTATTACCATGTACGACGTTGCAGCTCGATTGGTAAATTTGTTTAACTTTTTTTCAATCTGTTTAATGTTTTTCTAATTTCGGAAATAGATGCTTCTTTTTATAATTTGGTGTATTATTTTTTAGTTAATGTTATATTGATAGAAATTTCATCTTTTGAAAATGGATATTTAGGTGTTTTTTTATTTAAAATCTCATAATAAGCCAGACCTTCTAAACTAGTCAACGAAATTGTCATTTCGTGGTTTGATTTCACCTGTTTAGTCACTTATTGTCAAACCGTTCAGTTTGAAAAATATCATACCATGAACACCCCTACCGGAAATTAAGATTAAATACACATAATAGCTACATATTTTAAATAGAATAAATTTTATGCATAAATTAATTTAGATGATCTGATAAATAATTTATAGTAATAGTTTCAGTTTCTTCATTTAAATAATAAGATAAATTTAAGGCATGTTTGGTAAAAATAAGCTAACTTATAATCCAGCTTATAAGCTAGTTTAATTTCAGTGTACACGTTTGGCAAACCATAAGTTAGCTTATAAACTATTTATTAAAACGCTACTTGAAGTAGCGTTTTAGGAGTTTATTATCATTTTTTTTCAATTATAACTTTCATTAATATTAATTATTAATTATTATTTTTTTTTTAATATGTCTTTTTTTGTCATTTTTTGTCATTTTACATCCTTATACACTAGTTTTGTCAAACATGATTTTTTTCATCAGCTAACAACTAACTTATCAGAAATTCACTAACTTATCAGCTACCCGTTAGCTTATCAGCTAGTTTGCCAAACCATAGCCTTAATATCTTCATTTTTGAATTATGATTTTTCAAATTAAAATTAAAAATGAAAATGATAATGAAACATTTCGTACCGTACCCGACCGTATCACCTTTAATTTTTATTTAATTTTGGAATTAAAATACAAAAAGAAAAAAAGAAAAATTCAGATCATGGAATTCTGAAATTCGTAACAGTTTTTTGGTTTCTTTCTCATCCGTTTCAAGTATTTTTGGAAACGATTACGTCGTGATTCGTCGCCGGTGCCGTCAGCACACCTCGTAGTTGCTGCCATGGTGTAATCGTTGTTGTTGTTGTTGCCGGTGATGATGGTGGTGGTGTCCGCCGCCGTAGAGTTGGTGTTCTGATGGCGGTAATTGTTGTTGTTGGTGGTGGTGGTGGTGATGGTGATGGCTTAAAATCATCTCCTTTTGCCGACGGAGTTCCATCACTTTCCGGTGAGAATTTGAGTGTTGAGTTAACACAAACGTCGGACTAGCCGCCGGACGATACTCCGGAACCAGCCGACCGGATTTATACCGCACGCCGCACGCGTTGCACAACGTCTTCGGACCTAACGGACCGGTTCGCCATTGTGGCGTCTTCTCCGACGCGCAGTGTGTGCAACGCCGAACGACGCCGGCGTCGGAGGCTGTATCGCAGGAAGAAGATGTAGTCGATGAGTAAGTTTCTCTCTTCGTCTTCGATGTTTCTGAGATCTGAGTGGTAGGTGGTACCGGTGTTGATATCCAGCTGTTGTTATTTGACGGTGCTCTTGTTCTTTTACTCCTTGATCTGCTGTGAATCGACGTGTTCTCCGGCCGGAAGTTTATAGTTCCGGCTATGTTATTCGCCGGAAAATCGCTCGATGAATCGTCGACGAATTTCGATAGCCATTCCAGCTCCGCCACGTCATCATTCTACCAGTTTCCAACCAAATCAACAATAAACAAATCAGTCTCAAAACTCACAAATTCAGGAAAAAAAAATCAACAATGCTTGAATTGAAGCCAGATCAACATTCATCAATTAATCGATCACCGGTACGAATTTAATCATCTCAATCGATATTGATTTGTGAATTGTTAGTTAAATTCTCTGTAAAACACACAGAAAAGGTGAACTATGTGTGTATGAACTTACCGGAACACAGAAATGGTCGGTGAAGTCGGTTGAGTGGTGGTAATTTGTGGTGGTGGCATTATTATTATTGAAAATATACTGGAACTGGCTGGCTGAGGCGGTGGAGGATGTAATATTGTGGAATATGTCGGTGGCCGCCGCCGCGGCAGCGGCGGTGGTGGTGGTGGTGGAAGAGGAGAAAAGGTCATCACGGTCATCGGAAAAGTCAAAAAGCTCGTCAACGCCTAAGAAATCCTGTACTCCGGCCGAAGACATACCATAAATATCCATCAATCCTCCAATTATCTGCCACCAAATTAACTGGTACACACACACAAACACACACACCAAATTAACCAAAATCTTGATTAATTACAAATTAAGTAAGTGTGTGTGTTCTTCATGAATCAGTTCTTAATTGGGGGGGATGACAACTGAGATATCAAGCTATGATAATTAATTAAGAGCTTGATCTCACAGTCGTCGTCCCTCTGAACTGGAAAGTTATACAGTAGGGTTTTAGATAGAGAAGGGAAATGGAGGAAGAGGGGTTGTTTATAGTGTGTACTTTTGGGGCTTATTGATTAAGGTATTTTAGAGAGAAGGGGGTGTGGGGGAGCAAAGGAACGTGGGTAGAGTGACCATGCAATGTGAGGCCTCTGCAACTCTCTGATCACCATTTACTTTTCTTTATTCCTTTCTTTTTTCATATTATTACTATACTACTATTATATATACATACAAAAATGTATATCTATATGTCACATGTAATATGCATAATTGCATACATATATACATACATACATACATACATACATACATACGTACATACATACATACACGTACACACATAGTAAGTGATAAGGTGTATTCAACGTGTCTTGTTATATATAGGAGAATTGACCCGAAACCGTGTTTGTATAGAGTATAATTAGGTTATGATACGTGTATATATCGTTGTTTATATATATATATATATGACGTTATACACGTTAGAATGGTAGCTCTCATATCTTTTTAGAAATCTTTGATTTTAGCTTTTTGTGTGGTTTTTAAGTAAAAAAATAACTAGACATTTGTGACTACTTAAAATATCTTCCCTAGTTAAGAAATTATCCCTTAGAGACTGGAGTTTGAAACGAGAACATGTGAAAAAAACCTTGAAATGATGTGATTTTATATTGAAATTACATGTGATTATCAAATATGGTTAATATGAAGGTGTGCAGATGAGTTAATTGGTCTGCGACTTAAATTGCAGCCAAAGTCGCACGGAATCATAAGTGATTTTACACGTGATTGTAGTGTAAAATCATACATGATATGGATGTTGTCAGTGTTTACTTTTATATGTATATTATATATATGTGTATATTATATATATATATATATATATATGTGTGTATGTGTGTGTAAAACAATGTATCTAGGAGGCTACAAACCTATATGTATCCCACACCGAGACCCATACTATGAGTCAATATGTGTCCCATATTAGGATATACACCTATCCATACAAGTATCACCTTTCACATCTATGCAAATGCTTGTATTGTGTATATACATGTATATAACATGCATATATATATATAGGGGTGATATTCGTTGCAAACTATTCAATATTTACAAACTTGTAAACTTGTAAATTCACCATTATCCAATAGAAATAAGCCATGTGGATAATATTGTTTTAATATTCTATTAATTTTATTAGTAGTTTATTAATTCATTGAGGGTATCATCATTATTTTATAATTTAACCATTTTTAAATTAATATTTACTAATTTCTATCATGAGCACACTTTCTGACGACTTCGTCTTCTCTGGCGAGTTTTTCGGCAAGTTTTCTCATTCATGAATATACTTTTGCCATTCATTTTCACCATTCGTGAACACTTTCAACATTCATGAATATCCAATTGGTGCTTTATCATTGTGTTCACGACGAGTTTGCACAGTTTGCAAAAATCGATTAGTTTGCAACGGATACCACCCCTATATATATAATAGAAAGTTCAAATGTGAACTTAAAATTGGTTGTGAATGTGAAGACAAATGAGAACGCGACATGTGTTATAGATTAAATAACACTACATTCAGTCTGAATGTAGTATTATTCAGTATGAATAACACTACATTCGGTTTGAATATTTTCCTTTATCGTACGATCTGAATATGACACATGTCGCGCTTTCATTTGCCCTCACGTTCACAACCAAATTTGATACTCATTTGAATCCGTCTATATATATATATATATATATATGAAGAAAAAAACATAAAAATATGATAATGGTTTAATGTTATAGAAAATGAAGGGATTGGGGTTGATGGTCATGGTGGTGGGGTATTGTGCATAAACATTCATGCATCCATGCTGCGTCTGCCAACTGCATCTCTTTCCTCATGGGGTCACATTTATTTTCTTTCTTTTATCCCTTCTTTTAATTTTTACTCTTCCTATAAAAAGTATTACCACTACTCCTATTCCTAATTAATTAAAAACCTCTTAAAACTTCTAAATTTTGTTATTATTATAAACATTTGGACTTCAATCTTTCATACAACAAATTAATACGTCATGTTCGTCTTACAAAAAGGAAATATATATGTATATATATATATATATTGTCATTGTTTTTTTTAAACCATAAAAGATGAATGTCAATTAAAGGACATATATTATTAGATCTTTCATATATCAAATCCTAGCCACACATTAAAATCAGAAGTTCCTATTTAGTATTTACATAATACCATGATGTAACACAAAGGGGTTTAATACAGTAAGATCATGTGTGTATTTCGTATGTGAGATAGATAGGAAGTACAGAACATTATAGAAATTTGTCGTTTTATGTTTGATATGATATTAAATTGATATAGCCCCACTAAAATAGTGGAATAAAAATGAGAACGATGATATCATTAACAGTTTATTCATAATTAAGAAAGGTTTAAAGATTTAAAAAAAATTACATTCAACTCTAACATCTTTAGTATTTTGAAGATTTCAATGTTAATATAATGCTAAAAAGAAATTGAACGGCTGAGATTTTATTATAACTAGCAAGATGCTAGAAAAACAATTACAAAGCAGAAATGGCCGGTAGGTTTTGCAGGTGCCCTACCCAATTAATATTCAGCTTCTTACTCCTATTAAACACCAAAAAAAAAGAGTGTGTAACAATATTTAATGATATAATTAAAATATTTTCTCTCTTTTCTTTTCCCACTTATTTCATTAGTTTGGTGGAGGTAATTGCTTTGAGAATTACAAAATGGAATTTTTGGAGAAATCTCCAGATTTAAAAAAAATCGCATTCTTTCTTCTACTTTATTTTCATGTAGGAGATTGTTTTTAACAGAGGACTCATAATTTTTGTCAACCGGATGCACTTTTAAGGTGATTCAAAGGCCAGTAAAGTTACCTGACATGATTTTAACTGAATTCCACCGTTTCAAGTCGTACTTCAAAATTAAATCTCACTTACAGAGATAAGTTGAACGGGTACAAGAAACCTACTCATAGGTCCGTTTCTGATTCTTTTCACCAGCTTACTTCATTATCGCCCATCTATTTTGTTCAGTATTATCCATATGTACCAAACGAAAAGAGACATTTTGTATGGCATTTTGGTGGAGGAGAATTGAATGCAACTATTTTTACCCAAATTAGGACCTTTTTGATATAAAATATGAAAATGGAGGTTGTAAGAGACAAATAGAAAACATTAGCGGGGTGAATAAGTAAACATAAGAAAGTATGAGCGGAAGGTGGGACCAACAACTGACGACATGGATACAAAGGTCGGTAGAAGTAACGGAGAAACAGGAAGTTTAATAAACAGACGTCGGTCGCATCATCCAATAGCGGATTCTATTTACGACAGCTGGCTCCAGCGAAGCAGGTAAACTTTTTTTTTTTTTTCTTTTTTTTGATTTTTTCAATTAAAAATTATTTTGTTTTACTTTTCTACGAATATTTTTTTAAATATATTATTTACCAGTAGTAGCTGTTTCTAAGTGAGAAGTGAGAACAGATAACATTTTTTTAACCATAAATTTAATTTGGAATATACTTTGTTTATAACATATCAAATGGATGACATTAAGTGGTTCTTTATTAAACAGCCATTACTTTTAAATATCATCGTATTTTCGGTCATTAAAATTGATTAACAGTAAAGAGTCATAACTTTTAGTTATTGGATAAGAATCAATTTTTATAGGATTTTTGGTTCGTGATATGTTCAACCGGTAAACACTTAGGGACTGTTTGTTTACTTCTTAACAGCTCAATTAAAAAATAACTTCTGAATCATTAATAGATGAATCATGTTTGACCAATAATAAGTTTGTCTCTTAACTGTTCTAAAACCCTCTGAATCGTTTTATATCTTGGATCTCTCTTAACTATTAAGAGCGCTAACTACATTCTGAACAATTATCAAACAATTATATTTCATTTTGCGGTATATCATAAGGGTATTTTTATCATTCTAACTATTTAATAATTCTGTACCAAACCATTCAGTAACTGACAAATAGCCCTTATCGAGGTAAGTGCATGCAAACTTTTAATATAAACTAAAATATAAAATTTATAGAATATCTAATGTCTGTATTATAGAGTTCAATTTCTTTGTGAAAGTTTAAATGTTTGAGTTTTAAAAAAATGTCTATGTACAGTATTAAATTATTAAATTGGAGTTTAACAAATTATGCATTAATAAAGATTGCATTAATACTTAATAGTTTATTATTGAAAGTTTTTATCAATTGTTTTGTAATATAATATAGGTAAAAATATGTATATGTATATAGAATTATAGATATTTGTTATCTTCTAAATTGCCTATTAAAAACGTATACTATAATCTTTAATAATAATTATCAATTATGATGATTGTACTTATTAATTTTCTTTGTAAATTTCAAAAAACCAGAAAAATAATCAAAATATAATGATTATTAGAAGGTGTTTAAATATGTGTTTTTAAATTATTATTCTGTTTGAAAATTGATTCATAAACATCAGTACTAAATTCAATTTAATTTGTTCATTAACCATTTTTTTTATCAATTCTTTATGTACTTAAACATTATCCCCGAACATTACAACATCTAACGACACTGTAATTATCATTTTACACCATAAACATTACCTAAGTCTAGATTTTAATTCATTAAACAACACAATAAACCGAAAACTCCATTGTTGTTGCTCCTACTTGATTTCTACCCATAGTATGCATCCCATTCATACATAATCGCCACTGGGATATAACACTCGAAAATGGAAGTCAAGTTGTAGAAATGAGAGTAAACTATACATTGATTCGTGAACTTCGACTCCAAAAGCTTAGCTGTTTTCTCCTTCTTTTTGCTCTACCTTATCTTTTCTCTTTATTCTTACTGCAAGATTTGAAAATAACTGGATTGACAATTGACATCCCGATTTGCCATTTTGTTCCCTTAGTTTTATTCTCTTAACTCCCAAAACATTGCCTCCGATTTCCTCACTCCTTGGCAATTCAAATCCGACTATCCAATTTGGTCCACAACTTTGATGCCAATACTATTCTTTCCATTTTTCCAATCATGAGATGTAACCAAACCTTCCATTAATACTTTTTTTTTAACCAAAAGGGCTTTTGGCCAAACAGTATCGTAATCCTATCCCTTCTAAAAGATTAGGGGTTCAAACCTTATCAAAGGTGATGACATTGCTAAACAAAAGACATTTGCCTACAGACGTTTTCCTGGAAAATCTGTTGCCAAAAGATGATTCCTTACAAAACCATCACAAGATTTGGTGGGCAAATTGTTGGTGGATAATTCAAATTAGTGACATATTACTCAAGGATTTTGTAGGTGATCCGTTAGTATTTTCTCGAAAAACATCGGATTTTACTCGGTCACTGGTATTTTCTGGATGATTTGTGAGTAATTATCGACAGAAATTTTCATGGGTAATTTTTGTGGATGAAAGACATTTGTTTTGTAGTAAGAGGGTATGTGAGTTTATTTTGTTACATTTGTCATATATAAATATTATATACATAAAAAAACACTCTTTACAATTTTTGGAGTGTTATAACGCTATCCATATTTAAGAAACCTCACCCTCGAAACCAAACATGCGTAAATAGCTGGAGATATTTGATCTGCATCTCATCTGTCGACTCCCATGTCATTTTTAATCCCTTGTGAAACATCCCCTTGACTAGCAGTACTGAAGTAGACATATACTCTTATTTCTTAACTTTTTCGTTCTCCTGTTCAATACTTGGATTGTTTCCTCAACAAAAGTCAACTTATCATTAAGCTCGACCTCTTTCAAGTTCACCCTAGTTTTATTACAGAGAGTTTTTTCTTTTAATCACACCTGTTATATTTGTTACAATCAATTTTCCAGTATGGCGTTTATAGATCATTTTAGATTATTATTAGATAGTTTTTAGCAAACATATTTAATTTATCAATCAATAATCATTTAACTAACTATTTATTTTATCAGATAATGGGTTGGGTTCACGTGAGACCAACCTATTTTCGTGAGAACCGTAAGACCACAATTTTACACTTGAAACTTCATAATAAAATATTGTAAAGGTACAAAAAATTCCAAATCTTCCAGCAAAACAACTGTGAAGGTTATCTTCACAATGTTTTACTGTGAAGTTTCTTATGTAAAAAATTGGTCTCACGGGTCTCATGAAAACTGTTTGGTCCAAATTCTTATCAGATAATTTGTTAAATATAAACCAAATAAAGTAGGGTTGTGTTCACGTGAGACCAATCTGTTTTTGTGAGACCTGTACGATCATATTTTTACACTTAAAACTTCACGACAAAACAATGTAAAACAGTAAAAGTAAAAAAAAATATGAACCTTCACAGCAAAAAAACACAAGTGAAAGTTATTTTCACGGTATTTTTCTGTAAAGTTTTAAATGTAAAAAAATGGTCTTACGGGTCTTATAAAAACAGTATCGTGTCAACTGATACAGTAAACCTAAATGAAAATAAATAAAAGTCAAAGCGTTGAGAATATATCTCGTAGTTAACAGCTCCATTCTTGAAGCGCGTTAGGCAGCCTCGGACGTCACGTATTTTCTAAGCCTTTTAAATATTCTCCCCATATCACGTGCCCCCACATTATTGAATCACGTGATCACCTTAATGATCCCAATGCTATTGCTAACACACAAGCACGTGCATCTCTCATGTGCTCTCTTTTCTTTATATTTAAAGTTAATTTAAAATAAAAAATCCCATTTTTTTTAATTTCATTAATACTATAAAAATACCTTCATGGCTTCATCTACTACTCATTTTATACCAAAGTGGCTAATTTTGTTACTCTATTCCATTAAATTAATATAATAAAAAAGTAAGCATGTAATATTACTTTCTCTTATTAATATTTAGCAATAAAAATATAGAGTAAACTAGTCTCCATGATTTGTTAAAAATAATATTTTTTATTTCTACAATTATAAAATTACAACATCATCATTATGGTTTATAAAAACGTTTGGGTTTGGTCTCTCCCTTTAATGACCCTTAAAAGATTTCGTTAAATGAGAAGCATTTTCGACCTTTTGTCAATTTCTTGTATTTCGCTCGGGGGCGGACCTGTAGTGGTGGCTACGATGGCACGGGCCACCGTAATATTTCTCCGACGATGGGTAAATTTTTTTAGGTTTGTGAAAGGTGCAACCGTATTATTTTGTTGTGTGTCACCATATATATTTTAAAACTACAATATTGACACAAGTTTTCCTTGGTAGAATTGGTTTGCAAAGGTTTTTCTACATCCCAGACCCAAGTTGGTATCCTGTTAGTGGTATTTTCTTAGTTTTTTGCTTTTAATTTTAAATTTATTATGTTTCAAAAAGATTTACAATTAAAGACTTGAACCCAATACCTTACGTAGGAAAATCAATGAACTAATAAATAGACCAATTATGATTTTGTAAAAAGTATCTCGACATTTGTTTCTTGTAGTTAAACTGTTCAACCGTTTGAAAAAAAATTATGGGTTTGTTCCTGCTTTCGTCCAACGTTCTAATGGGTTGATGCATGACGTGACAGTAAGGGCCTTAGAAGTCACGGCAAGGCCGTGAGTTTTTTTAATGCGTGACTTATGGCGACAAATATTCATATCATATAAATTATTATACATATAAACATATATTTTATACTGTTATGCATTGAGTCAATGATATTAATCTAAATTAGGTTATGCCATTATGCATTAGAAATTAACAAATATGATATTAAAAAGAGTATAAAAAAATAAATATTGCACTATAAAAACCGTGCATTAGATTTATGGCTACCACATGATCAACATGACGTGAGACGCAAGTATTAAGTCACAACAACTGTTCTGACGAGCTTTTTTTGAACATTGCTTTCACCCAATCAAAAGCCATAGAGATCAAATTTAAGAAATCAATTTTGATCGAGTAAATTAAAAAAAAAATCGATAAAAAAACGAAAACATCCCATATTTAACAAAGCATATAGAGGTTGTTAAAAGGAGGGGTCTAATCCGGATATTTTTATATACCATCAAGGTTATTTTGTAATTTCAAAACTGTAAGGACAAAAAGTGTTAATTTTGACAAACTAATATGGTATTAAAATAAAATAATATGTCGTCATGGAATTATTGAACCAATTTATCGAATTAGTATAGTCACTTTTTTTTAAAAATTATATAATATTTATATATGGCAAATACAACAAATAAACTCATACCTTCTTCATCTTTGATGATGTTTGAATTCCTGACCTGCTAATCAAAGGTTACATACTGCTAGGTCAAAGAATATTTAATTAGTATATTCAATTTTTGTAGCAAATTAAAATTAGTTCCTTTTGTAAAATGCTAAATCAATAACGATAGTTTATAAAATAATAAAAAAAATACTTTATTAAATATAATGTTGTTTTACTTAAAAATTAATATTTTTTTGAAGAACTAGAAATTGTTGATTTATAAACTTCACACGGATTACAATTTTCTATTAATTTTGTAGACGAGGGTGTGTAGTGTGCACACACATGTGGTATTATACTTATTTTAGTGATAATATTCCATTTGTGTAATAACAATATTTTTATATCTGTTTTCTATTACAGTACGATTGATTCACAAGATTTCTTAAGGATGTTCAAAAAAACCGTTGGACCGTTCAAACCAAGTTAAACTGGACCGTTTTTGGTGGTTTGAGCGGTCTGGCGGTCCGGTCTGGTATGAAAAATAGTCAAACGACTTGGTCCGGTCTGGTCTGCGGTTTGAACATTTTTTTGAGCGGTCTGGACCGAACCTACCGCCAAAAAATATATATACATTTTATTTATTTTTCATGTTGTAGATTTTATTTTTATGGTCCAATTATAAAGAATTTGTCAAAGACATTATGTTTTTTTAGTTTTCATTTCTAAATTGACAAATTTCTGAAATCCTTCAAAAACCAAATTTCAAACCGTAATTCGTCTTGCTCAATGTTTGTTCAAAATTACAACTATTGTTGGTTGATTTGTTAACTTTTTTTTTTCATGTGTTCAATGTCTTTTTGTAATTTTATAGATAGACGGGTTTTTTATAATTTTGTATACGATTATTGATAGAAATTTCATTCTAGATATAAATGTCACTTTTTTTAGTTTAAAACGACTCAAATCGCTTAAACCGGTCAGACCACACCGCTTTTTTGTGGTCCGGTTTGACCGGTTCTGTCACTTGCTTCCAAACCGCTCGGTCTGAAATTTTTCTAAACCGCCATAGCAGTTTGGTCTGTGGTTTAAGAGGTTAAA
Source organism: Silybum marianum (assembly GCA_036898165.1). Lineage (NCBI taxonomy): Eukaryota > Viridiplantae > Streptophyta > Magnoliopsida > Asterales > Asteraceae > Silybum > Silybum marianum. Next base: position 2,617,210 of record CM072544.1, read on the forward strand.
CCGTCCAAACCGGACCACGAACACCTCTAAGATTTCTATCAAATCTAAAAAAAATTAGAATGATCAATTTCTTTGACCAAGTTTCATTCATGTGTTTGATTTATATATAGAATGGAATTGAATTCCATTCATCCCACCATTCACATATTTCATCATTCAATTGCATAGTTGATAGAATATAATTCTATTCTTACCAATTTTTAAAGAAAAAAAAACAACTATACCTTAATAAAACACTAACTTAATGTATACCCGACCAATATCATCTCCGCTCTTATCACTTCCATCACGACATCCATCCCAACCACACCATCGTTGCCTACATCCTCATCGCCACCAGTGCCCCCACCTTTGCCACCGCCATAACAGTCTCTTTTGTCGCCACCATTGTCAGCGCCGCAACTGCCACCACAATCATTCCTTTTGCAACTATCACTACCACTACAACCACCACTGCCGCTAGCCTGCTACCACCAATTAATATTATCATTAGTTTAACACTATATAGTATTTCTAATTTAACCAAAATATATTTCATTCTTTCCAAAATTAGTGTACACTTTCAGAAGATATTATACTTTTCCACTATACCGTTAAGCGTTATTTATGAAATGAACAAATTTCTCTTTTTATTATTAAGGGTAAAATCATCGAGCTAGATAAAAAGTGTAATAATTACACGTATCTAAAATTGTATATTTTTTTTATCGTGAATTTACTTTGAGATGAAAGGAGCATGAAAATATGATAATAGGAATGTTTTGTTGATTATTGTTATTATTTAATTCCAAAATCCTTAAATACATTCTAGCAACCAAAAATTAAGATTCCAATTTAATTGAAAGATTCCATTCCAATTTATACCAACCAAATAGATGATCAAACTTTATTTGATAAGTCTTCAAAATAATTTATTACACATTATATTTTTTTTTAAACGGCAGGTTAGTAGTTAGTAGTTAGTGATTTGGACCCACAGTGACATCCATATGGGTAGTATGCGGGACCCGAACCTTCACCTTAGGGGATAAACCCCCACTCCTCCACCATTTTTAGGAAAACCACCACTCCCAAGGCTCGAACCCGAGACCTTAAGGATGATGTAAAAACCCCGGTACCGCTAGACCAGATGCCTTTGGTTATTACACATTATATATTGTTTACTAATTCATAATACCCTATATTTTAAGTTTACAAATAAATATAAAACCTGTACAATTTTCTAAAGTTATTTCAGTTCTATAAAATAAATAAATAATCAACTCATAAACACATTTAAATACATAATAGTTATTACCCCCAAGGATATTTCATCATCATCTAATTCATCTCCAAAAAATTATGAGAGAGAGAGGGGGGCAGAAAGAAGTTATAGTTAAAACTAAGACAAATTAATAACTTATTTTTTAATTTTAAAATATTTAAACTATAATAAATTTTGAATTACATAAATTATACCCAAAAAAAATTTATCTCTAATTTGACACCAATATAATATTTTTTGGTTTTTTATTAGTTTTTAAATTAGAAAAGACATTTTCAAGCACTACTAATAATCTTAATTTGATTTATAATTAATTTTCAAAAATTTATTGTCAATAAAAATTTACAAACATCTTGTTGTTAATAAAATTTTTATCATGGTACTTTTTTTTTTACAAACTTATCCAATCGGGTTGTCAAACTAGGCCCTCATTATGGGCTTCCTTGTATATCTATATGATTTAGGGGGGTGCAAAATCCGAATAGAAAAATGATGTTTATATAAAACACCAATGCTTTAAAATCTGAAAGTTTGAAACCCGATATTTGGAGGGTATATTTGGGATCGGGTTGGGTTTAGGGGAGATTTCATATACAAATCAAATAATTTGTATACATTGTACAAACTCTGTGATTTTATTGTATTTTTGAATAATTTTTTTTTTCATGAAAGTGTTTAATATGATTAAATTGTTTCATATAATTCTTTTCTTCATTAAATTAGTTCATATATTTTTTTTAACATATGAAAATGAAATTGTTTCATGTATTTCTCATTTTGATGAATCTTGTTTCATATATATTTTTGATTAATCAACTCTAATGTGTTCTTGATGAATTTTTCTCACATATTATTGACTAATCAACCCGCATTCAACCAATCATTTTTTTTTTCCACTTTTTATTAATTATGAGAGTTGATTAGTCAATAATATGTGAAAAAAAATTCATCAAGAATACATGGGGGTTAATTAATCATAAATATGTGAAACACGTTTCATTAAAATGAGAATTTCATGAAAAAAAAATCATTTTTATGTTGAAACAAAATAATGAAAGAAAGGAATTATATGAAATAATTTTATCATATTAAACACTTTCATGAAAAAAATTTATTCAATTAAACAATCAATCATGCGGTTTGTACTGTTTGTACGAATTGACGTGGTTTGTATTTGAAATCTCCCATATATATATATATATACACAGAATATACTCTTTTTAAAAATTTAATATAAATATTAAAAATTTACACACAGAAGTTTGTTGCGGAAAAAAACAGACACACTATTCTAACAAACTTAAACACATGAAATTAACTTATACACTAAGAAAGTTAATTTAACAGTAATTAACTTGTACACTAAGGAAGTTAATCTAACACTGTTAGAACACACATGATTACCGAATCAAACAAATGAACACACAGACTATTTGTTGAAAGCGTGAGATTTATGGGAAGGACTTCATATCCTTTTATAGTGCTCATGCATGGGATGCATGTGGACAGCTGTCAAGGGTTCATTATCTGGAAGTATATCTAATGGACAAAGTAAGAGACCACTCCCTTTATACTAGGATAATGGATGAACCATTCTTTGTAGTATGCAATGTCAGATAACTTTATCTCCTTTTATTCATGCTCTGTGAAGTCCCATCAAACCTTTTAGCTAAAAGACAAACATCCATTTTATAAGAATAAAAGAGAATGTCTTTATTTAAGGTTTGCTTCCCAAGTTCTTGCTGCCCACATATCTTGCATTTAGTGTGCGTTAAGAACTTATCTCTGAAAAATGCTATGTATCACATCGGTTAGTTCTTTGTAAGGTTGGAATTGATAAGTGTACACATTGCTTGGTGATCTTCATTTTTCACTAAGTGTTGGCAAGTGTACATCCTTATATTGGTGACTTGTTATCACAACCTCAAGTAAGGGCAACTGCAATTTTCGGTGACCATGTACACATCATCGGTGACCCTATGCATGAATCGGTGACCCAATTCATCGGTTACCCAATGCATACCATCGGTGACCTTATCTGTCACTTCGGTGACCTTCATCCAAGATCGGTGACCCAAACAGTCAGGTCGGTGACCAATCTACACTGGTGATTTCGGCAAGTGATCTGAATATTAATGTTAGTTGATACATCAAAAATTCCACATTTTGATGTACAACCCTTGATTGGATAGTCTTTGATTCTCCAATTTTTGAAGCATATTTCAGATCTTCAAAAGAACCTGTAAAAAATCAATCAAATAATAGAAAAGGTTCATCACCAAATCATCGGTGACCCAACAGTGAGGGAGGGGACAATGTGTGTATAACTAGAACTTGATTGTTCTTTTATCAATTTAATATCAAAAGCACATTGAAGATTAACTTAAGTTAAGCTTGGAAAATAATCCATATAAACAAGCTCTTGCTTAGTATAGAGGATTATAGGGACTTCATAACATATATTAATTCATACCTGATTATGGTTTCCAGTCATCAGTATTGACGTCTGAACATATGATATGCAAGTACGTAGAAATACTTTTTTGCATTTCACTTGAGATGTCGATGCTTTCGCTTTCACTTTCACATCAAGCTAGAATAAATAAATGCATGTAAAACAAATAGGAATCTATCTCCATTATAAAAGTCACACGATACTCACATCGATATGTAGAACTTTCTGTCTTACTTGGAATTCTACCTACACCAAATTATAATATATTTTCTAAATATTCCATCCAAACATTTAATATCCACCTGACCAACGGTATCACGTTGAGCTGCTCAAAACATGAAGCATGCTCTAAGTCGGTCTAGTATCTAAAAATATTTAAGTTCATTACTTTCCCTTCTTATCATATCAAACTATTTATTTAAACCACAAGGGTGGTGCCTCGATGGTTTGAGTTTGGGCTCCAAATGTCAACAGTACCAGGAGGTCCAAGGTTCAAATCCAGGGAGAGGTAAAAAAAATCCCCCTGTGGCCACGGAGGTTCAAATGCGGTGACTCCGGGCTACCCGCGAAGCGGGTAGTCACCCTGAGATTAGTCGGCTCGTATAGCGGGTTGGATATTCAGGTTAATTAAAAAAAAAACTATTTATTTAAAATCTATGACATCATAAACCTTAACAAAACCCTAACATAGTCAAATGTGTATTTATCATACATATGATAAAAGTATATTTTATTCGATTAAAGTTTTATTTATGTGGCTAAAAACTTACTGGTTTATATATAGGCTTTTGGATTAAATAATTACTACCAAAACTCGAAACAAGGTTCCAAATATAAAATTTTATAATTTTCAGGAACATTTTGAAAGTTCTATAACATCATATAATATTGAATCGATGTCAAATTATTATTTTACGAAGTTTATGGTCTATAGTTTTAATTTTTTAAACGTTAAATAATCATAAAGCTGATTTAATATTTTAAAACTATGGAGAACTATTGTTAAATTAGAGTAAATTATGTTTTTCGTCCCTTATGTTTTGTTAATTTTTTTTATGTTCATCCTTGTATTTTTAAAATTAAGGTTTTCATTCTTACGGTTTATAATTTATTGTTGTTTTCATTCTTATGATTTATAACTTGTTATTATTTTCATGCTTTTGGTTTATAACTCGTTGTTGTTTTAGTCCCTCGTACCTAAAGGCATGAGTTAGGATCATGGACGAATATAACAATGAATTGCAAACCATAAAATGAAAACCACAATTTTTAAACTACAAAAATATGAAGCCACAATTCTTAACAAACCAAAGGGACTAAAAACTTAATTTACTCCTTAATACCTTAGGGGTCTCTTGATAAATTTAGAAGATTTAAATTAGAGTAATCTACAAATTTGGTCCCTGTGGTACTGTAAAAAATAATACTTTCGTTTCCAACAGTTTCGAAATTACAAGATGATCATTATGGTTTGTAAAATGTTCAGATTTAGGGGGTGTTTAGGATTGCTTATCAAAACAACTTATTGACTTATACCAGTGTGAAACCAGTGAAAATAAGTTTTGAGTGTTTGGATAAGAAAAAAAAAAGGAGGGCTAATACTGGTGAGGAACCGGTGAATTTTTTTTTTTTGATAAGTTACTCTATTTTGACCAAATTTTTAGTCTTAATATTTTATTATATTTTCAATAGACGTAAAATTCATATTTTAAATGAGAGATAAGCCAGAAAATTAAATAAATTAAAGAACAACAAATTTCCTAATTTTTCAAAACTTGAGGAGCTTAATTACGATATTCTGGAATTTATTTTTTAATGTTAAAAGTATTAAAGTAAAATAAGATCATATATAAATAATTATGGGGCTCCAAATTCGGCAACATCCGGCCCAACAAGAGTCGAACACTTTGACCCAAGAGGCCCAAAATTATAAAAGGTTGATGAAACCCATGTTCGACCCAAATTATTTATGATCAACAAACGTTTCTAATCGGATTTTGCTACATTCAAATGTAGCAAAATGAAACACATGTCGCACATCATCTATATTGAGTCTGAATATTTTTTTGTATATTCAGTCTAAATATTTCTTTGAATGAGATACGTGTTGCACTTTCATTTGTCCTTATGTTCACAACCAAATTTGAGTTCTCATTTAAACCCGCCCCTAAATATATATATAGATTTGGGATCACGTGAGACCAGCCTGTTTCCGTGAGACACGTGAGACAACCTTTTTACACATAAAACTTCACAGCAAAAACAAGTATGAAGGTAAAAAGAATATGAATCTTTATAGTGTTTTTGCTATGAAGGTAACCTACATAGTGTTTTTGCTATGAAGGTAACTTTCACAATATTTTAGCTGTGAATGTTCAGATTTTTTTTTACCTTCAAGAGCAAAAGATGGTCTCACGGGTCTCCGACGGGTCTCACGGAAACAGGCTGGTCTCACGTGAACCAATCAGATTTTTTTACATTCACAGTGTTTTTGCTGTGAAGTTTCAAAAGTAAAAAAGTGGTCTCATGGTCTCACGGAAACAGGCTGGTCTCACGTGAACCCAACCCAATTCTATATATATATAATGATATCAAAATAAATAAAATATGATATTATTTCATGGTTTGATAAATTATATTAAATACAATTTAATTTTTTTTTTACTTTTTGTGACTATTAACCTGGTTGAAGTTTTTATAGAGAATTGTTCAATTTTAGGTTATAAAGATGAAAACATATATGAATCTTTCATTTGGTTAAATGCTATTTTGACAAACTAGTTAATAAGTTAGCTGATGACTAATAAGTTAGCCGATAAACTAAACGAAAAACAATGTGAAATTGAAGTTCATTTTTCTTAATGGGTTTCAATGATTTTGGTGTTAAACATCGATAGTATCAGACCATAAGGACCAAATTCATAATTCACTTTTTATTTAATAATCTCAAAAAATACACTAATATGTAAATTGTAAATTTGGTTCTTGAATTAATTTTATAAGGACTCAAATTAAACCAAAAAAACTAGGGACCAAATTAAATTACACTTTAATTACTCTAAGCTAATATATGTGTGGATCTAAATATATAAAATATATTGGTTAATGAAAACAAAAACATTTAATGAAGTAGGAAGTAAATGAAGTGCAAAGTAACAAAAGGGTAGAATAGGTATTTTAAATATTGTGAATTCAGGTAGTTAGAAGAAATTTATGTGGATGGGTGAATTGCATGAATCTTTATGTCTCCAAAGAGACCAAATATGTCATTACCACACTATATACTAAAACAAAAGTAAATGGTAACCAATGATTAAATTTTGATATATGGTTAAAGTTTATCTTACATCTTTAACAACTATGTTATTTTAGAAATTTAAGAAAAAATGTTTTAACATTTATGCTAAATTCTTGTCTAAAACAAAGGAATAGAGAAAGAGAGAGAGAGAGAGAGAGAGAGAGAGAGAGAGAGAGAGAGAATATGATGAATTCTCTCCATCTTAAAGAAAAGAGAAAATATAATATATATAATATAGAGGAAAGTTCAAATGTAAACTCATTTTTGGTTGTGAACGTGAGGACGAATCTCAGCCACTTATCCGGTCAATAAAGGCGGCTTTGACCTGGTTCCCCTCCTTTAATAATCTCCACCCTCCCATGAATCGCGTCAATCCTCCGTGATCGCGTCCATCATAACCGAAGATGTGTGGCTGAGATTTGTCCTCACGTTCACAGCCAAAATTTAGTTCACATTTGAACCTAACCCTATATATATATACATGTTGGATATGTTCTTAAAAACATCATATGTAATTAACAATGCTATACAATTATACAAATCGCTAAGATATTCTTATTTCACTTTTTTTGAAACGACAATTCATTAAAAAGCTAGCCAGAGGCTAGCAAAAGGAATTACAGAAGCTCAAAACAAAGCAAAAGACAAGTTCTCCACAACAACACATCCTTAGACTTGCTTTATGTCTGTACAACATTCATCTAAAAGAGATCAATAATCAAATCAGAAGAAACGTCCTTCTTTGGCCCTAATATATTGAATGCAACTCTATTCCCGATGCTCCATATAAAATAGCAAGTAATGAACATAATAGCCTCCACGCACTAAAGATTCAACGAAGAGATGCGGGTCGTCTTTATATTCCTTCCAACGCCGCTCCTACGGATGAAAAGAAGAGAAAGGAAACTGCCACCAATTTTCCGGTCTTCTCCAAATCGCAGCAAATTGATAGAAGATGGTGCTGAAATCTGAAAGTAGAACCAATAAGATCTTTTTTAAATTGATAAATGTCCGAACTTGTTTAAATTGACGATTTTACCCATCAAAAAATTATAATGTTAAATGTATAGATAAATTTATACAATTTCACATATTTATTCATCAGCATTACGTATTTTACATCTAAATTATATAATTAGCATTCATTTAAACAAAAACATGACATTGACGGTATTTAACACATTTAATCTTATTAAAATGCGTAAGAGAGGTGAGGATCAATTTGGTAATGATCGATGGAGAGATATGATCGATTAAAGTTGACCGATTAAGATTCGTTGCTGAGAGTCTGAAGAATAATAAGTGACAAATAAGAGATTGATTTACCTCTTACCTCAAAATCAACAAAAAACCAAAAAAAAAGAAATACCTCGAAATCAACCAAGAAACACAAAAGTATCTCGAAATCATCCGCAAACCATAAGAAATCTCTTAAAAATGATGAAGTTCGGTTAAAAACACGTCGGATGATTTTACTGACAAATCTTTGATCAGTATTAAAGATGCACCTACTTGACAAAAATTACTGTAATTGTCACCGTTGTGTCTGTTTTTATTGGTTAACCATCAAAAATATATATAGAAATTAATCAAAAAGAAAGTGGTTGAAAAACATTAAAGAAAGGTTTTGTATAGTAACATGCAGGGACAGAAGAGTCATTTTCTATCTACCATTCTTGAGAGCCCCAGCCCTTTCCTCTAACCGAAAACGACTGCAAGCAACCTGTTGTCGATCTGTACATATCCTTCACACGTTTACACACACCCACATCCACACGTGTGTCTCTCTCCCTTTTATTTATATTTATATATATAATATAAGGTTGAATTCACGTGAGAAAAACATGTTTTTGTAGTACCCATGACAGCATGTTATTACGCTTAAAATGTCATAGCAAAATACTATAAAAGTAAAAAAGTACTCTGAACCTCCAAAGTAAAAACACTATGAATGTACATTTACAGTGTTTTCTTGTGACTTGTGAAGTTTCATATGTAAAAAAATGATTCACGGCTCTGATGCAAAGAGTCTGGTCTCCGCATGATTCGAAAGTTGGGTTTACGTGAAACCAGTCTGTTTTCGTGAGACCCATGATACCACATTTTTACAATTGAATTAACTTACAGCAATACATTGTGAATGTATAAAAATCTGAACTTTCATGGCAAAAACACTCTAGAGACTACCTTTACATGTGTTCTGCTATGAAATTTCAAGTGTAAAAAAGTGGTCCCACGAGTTTTACGAAAACAATCTGGTCTTACATGATCTCAAATATGTATATACATATACAGACTTGGGATCACGTGAGACCAGCTTGTTTTCGTGAGACTCGTGAGACCACATTTTTACATTTGAAACTTCACAGCAAATCACTGTGAAGGTAAAAAAAATCGATGTTTTCGTGAATCCATTTTTTTACACTTGAAATTTCATAGCAAAACACTGTGAAGGTAACATTCATAGTGTTTTTGATGTGAATGTTCAATTTTTTTTTACCTTCAAAGTGATTTGCTGTGAAGTTTCAACCGTAAAAATGTGGTCGGGTCTCTCGAAAACAGGGTGGTCTCACGTGAACCCAACCTTATATATATATATATATATATATATATATATTTGTGTATATATACACACCGCCTCATTCACGCCATATAATCTTCCTCTTTAAGTCTATATAATCTCTCTCTCTCTCTCTCTCTCTCTCTCTCTCTGTGTATCTGTGTGTGTGCTAAGTAAGAGAAATTATAGGGTTTGTAAGCAAGAAATGATGGATGTTGAAAGAGTGTGTTGTATGTGTGGCGACGTCGGCTTTTCCGACAAGATTTTCCGATGCATCAAATGTCTCCACCGCTTCCAACACTCGTATCTCTCTCTCTCTCTCTCTCTCTCTCTCTCTCACACACACACACACACAATTAGGGTTTATTTGTATTTAATATATATATATATATATAACACGTATATATATATCTTAATTGATCAGCTCACGCAAATGTGTTGCACCTGTTGCATAAAACACACACCACCTTCACCGGCGCCGGCGCTGTCTCCGCCACCACCATATATCATTAACTATTTATTTAATTACGTAATTTTTTAAGTCTTTCTTTGTTGTTAAGATTCATATATCTGAATTAAAAAAATGAAAATAGTTTAAACGAGCTGAATAATTAATCTGTTTTTTAATTCATGTTGGCTCGATCTTTGTGTGTGTGGTTTATATTCATCTCTAACTATCAAAGTACTTTTTCTTCGTTACTAAGAGTCATATTAAAGACTTTCAATTAATAAATTATATCTTTAAATTCAATACAAAATTCATATTTTCATTATTTTGCTTGTCTCACCAATAAATGTTCAAATGTTATAGTAATTAAATCTGTTACATTTTTTTTTTTGGAAAACTTTCGTATTTTTATTTATTTTATTAATATTACAACTTTTGTTGTTATTATTGATTCTTTTAGTAAATGGTTCATTTATCACTTTAGCTTTTAACCGACGTTTTATTACTATGTAGAAAAATTAATTAAAAATGCTATCAGAAACGCATGGCCAAATTAAGCAAACAAAACTGGAAAAGATTTCTTTATTTCATATTTTCTATATTTCATGTGTATATATATTACATATAAATGTATATGAGTGGGTATATAATTATATATATATATATATATGTTATAAAGTTCTGGCAATCTTGTTGTATATATGCAGGTATTGTAGCAATAATTACAGTGCTGAATCATCGGAGTCGCCGGAGCTCTGTGATTGGTGTCAAACCGACGAAATACAAACCTCGAAACACCATGGTTCTTCCAAGAAACCGAGCTCAAAGTCCGATGCCCGAATCACCAATCGATCTGAATATTCAGGCGACAAGATCAAGCAACACGATCGTGAAGAGGGTAGTTCGGAAAAAGGGAAGTCGCCCACCGGAGCTCCGTCTCCGAGGACTAGTACTCGAAGGTACAAGCTTCTCAAGGATGTCATGTGTTAAAACAATATAAATATAGGATTAGGTTCGGGAAGCAACATAAAAATGAAAAAAACTGAATAACACCTTGGTAACTATTCATCTCTGTAGGTATGAACATGCACGTACCGGTAATTTTAAGCAATTTGTCCAGTATACACATGTGCATAAAAACCAAGAAACTGCAATTCATGTGCATACAGTCCAAATGAATAATTACTAGGATGTTCTTCACTTTTCATTTTTTGAAGTTTTCCCTCGAAATTCTCTCTATATATATGTAAATAAATAAATATAAATAAAAATCTAAAAAAGAAAAAGGAGACGTGGGGGGTGGCAGAAGAGAGGGCTTGTTTGTTTGTTATACATAATAGCGAACCTTTACAAGAGTATGCAAAAGTGTTATTTGTTTGACTAGAGAAAGTGTGGTGTTTTTATTTTTGTGGTATATGGTCCTCCATAACTTGTTATATATATACATATATAATATGTGTATATATATTATATATATGAGCTTTCTCTTTCAACTATGTGGTATGCTTCAAAGAGTTGTACAATATATAACCTATCAACATCGACTTATGGTCTAAAAGTGGCATCTTAAGCATTGTTGAGTTGTACAATTTGACCTGTCAATATCGTCCTCACCTTCAACAACATGTATCCCTTGTTAGTTGAATTGTACAATACTTGCATTTTGTGTTAATCTTTATAAACTATATAATAATGAACCATTTGGTAAGTTGTACACTTTGATCTATCATCAAATGCATTGTTTTATTAATCTTTGAATTTGTATTGAAAATTTTAAAATGCACATATTAATTGTAAATATTTGAAGGAAAATATAGGGTTGGTTTACGTGAGACCAACTTGTTTTCGTGAGACCCATGAGACCAAATTTTTATACTTGAAACTTAACAGAAGAACAATGTGCAGGTAAAATAAATCTGAATCTTCACAGCAAAAGCATTGTGAAAGTTACTTTCACAGTGTTCTGCTGTAAAGTTTCAAGCGTAATTCTTCCTTCTCTTTTGCCAGTTTCTTGCTAGCTTTTACTAAAATTCTGGTTGTTGTTCCAAAAAAAATTTTCAAGTGTAAAAAAAATAGTCTCACGAAAACAAATTGGTCTCACGTGATCCCAAGTCGGAAAACATATGTGTACGTATATATACACAAACATTACACATAGGATCTGGTACTTGGGGAAAACCATAAAATGAACAACTGAGGAACATTCTGGTAACCGTTTATCTGGAGGGTATGTATATATGCATACAAGTAATTTATAAACAATTTATCGGTGTGCAGATGTGCATAAAAACCAAAAAACAGCTTCAATTACTTATATACATATGTATATACCGTCCAGATAATGGTTACCAAAGTATTCATCAGTTTTTCATTTTTTGGAGTTTTTTCTCCTTAAGCTTCTACATACACATGTACGTATGTATTGTTTTGACGTTTACTTCCAAGAACTACATTATACGTATTGTTGTTTAATCTGTTAGTCGTAAGGTAAAAGACGATATTGCATTAGTTAATGTATTTATATCTTTATCGTATGTCTTTTTGTGCTATACGATATAAGTTACGACGGACGTCGGTGGCATGTATGTATATGCATTAATTGATGAGTTAATGTAAGTAATGTAATGTCACTTGGTGTTCAATAAACTCTTGCATCTCTTTTGTACTATATAGTGTTACTGCAGAGATTTAGATGGGTGGGTCTCCACTGCTTCCCTTTGTTTTTTGTGGTTTGATGTACCAACTTGTACATATACTCTTGATGGAGTAGAACTACTATATTTTTATTTTGGAAAATAAATGCTATGTTTTTTCCATCAATTTTATTTATCAATTAACCTCTCTCTCTCCTTCTCTCTCTCTCTCTCTCTCTCTATATATATATATATATATATATAGGCACGGGTTTAAATGAGAAATTAAATTTGGTTGTGAACGTGAGAACAAATGAGAGCGCGACACATGTCTGAATGTATATTATTCAGATTGAATAACCAAAAAAATATTCAGACCGAATAAATACTATATATTTCTTTGCTTATTCAGTCTGAATAATTTACATTTAGACATGTGTCGTGCTCTCATTTGTTCTCACGTTCACAACAAAATTTGAGTTCACATTTGAGTTTTTCTCTCTCTCTCTCTCTCTCTCTCTATATATATATATATATATATATATATAACGTTCGTGTTGGTTTATCATATGCTTCAAGGTGCATTATGTATATATATCGCGATTATGTGAGGTCAGATGTTTTTCGTGAGACCCGTAATACCAACTTTTTACACTTGAAGCTTTACAATAAAACATTGTGAAGGTAACCTTCATAGTGTTTTTGTTGTGAAAGTTTGGATTTTTTTATCGTGAAATTTCAAATATAAAAATGTGGTCTCACAGACTTTACAGAAACAATCTGGTCTCACGCGAACCTAACCCTCTATGTGTGTGTGATATTAAGGGGCCGTTTATCAAATCTTACCCGGGTAAATGCTTACCGGCAAAATTCAACACTATCACTTACTTAGCGGGTAAGATTTTAGTCCACCAAAATGGCATCGCATGCAACAATTTACCCGGTAAGCGCTTAACGTGGTAAGAGTCTCCGCAATCACTTACCCGGGTAAGATTCTTGGTCGTTGTTTTTCTTGTCTTTGCTCTTACCAGCTAAGATTTTTGGTACTTATCGTATTCCTCCGGTAAGGTAAAATGAGTTGGTAAGCGCTTACCCAGGTAAGCGTTTGATAGACGGCCCTTAACTCTTGAGATTACGTTCGTTACTCAAACTAGAGTTTGTTTGAGACATGCACATTTACACAAAGGTTACGTTTTGTAAGAATATGGATAATAACATTAATTTGAGAAGAGTTTCATACGATAAACACTAAACAAAGAATTATAAACATGAATTTAATTAATTGTTTGGAATATTGTAAAACGGTTTCTTGCATGAGAAGGATTGAAGGGTATTAAATATGAATTGGTTGAGAGAAATTATTGTTAATTTGTTTGAGTGAAAAAGGGCATGATGATAATGATGGTAGGGTTTGATTCATGATTTTGTCCTTAGCCCTTAATTAATGAACCATAGCATTCACAGTCAACCTAATTGGTATCAGGTTTCCTCCCAGTGACGGATCCAAGATTTTTATCTAGTGGGGTCATCATTGAGGTAGACTAAAGCGCGTAAAATAACTCGACGTGTTTCGATGGATTTTTGAAATTTTTTAATTGATTTCGAGGGATTTTTGTTAGGTCTGATTTAACAAGATCAATAGAGGAATCATACGGAAATCATTGAGTCAAATGTTTTATTGATGAAAGCATTAAAGAATTACAAACGCGAATGTAACTAAACGACTCTCATTAACGAATCCTCTACCCTAAACTCCTTTATATACTAGGTGTCTATTACATGATAAGCCCAAACATATAAGGTATTTCACACAATTTAGAATATTACATTAAATCATTTTCTTCTTTATAAAACTTTTTAATTTAGGATACTTGATCCTATCAATTTTTTAGTGTTTTTGTCGATTTCAAGGATTTTCTTAGTGTTTTTGTCGATTTCGAAGAACTTTTTCGGTTTTTTGATTGATTTCAAGAGAATTATTTAGTGTCGATCGCCGGCAAGATGGGGTCCCTCGGAAAATTTTACTGGGGGAACTATAAGGTTAAGTTTAGAATTTTTGATTTTTTTAGCCTATCTAATTATATTTTTTAAGTATTGAGTGGGGTCCCTTCCTCCTTCCTTCTTAGGGCTACATCCGCCCCTGGTTCCCGTGGAAAAAAAAGTTATCATAAGAAACATAAGAGCTAGAATCTTGAATCAATCTTAATTGATGATCGATACTAATTAGATGCATCAGATCAATTATCTTTTAAAATGTAATTCATCGATGGACATAAGATTAAAAATGATCAAATGTTCAAATTATTTATTTCATTTTCATCTTAACTCTTTTTTATTACACGATCATTAATTTGCCTGAGTATCAAATTGTAAATACATGTGTATATGTGTATATGTGTTATGTATCTAGTAAGAATATGAGTAAAATACGAAAATATGAAAATATATTGATCATAATCACGTATGTTCGTCTTATCCAATCTCAAAGTTGTGATTAAATTGTAAGATTAAGTTGATACATGTTTCAATATTATTTGCATGAGGAGGATAATTATATCATTGATTATATATGGCAATCCCTCTTATTAAGTGGCCTCTTTCCTAAACAAATATGTTTGTTTCGAATTTCGTCTTGATTGATATTTTCTACACAATTATTTGATGGGTTTGGTACAGTTTTTTTTATCAATTTGGTTTAACACTTCAAGAACAGAGGCAACCACTCACTACAAAACAAAAGACTTTTATTTACCGACTTTTCCCTGGAAAATCTGTCGTTAAAGGATGATTTTCTACAAAGCTGTCACAAAAGTTGGTGGGTAATTAAAATCAGTGACAGATGACCCAGAGATTCTCTGGGTGATCCGTTGGTATTTTTTTTAAAAAACATCGAATTTTACCTAACTATTGATATTTTCTGGGTGATCCGTAGGTAGTAGCGGATCCAAGATTTTTATCCACCGTGGTCCCATTAAAATTACTAAAGGCGCGTAAAGTCACCCGACGTGTTTCGGGAAATTTTTAAAGTTTTTTTAGTTGATTTCAACAGATTTTCTTAACGTTTTTGTCGATTTTGAAGAATTTTCTTAGTATTTTTATCGATTTCAAAAGATTTTTTTGGGTTTTTTATTGATTTCAAGAGAGTTTTTTAGTGTTTTGTCAATCGCGGGTAAGATGGGGTCCCTTGAATTTTTTTACTAGGGGGAATTAAGGCTAAATACAGTATTTTTGATTTTTTTAGCCTATATAATTTTTTTTTAACATTTCACTGGGGGGATGGGACCCCCCCCCCCCTTTGTTAGCTGGATCCGCCCCTGTCCGTAGGTAATGACCTATGAAAAATTTTCTGAGTATTTTTTGTAGATAAAAGTCATTTGTTTTGTACTGACTACGAGCAAATCTATAGTAAATCCGTAGCTGAAAGTCAAGTCCTTAGAAAATCCGTAGTTTATACGGTTTATTATTACTACATATTTAACGACAAGACTTTAATATTAGCGATGGAAAAGCCTGTAGCAAAAAAGGTAGTTTATACGGTTTATTATTTTTCACTTTTCAAGTATAAGTCCACCAAAAAATAATGAATAAGCTACATATTAGTTAGAGAACAATTTTTTTATGTATTAGATAGGAATGTATATGTTATGGATTAGATAGGAAACGTATTACGGATTAGGTAGGGAACGTATTAGCTAAGAAATAACTAGAGAATGTATCGGTCATGAATTAACTACCGATTAGTTAGTGTCATAATTAACTACATATTAGCTAGTATACTTATTAGCGACGGATTAGCTACAAAATTTATAGCTAGGGATTATCGAGGGATTTGATTTTCTAAGTCGTAACTAGTCCGTTGTTGAATCAAATAAATTAAAAATGTGCTATATTCCTGTATAAAATGTAGTTTTATGCATGTGCATTACAAAATACTTAACAAACCACCAAGAACTTAAATTCATTGCAATTCAGTTTTGTATCTATTCAAAAAATAGCTTGTCCTCAACATATAAAAGACCTAAAAGGGTAGAAGGAAGGGCATTTAAACCAAATTCACGGACGAGACCGTCCAATGTTGTTTGCAACGATTGTGTGGTCTTCTCCAAAATGGTGGTCCTTTCCTCGCGCTCGACATCCTTGGCCACGAGTTTTTTTGTGGTCCGCTCCAGCTCTTCCTTTGCCCGTATCTCAGACTCGAGGGTTTCTTGTAATGTGGTTACCTACAATTATTAAATATACATATAATAAGTAAGTTGTTAGTGAATTATATATAACAAAGCAATCTTCAAGTAAATCATAAACATACTTCCGGTTGCGAAACAAATGCACTGGATCACACGATGCTAGAAATCGATGAAGTACCCGTTATCATAAAATTTTGATCAAAGGGCGCGCTGAAACCATAGAGGCGGCCTTTCTTCCGAGGTTGAACCTGCTCCCAAACATCCCAATCTTCGAAAAGTCGGGTCTCCCAGTCTAGATACTTCTCCAACATTTTCTACTCCTAACCTTCCTACAATTTAAAAAATAAAATAAAAAAATTAGTATTTTTTAAAAATTTGGCAGCATTGTTTGGGTAAAAAATCACACCCTCGACCGACGAAGATAATACCCACGATAACCATACCCTTGACCAACAAGGATAAATATCTGCGACAGTTGTCCAGGTAAAAAATAATAATCAAAGTCATGACTGAAAAGTCATGATCTTACACCACGGTCCAACGTCTGCCGTCCAGCGTCCAATGTCCACCGTCCACCGTCCAACGTCTGCCGTCCACCGTCCAACGTCTGCCGTCCAGCGTCCACCGTCCAGCGTCCACCGTCCAGCGTCCACGATCCTGCGACCAGGTCTTACGAGAAAGATCTCACGACAACCACTCAGGACGACCGTTGGGCGGTTATAACAAATATCATTAAGGGCATTCAAAGCCTCAATTAATGACGTGACCGTTGGACGGTTACAACGAACGTCATTAAAGACATTCATGAAGACAATCAATGCAGGACGACCATTACAAACGACACCGATAATAAAACCCAAGCTTCAATCAACAAAGAAGGCCCCGGGAATCAATCACATCGGCACTCCCGAATCAAAGAACACACAATAGCCTTCTAAGTTTTATACGCTAGTTTAGCTTTTACATACGTTTTTCCGCTTGTAATCGTACGACCACAGTTTTAGAGGACGACGCCCCTGTTTAGCGTCACTTTTCCATAGTGCATCGACGATACTAACCTATCGTCCGCGGTTTTTTCACTCGTCCAAAGGTTTTTCCGCGTCACCAAATCTCTTGTCTTTGTTTACTTTTCTTCGTTTTATTTACGTTTGTCGAGAGAATTCTTTCTTTGATCGATCAGGTCCACAAGCATCTTAAGTGGACTTTTGCTAGGTTAATTTTTGGCATCAACAACCATAATAACTATTAAGTGAACTTTTCAAAAACTTCATAATTTGTATTTATCAAATGAATATATAAGCCTAACTTCTGCCTAAAACAACCCACACAATCTAGCCAATTAATATGTACAAATATGAAAGTCACGAAGAACTTTTGCTCTAATAGTTGTATATATGCGGGTGAAAAAAGGCTTCTAATTTTTAAAGTTGAATAGATTATTAAGCAAGTTGTAACATATTAGCTTAGGCAAGATGTAACATAAGGCTTCTAATTTTTAAAGTTGAATAGATTATTAAGCAATTTGTAACATATTAGCTTAGGCAAGATGTAACATATTAGGCGGTTAGATAGTTTTATGTATTAAAATAATATTTAAATAAAAGAGGTTTAAAACTAATTAAGTGCGAATTTAATATTAAATTTTGTTTAAAGCCTACCTAGGTCATGGAAGCTTTAGAGTAAACAAACCCCCTCCCATCCTTTTTCTACTTTTTTTTTCCAAGTGCAGGATAACCCCAAGGGGTTGTAGGTTTTTTTCTACCAATTGGGGCTCTTCCTTCACCACCCAGAACAAAAAACAGGGGGATTCAATCGTCTTCCGAAAAGAGATGCGGCTATGTTGAAAAGACAATTATCTCATTTGCAAAATGACTTCTATTTTATGATATTGAGTTGGAGAGTCAAAAATCCCAAAGGCCAAAAAGAAGAGCAAAACCGGATTGAAGATATAGCGTCATCATCCGCTGGAATCGAAATATCTGCGAGATCGGGGTCATAATTTGTATCGATTAAAATAGGAGATAAACAAAAATACCAATTGAAAGAATAAGTCCAATTCGTAGCTCCCATTTGATACCGGATAAAGCAAATCTTGGTTTTCGTTTTCCTTGTGATGGGCCTGGAAGGGGGGGGGGCATGTCAAGTCCCTTTCTCACCCAGTCCTACCTATCCTATCTATTCGAGAGGGGGGGGGGGGCTGGAACCGAAAAAGACCTGGTTCCACACATATGAGACAAGCAGAAAGTTCTCATTTGAACCCGACCCTATATATATATATATAGATATATATATATATATAGACTCTGGGTTTTATCAATTAAGATTAATCAATCCGATTTTGGCCATAATTCATGAACTCAGTTACCATATGGAGCATATCGTGAATATCTATAAAAAATTGGAAGCATAAAAAATTGATACGCGTAAAGTGCATCCTCTTCTTGCAATGAGTTTTTTTAAGAGCTCAGCAATCAAAGAAAATTAGTTAAATAAAAATATGTTACATATACAAGTAACAAAACACAATCTTTGATATTTTTCTACCAAAGTGTTACGATACGTTTTTTTTTATTAGCTTCAGAATTTACTTTCCATGCCACGAAACTCCAGACCTTGTATAAAAACCACATTGCCCTAAATGCAAAAAAAAACTGCAAAACACTAACATACACATCAAAATTAAATATAAAGATGTAATACCCTAAAAATGGAAGACAATTTAAGCCAAAATATTCTACAAACGAAGGCTTGATATCATAAAGATCTCCCAATAAATAGGGAAATAGTAATAGAGGTTACATCAAAGAAGGGATACTAAAAACAACACCCTATTAATCTATACTAGCTCGAAATATAGATTATGTTGGATGTTGCTAATATCTTTAAAATGGTAACTAGTATCTCTAATCACTACAAAAAAAGGGACCCTTTTCCGACGGATATTTCCGTCGGAAATCCGTCGGAAATGGTGGATTCCGTCGGAAAAATTCCAAAATCCGTCGGAAAAAAATCGTCGGAAAACCCCTCGTCGGAAATGCCTATTCCGACGGATATTTCCGACGGATTTCCCGTATCCGTCGGAAAATCTTTTCCGACGGAGTTCCGACGGATACTATTTCCGACGGATATTATTTGTGACGGATTCCCGACGACTTTTCTGACGGATCATTTGCGACGGAAATTTAACATTTCCGACGGATTTCCGACGGATTTTAGGAAACATTTCCGACGGGATATCCGTCGGAAATCCGTCGGGATATCCGTCGGAAATGGTGTTTATGGGGAAAAAAAATAATTTAAAAATCAAATTTCCTGTACAATTTGTACCCAGCATAAACCACACAGTTTTGAACAAAGCTGTATATATAACAAACTAAATTGTTTTTAACAAACTTACAAAATAATCCGTCATAAACAATTTTAAATCTTCAAAATTACATAAAAAAACAACGTCATTGTATTTATTTATTCTGGCGGGTTCGACCACAGTTACGGTTACAGTTCGGTTCCGGTTGAAACCGCCGCATGAATGCCTGCATCTGCTCCGGGTTCTGGAACTGCGCCATGAAGGACTCAAACTGCAGTCTCGTGGCCTCTTGTTGTCGCCTGTCTTGTTCGTATTTCTGCCACCGCTCTTCTTCCGCCTCTCGTTCAAGCTGTCTCTGTCTCCGTTCAGCCTCCATCTCGGCTCTCAAAGCCTCTAGCTGAAATGAATCCACATTTAACAAACGACATTAATGTTAAGCGCTAATTAATACAAAAAATAATTAATGCATGCATGTATTACACTCATATTACACATACCTCTGAAGAAAGGGTGCTGGAACAACTATGACGAGGTGGACCGGTCAAATTTACGAAAACGTCTATCTTACCGAACCCGGGCATATGATTCTTTTTAGGACCTCCGACAGCCTTTTCCCACAACCGACCCTGTATCTCCGGACTAAGGGTCATCGGATCAACATCCGGGTATTCCTTTTGTGTCATACTGCGAAACGACGCCTACAAACACCAAAACAAAAATGTTAAACTTATAGACATTTCGGTAGCATAACTACTATAATTGGAACATATCCATTACATGCTTTTAACTAGTTTACACCTATCGTCTGCCCAACAACGGCAGCCCAAACTTATTAATACAATTTTATCCTATAAAACAAGTCAATCCTAAAAACAAATTAAATTTTGTGCAAAAACTAAACTTACCGCCCTATGCTCGTTAGTCTGATCAAGATAAATAGGAGGATCTGTGGGCGGCCCGGTCGCACCCGGAACTAGCTGCCGGTTCGTGTAGTGAACCCGGTCAAATACCTCACTAATCATGGGCTCACGGTTCCATGCTTCTCTCTACATTCAATATATATATATATATATATATATATATATATACGACTTCAGTTGTTAGTAGACAAAATAAAATAATAAATTATATACATTTAATATAGTAGATGAATGATCAATACCATCCGTTCCCGAAGGACAACCGTGCTAACCGAACCTCCAGTATGCCTGGGGGCCGTTGACCGCGAACGATTGGCCGTATTGGCCGCAGATTGACGCTGAAATACACCATCATCGGCGGCCTAGACCTGTTAAAACATAAAAGATAAAAATCAACATACATACAAACTAAAACGAACCCATAACAACAAAAAATCCGTCATACTATAGCTGGTCTATCATCTGGTGCCATAAGGTCGCGTCCATCCAGTATGGAGAGAATGGTCGGATCCGCCCAAAGTCATGCCGATCCCACGGTATCCCATCGACGGCTTGTGCCCTCCTCCTTGCCTTTAGTCGAAGCTCTCTCATCCTATCAGCATAAGTGGATTGCAAGCAACTACAAAATGCTAGGAACACGGCCTCATCCGTGTCGGATGGCCACTGGTAGCGAGCCTGCACATTGATCATTGTTTGTGTTAAGTTATAAAATTACAACAAATAGTTTACATAGACTTTTCTACTAACCTTAAACTCCCCGAACATCTCAACGAGATTTTCATGAGGGATCTGCGTATAACGAGCCCACGGACCATTGAACATGGACCTCCATATTGCAGCCACGTCACGAATAGCATGGTTATCCGATAAACTTCTCGATTGCAAAATGTACAACATAAAAGTTAAAAGTTTGTTATGTGTTAAAAGTTAAAACCTTAACCACAACTAGCTACTTACCGGCTACTCAGAAGCCGGATCACTCGTCGGTTATCGGAATTAGTTGGAGTCTCACGTAGAACATCGCCGCCTCGTCGTCTCGGCTCTGGTGTCGGGGTCTCATCTATTTCGATCTCTACATCTAGCTGATCATCCTCGTTCTCTTCTATATGATCCAACCCCGTGGCTCTGGTCTGTTCACTCGAAGGTGTGGTCTCTTCACTCGCGGGTGTCGGCTGTTGACTACCGGATGAGCTGCTACTTCCGCGACTAAACAATCTTCTAGCAATCGCCTTCCCCTTGTTACTCAGACCCCTTCCCACCATCTGAAATCAGATAACGATTTAAAGTTAAATATACATACATAAAGATAGAAGATATACATACACAAAAACATATATACATACACAAAGACAGATATACATACACAAAGATAGAAGATATACATACACAAATACTTTTATACATACATAAACAATAAGTTCTACATAACTAGTCATCAGAAGAATGATCAGATAAAATAAATGCATCTTCGTTATCGGAATCATCGTCTGTGTCTTCAAATTCTTCCTCGTCGTCACTAGCATCATTTTCGGATACATCTTCCTGCTCGGATTGTGTAGCCACGAAGGTGGTCTCGCCGGTTGCAAGAGAGACTGAATTAAGGTCCTCATTTGGTTCTGTGGACGTTGTAGAAGTTACTCGTTCATTGATTTGAAAGAATTGTTCATCATCATCATCATCATCATCATCATCGTCATCGTCGATGCCTTTAGCAGATTCTGCAACTGCATATATTCCACGAGGCTTTGTCTTGACTACCGCCCACCAATCCTTCAATTCCTTTGCAACTGAAGGATATGGTGTGTAATACACTTGCTCGGCTTGTGATGCTAGGACGAAAGGGTCATCGGATCTTAATCTGGATTTGTGTTTAATATCGACCAACCCATGTTTACGATCAACTCTAACTCCACCAGGAGTATCAAACCATGTACATTTGAACAACACCACAACGTTATGCCCGAAAAAATCAACCTCTAACACGTCCTCCAACAATCCGTAATAGTCCCCCTCTAACTCGGAGTCGTCGTAATTAGTACCCCTCACATATACACCGCTGTTATGTGTGACCCGACCAACAGCATGGTTTACCGTATGAAACTTGTAACCATTGACGAAATATCCTTTATACGACCGTGCATATCGGGATGGTCGGCGTGCTAGATGTTGCAGTTGTTTATTTGATTCACATGAATCCCCCATGACCTATAAAACAACATAGGAAATTAAACACATTTATTGGTTTAGGAACCAAGAAGCAAACATTGATTCCCCAACTTGTGCCCGGGCACAAGCGTCAAGTAGAGGTTGCATTAGCTCTAGTTCTTCTTCAAAGATCTTCAGAGAAGGTTGAACTTCTACACAATTCAACAACACATAAGTGTGGATCTTGTGGATCTTGAACTTCTTTACGCACCCCCCTATATTCGAAGCATAACCGTCCGGGAACTTCAACTTTTTCAACCATTCACACACTTGTTTTAATTGTTGTTTGCTCAAACTATACGACGACTTCGGTTTCACTACCTTATTGCCCTCCTTATGAATGTGTAAGTTCTGTCGATCGCAATACAACTCTACATCCCTCCTTGCCTTTACATTGTCTTTTGTTTTCGACGTGTCCATGACGGTATTAAAGAGATTCTCAAATACGTTCTTCTCGATATGCATGACATCCAGGTTGTGTCGGATTAGCAACATCTTCCAATATGGCAACTCCCAAAAGATGCTTTTCTTTACCCAATTATGAGTGGTACTGAACCCGCTAATTTTTCTGTTTTTCGATCGGAACGGGGAACCCTCGTAAACCGTTGGATAGTGACGGACACCTCATAGATTTGTTCACCCTGTTAAATCGGGTGGTGGACCGTACGACCACGGTACCCTCTTACCTTTGGTAAATTTTTGTTGATCACGGCGGAAGAGATGTGTTGTAGGTAACCATCTCCGATGACAATCAAACCAGCATGGTTTCCCTCCATTTTTCAACTGGAATGAATCCACTGTGCCCATACAGCATGGGCATGCTAACTTACCGTGCGTGCTCCAACCAGACAACATTGCATAGGCTGGGAAGTCACTGACGGTCCATAGTAGTATAGCCCTCATATCGAAGTTATTCTTACGATAAGCATCATATGTAAGAACTCCCACCGTATACAACATCTTTAGATCGTCTATTAGCGGCCTAAGAAACACATCTAAATTTTGACCGGGGCTCTTTCTACCAGGAATGACCAATGCAAGTCTAACATATTGTGGTTTCAAGGCCATCCACGGTGGTAAGTTGTAGACAGTAACAAACACAGGCCATGTTGAATACGGATTCGAATTCGAATTATTCGGGTTGAATCCGTCGGTACATAAGCCAAGACGCACATTACGGATCTCAGAAGCGAAGTCCCGATCCTTCCTGTCGAAATGCTTCCAAGCCTCACCATCACTTGGATGTACCATCGTCCCCGGTTCTGTCTGATGATCGTAATGCCAAGTTATCTCTTTTGACGTCTTTTCTGACATATACAGTTCTTGAAGTCTAGGAATAATAGGCATGTACGTCAACACCAAGTGTGGGACCTTGCCTCGTCCACTAGTCTTGTAACGACTTTCATTGCAAACTCTACAGTGGGTCAACGTAGACTCATCCTTGTAAAATAACATGCAATGGTTTTTGCAAGCATGGATCCTTTCCTTTTTTTGAGAAAGGCCACTCAACTCTTCTTTGTCTCATAAATGTTAGAGGGCATCTTATTACCCTTTGGTAGAATATCTTTCACAAAGGACGCGATTCGGTTAAATGTCACATCTGACATATTACATTCTGCCTTAATATTCAACAATCTCGTGGCAACTCCTAATTTCGAGTGTTCACTTTTTGTTGTCGCTTCTACATTCCATAAAGGCTCGTCAACATCTTTTAACATGTCATAAAATTTCTTGGCATTCGGATTAGGAGTTTGTTCTTCCCATGTCATGGCATCGTGTTCCATGTGATCGTTTACCATTTCCGCATACCCTTGGTTAGGATCGTCCACCACTTCCATGTGATCGTCCACCATTGTCGGAGTAGAGGATTGACCAATGAGTTGATAATCAGATACATATTGATGTTTTTCACCATGTGCCCACCATTTGGTATAATTATTCATGAAACCGTGTTGCATCAGGTCGACTCTAACCGCATCTCTTTCTTTATGGGGTATATTGCGACACCTTAAACAAGGGCATCAGATACGAAGCACTATACCATTAGGAGTACTTTTCCTTTCAATGGTGTTTTCATTAGCAAAGGCAACGTCCAAAAAACCGTCCATTAAGATGACGTACTCCCTTCTAAGAAACCCTTTAGCGTCCATCCTCATATACATCCATCCTCTATCTGTCGACATATTCAATAACTACAACAAAGAACGAAGTAGTTAGCCGACATAAGCAAAGTAGAGGTGGTGTAATGTTTGACTAGTTTTGAATGACTTTAAAACCCTAAGTGTAATGGTTTGACTAGTTGAAAGTCAAACCATGGGTTTTAAATCAAAGAAGTGGGCATTGAATGACTTAAAAACCCTAAGTGTAATGGTTTGACTAGTTGAAAGTCAAACCATGGGTTTAACTCAAAGAAGTGAGTTTTGAATGACTTTAAAATCCTAAGTGTAATGGTTTGACTAGTTGAAAGTCAAACCATGGGTTTTAAATCAAAGAATTGCGTTTTGAATGACTTAAAAATCCTAAGTGTAATGGTTTGGCTAGTTGAAAGTCAAACCATGAAATTTAAATCAAAGAATTGAGTTTTGAATGACTTAAAAAACCCTAAGTGTAATTGTTTGACTAGTTGAAAGTCAAACCATGGTTTTTAAATCAAAGAATTGCGTTTTGAATGACTAAAAAACCCTAAGTGTAATGGTTTGACTAGTTGAAAGTCAAACCATGGGTTTTAAATCAAAGAAGTGAGTTTTGAATGACTTAAAAACCTTAAGTGTAATGGTTTGACTAGTTGAAAGTCAAACCATGAAATTTAAATCAAAGAATGGAGTTTTGAATGACTTAAAAAACCCTAAGTGTAATTGTTTGACTAGTTGAAAGTCAAACCATGGGTTTTAAATCAAAGAATTGAGTTTTGAATGACTTAAAAAACACTAAGTGTAATTGTTTGACTATAAAATGAATATAATTCCTAACGGGTTTTAAAAAAAATCGCCATCATAACGACTATAAAATGAATATAATTCCTTATTAAATCAAGTCTAATGTTTGCCCAACGGATGGCAACCCAACTATCTAAAATTGATAACGTAATATTAATCCATACATAGATACTAAAACATGCATATTAATCCATCATCTTAATCCATACATATTAATAATTCGCCATCGTAACGACTATAAAATGAATATAATTCCTAACGTTTGCCCAACGAATGGCAACCCGACTATATACTAAAACATTCATATAAATACATATTAAATACACATAACATATAATTGTATAACATATTAAAACAACTATATATCCATACATATTATAACATACATATAATTTATAAATAACATACAACAATACACAAAACATACATCTAACGTAATACTAAAACATGCATATTAATCCATCATCTTAATCCATACATATTAATAATTCACCATATTAATTCATAGTTTAAATCAAATAAGTGTAACGAGTTTTAAAAAAATTCGTCATCATAACGACTATAAAATGAATATAATTCCTAACGTTTGCTCAACAAATGGCAACCCGACTATATACTAAAACATACATATATATAAATACATATTAAATACACATAACATATAATTTTATAACATATTAAAATAACTATATATTAAACATATTAAAACATAAATATAATTTATAAATAACATACATATAATTTATAAATAACATACATAAAATATACAAAACATACATATAAATACATATAAATACACATAACATACAAATCAATAGATATAATTAATTGTACCTCGCTTTTCGTTAGTCGGTTTTTTAAGACGGATTTTTCCGTCGGAAATCCGTCGGAGGTTTTGAGCCGCCGGAGGAAGCTGTCACCGGAGTTTCTGTCGCCGGAGCTTCTGACGGTGATGGCAGGGACGGTGGTGTACGGTGGTGGCTACGGTGGTAGCTACGGTGGTGGCGACGGTGGTGGGTGGTGTACGGTGGTGGTAGACGGTGGTGGAGAGGGTGGTGGGTGGCGACGGTGGTGGTAGACGGTGGTAGACGGTGGTGGAGAGGGTGGTGGAGAGGGTGGTGGGTGGCGACGGTGGTGGAGAGGGTGGTAGGGACGGTGGTGGATGGCAACGGTGGTGGGGACGGAAAACACAAGTGAATCGCCGGAAATGAGGTGTTCTCGCCGGAGCAGAAGTGGAGTGGAGAGGGTGAGTGGGTGCACAAAATGAAAATTGTCGGCTAGGGTTTCAACTTATACCCGCCCGTTTCCGACGGATTTCCGACGGATTTATATCCGTCAGAAATTTCCGACGGATTTCCGACGGAATCCGTAAAAAATTAAATTAAATTAAAAATAAATATTTATAATATTAAAATTAAATATTTATAATATTAAAATTAAATATTAAAATTTTTATAGTTTATATATATTAAAATTATATATTAAATGTTATATTAAAGTATTAAATATTATTAAATATTATATTAAAGTATTAATTAAATATTATATAGTTTAATTATATATATATTAAAGTATACATTAAAATTAAATTAAATATTATATATCAAAATTATATGTTAAATATGGCATTGAGGGGTTTTAATCACTTTAACGGCCTACAATGGGTCTTGATGGGTTTTAATAACTTCAACGGCTTACAATGGGCCTTGATGGGTTTTAATCACCTCTAACGACCTACAATGGACCTTGATGGGTTTTAATCACTTCTAACGGCCTACAATGGGCCTTGATGGGCTTTACAACTCCTAACGGCCTACAACGGGCCCTGATGGATTTTAACCACTTCTAACGACTAACAATGAGTCTTGATGGGCTTTAACAACTCCTAGCGCTCTACAATGGGCCCTGATGGGCTTTACAAGTGCTAACAGTCTACAATGGGCCCTGATGGGTTTTAACCACTTCTAACGACTAACAATGAGTATCGATGGGCTAACAGTCTACAATGGGCCCTGATGGGCTTTAACAACTCCTAACGCTCTACAATGGGCCCTGATGGGCTTTAACAACTTCTAACGACCAACAATGGGCCTTGATGGGCTTTACAACTCCTAACGGCCTACAATGGGCCCTGATGGGCTTTACAAGTCCTAACGGCCTACAATGGGTCTTAATGAACTAAAATGGGCTTTGTTGGCCCTTAATGACTCTTAATGAACTAAAATGGAACTTGATGAGACTTAACGAACCTAATTGGGCTTTGATGGGTTGTATAGTACACATATACGTACATACATATATATAGACACATACATACATACATACATACATATATATAGACACATACACATACATATATATAGACACATACACATACATATATATAGACACATACATATATACACATGTAAATACATACTACTTCCAACATATTATGGATGAAAAAAATCGGTATTTGAGTGGAAAATACAAGAACCGAAAATTCTCCGGTATGGTTCGGGATTTACCGGGACTAGTACTAGTACCGGTACCGAAAGTACCGAATCCTGAGTATGGAAAATCTTGGTACCGAATACCCGAACCGGTAATGATATTCGGTACCGGTACCGGTACCGGTTCGGTTTCGGGATTTCGGTCCGTATGCTCATCCCTACAACATATATATATATATATATACATATATATACATGTATATACATATATGTATATACATGTATATATACATGTATATATACGTGTATATATACGTGTATATATACATATATATACATCTATATATATGTATATGTACATCTATATATGTACATCTATACATGTATATATACATGTATATATACATATATATATATATATATACATCTATATATACGTAATAAATGTACATATAACGACGGATTTTTATAAATAAAAAAAATAGAAATTAAAATTAAAAATAAAATTAAAATTAAAATTAAAAATAAAATTAAAATTAAAATTAAAATTAAAATTAAAATTAAAAATAAAAAATCCGTCGGAAAATTAAAAAATCCGTCGGAATTTTTCGACGGAAAAAATCCCTCGGAATTTTCCGACAGATTCCTTAATTTTAAATTTCAAATTTTTTTATTTATAAAAATTCGGGTCCCATTTCCGACGGAAAAAAATCCCTCGGAAATTTCCGACGAAATTCCGACGAATTTCCGACCGATCTCCGGCGATTTTTTTTATTTTATTTTTTAATTATTTTAATTCGAAAAATTCGCCGGAAATTTCCAACGGAAATGTATCCGTCGGAAAATCCCGACGGATTTCCGACGGAAATTTTAATTTTGAATTTTTTTTAATTTTATCCGTCGGAAAAGCATTAAATATCTGTCGGAAAAAACCGTCGCAAAAGCCCATTTTTGTAGTAGTGAATTTACACTTGAACGTGTAATCCCTAAAGACGCTTCAACCGGCAACCACTCTCCACTCAAACCTTGGGAGCCTCACTTACAAGATCACCTGATATACATGTCATTATGAAAAAGTGTTAGACTTAAAACTTAGTGAGAACAAACAGTTATTTTAATAAAGCTATAAAACTTATAAAGCGGAAAAACACAGCTTTAAACCGTTTGGGTTATACCACTAACTCACACTTTCCAAGTAAGAGCATAAATTTCTCATAGATAACGGGGAGTCCCGATTATTCATTTATTATGGTGGTACATCGAAATAGGCCACAACCCAATATTATGATATGTCAACTTTCCATTATACAAGCTTTGGCCTCAACTCATCCAGTATTTAGCTGAAAGAAGTGACCTCAATTTATTTAGTATTTAGTCAAAAAGTAGTGACCTCAACTTATTTAGTATCTAGTCAAATATCTAAGACCTCAACTTATTCAGTATCTAGTCAAGTATTCGTGACCTCAACTTATTCAATATCTAGTCAAGTATTCGTGACCTCAACTTATTCAATATCTAGTCAAATACTTGTGACCTCAACTTATTCAGTATCTAGTCAGCTATTCGTGACCTCAACTTATTCAATATCTAGTCAAATATTCGTGACTTTAACGTATTCAATATCTAGTCAAATATCCGTGACCTCAACTTATTCAGTATCTAGTCAAATATTCGTGATCTCGACTTATTCAGTATCTAGTCTATAACTCATACAAAAAGGTATTTACATTCATAAAGATTAGCCAATTTCTATCCTTATGGATTCATTGCATTATATCCATGATATATATGTATATATATATATATGTATATATATATATATAGGGGGGAAATCATACGAGAACCACCCTTTTTTAAAGGAACAAAAGAACAATTTGTGGACTACATATGATGTAGGTCCCACATAATATTAAATCATTTCTGATTTAATATTAAATCATATTAAATCAGAAATGATTTAATATTATGCGGGACCCACATCATATATGGTCCACAAGGTGTTTCTTTATTCCTTTAAATTTGTAAAGTTTTCATTTGAACTTTCCTATATATATAGGTATATATATATATAGGGGAGAGATCATACAAGAACACCCCATATTTAAAGAAACAAATAAACATTTTATAGACTACATATGATGTGGGTTCCATACATTATAAAATCATATCTGATTCAATGGATCCGTATTTTATGGACCATACATGAAGCAATTCATAAGTACCCTTCTAGTACTATAAAAAGAGTTCTCAAATCATGAAAATGAACCACATTGATCAAAAGTATAATTTTTCTCTTAAAATGTTATAATCATTGACTTTGGTACTCGGGTCAAGTCGAGCATCCGAAACTTAAGCCGCCCAATGGTTGATTGGTTATTTGGTTGTATTAAAAAAAAAGCAACTTTTCATTTGTACTCTTACAGTATCTTGTAGTTTACATTTTTGCCCCTTGTATTTTGATAAACATCATTTGGACCCTCAATGGAGGAATATCATCTCAAATGACCTTTGTGTGAATAAGACAACTACTAGAACAAATTTTACGACTATCATACCCATAGTTATCATTTCTTTTCGTTTTTCATTTATTAGTTTTGCTCACTAATCTAGCCCAGATTCATTCGTAAATGTTAAATATCAAAACTTTATTACTGATAAAAATGTCGAAAAACAAAATCTTCTTCACATGAACAATATTTTTGTAATATCTTTTATGGGCTATATTGATCTTCTTCAGATAAGATTATAAATATACCCTAGGAACTACATGAACCACCAGTCCACCAGGGACGAACCCAATTCTGAGCAATAGATGTCCCGTGCCACTGTATTGTTTATCAGTTGTAGAGCAAGAAAATTTAGGGTCGTGAAAAGTGTCATTGTATATAATTTGGAACTACAATGAGAACAGGTTTTTTATAGAATTGGTTTGCAAGACTTTTGTTCCACTCCAGACATGAGTTTGAATTATATTAGTGTCATTTACTTAGTCAAATGGTGTCACTGCTTGAAAAAAATTTCTCTCTATTTGTTTTTTATAGTTAAATGGTGCCATCGTTTGAACTTTTTTTTCCCTATATTTGTTTCCTATAGTCAAATGGTGTCAACATTTGAATATTTTTTTGGCTTCGTCCCTGCAGTCCACCATCACTATTATGGAATATACTAGTAAAATAGAAGGCTTTCACCTACGAACATTTTCCTGAGAAATCTGTCGTTAAAGAGTGATTTGTCATAAAATCATCACAAAAGTTGGTGGTTAATTTGCTGATGGGTAAATCAAATCAGTGACAGATTATCCAGGATCTTCATGGGTAATCCGTTGGTATTTTCTTGAAAACATCGGATTTTACCGGAACCATTAGTATTTCCTGGATGATTCGTGGTAATCATCCAAGAAAATTTTCCTGGGTGATTTTTTGAGAATGAAAGTCATTTTTTTGGTAGTGATATCCTTCTACAACTAATCTAAAGAATGGAGAAATTTTTAAGCAATTTTTACTTTCAAAGAGTAGAGAAAAAATCAAATGGAATTCCAACATGTCTTACTAGAGAAATTGGTATCATCCGAGTTAAGATCAATACGAGAGTAAAAATATAATGAATTAAGAGGAGCGTAATATATGTAAATTGAATTTTACATTTTGTTTAGGGGTTCTCTCAGAATTTTGATTTGAAATCACAAAATTTGATTACATCTATTAACTATAGAAATCGAAAGGAAAGGAACAAAAGAGAAGACAACCACACTTGCTATCCTTCTCTTGCTTTATTACTGCTGTAACCTGTAATCTTTAGTTTAACAAAATTATGAAATATATGTAAACATATTAGATTGTTGGCTAATAAAGCTTCTTGTTCGATAACTAATACCATTTCAATATGAATTTGCAAACATTTTCTAAGTCAATTTTGTAATATAGGTTTGAATAAACATAAACAGGGGTCTTTATGATATTTTTCTAGAAGATGAGGGTTTAATTTGTACATCTTAAAGCAATATTTGAAGGGTTTAAAGTGTAAGGGCCTGTTTGTTTTTTAAATTTTCTCCTCTTAAACCCCTCTTAAATCTGATTGGTAAGATGTTTGTAGTTTCAGACTGTTTGTTTTCTTTTCCAGATAAGAGCTTAAAATGCCAACACCGTCCTCTTAAATTTAAGTGAGAAAAATTCCTCTGAAATCGTAATCTATCTCCAGATCTCGCTCTAAGCTCACGATTCAAGTTTCGATCTCTTCCAGGCTCTCGATTTGAAGCTTCGTTCCCTCTCAGGCTTTCGATTTCACGATTCGATCCCTCTCAGACTCTCGATTTCAAGCATCCTTCTCTTCTCAGGCTTTCGATTTTAAGCTTCGGTCCTCTCAGGCTTTCGATTTCACGCTTCGATTCCTCTCAGGCTTTCAATTTCAAGCCTTGATCCCTCTCAGGCTCTTGATTTCAAGCTTTGATCTTTCCTCAAGCTCTCGATCTCTTCTTCTGGGTCTCTCGATCTCTTTTGCATCTCTCGATCTCTCAAGAAAGGTAATGGGTATTCGATCTCTTCAGTATGTGGTTAATCTGAGAACCCAATTGATTACGAGTTACCATGTGTTTTTTCCTGCTTGATATTCGTTTTTTTTACTGCTTGAGAACCCATGGAGATAATGAAGAACAAGGGTGGTGGATAGCATAAGAGTCTGGGGCTGATCAAGAACAGCAGAGGGAGATTTCAGATTTGTAATAGTTATGTTTGTATTAACAATTTCAATTTTTTAGGTCAGTTCCTTCTTGTAGCCTAATTGCATCTAAATATGTTATGTTGGTTTGCAAATTGTGCTCTAATTAATTTGAGGAACTTGTAAAAACATGAGGTGGTATGAAAAAAAGAAAAATCAAACTTGTAAGACTTGGATTCAGATTTCAGTCGTTTGTGAAAAACAAACAGTCTTTTTGATTCAGATTTGAGACTTCAGCACCACCTTTTATTAATCAGAAGTGATATAAGACTTCAGACTTCAGCACCTCTTAAAAAACAAACGCCACCTAAGTCTCCACATGTAAAATGAGAATTTAAGACTTAGTTTGACTTTGACTACACCATTGTTGGTTAAACAAAAGCTTCCTTAAAATGGAGAAAATAGAAAAAATTGGGGATTTTTAAGCCAATTTTTAGCTTAAACAGCTTTTTTCAAACTATCTCCAAAGAGAATAAAGTATGAGAGATGAAGTTTTTTTTCTCCAAATTTGGAGAACACCCTAAAAGTGATTACAAGATGAAACAACCAATAGGAAAATTTGAAAACAATTATTTGGAGAGATAAATAATATTTTAATACATGAATGTATTTTAATATTATAATTAATGTTGGTTTCTCCAAAATAGGAAATCTGTTGGAGACGAGTGCAATTCTTTTTGGAGATTTTAACTTTTGGTTCTTCATTTTAAATTTTTTTTAAAGAATCTATTGAAGATGCTCTTAGTTATTATTTTTTAAGTTCGACTCGATTAACCTTCTACTTAATTCGACTCCACTAATTTACATTCCTATATAAGTCCTTGTCAAATTAGTAGTATGTTTATAAACTACAAGGCCTCTATAGAAACTAGTGTGTGCCACCACGCGTTGAGTGGTGATGAGATTATACTGTAAACAAATGTGTATCAATGTATTTGACTGTTTTAAATGTAAATTGTTTTAGCAAACATACACAATATTAGAGGTGAGCAAAACCCGAAATCCGACCCAAGAACCAACCCAAAAATATCACTAAAAACCTCCACCCGAAAAACCCGAAAATCCGAATTTCTAAGGTTTTATCAGATAAGTAGGATTGGGTTGGGTATCCAAAATAGACACCCGTATACCCGAAAAACACGAATATTTGTTATGCTTATGCATGCTACCCCCTCTCTTTCTTATATAGTAGCTTCAGAACTTCAAGTTTTCTTCTAAAAATCGATGTCGGACGACTTCAAGAGTGAAAAGGGAGAGGGAGGCGCTGATGCCCTCATCCCACATCGCCCTACAAAGCTTTTTTTTGCTTTTTTACTCTACTATATATATGGATAGAGGTTTCCTTCTTTTTCCTCGAGTTCCTCCTTCGTCTTTATGCTTAAGCCTTAAGATTTTTCTAAAAGCTTGAGTTGTATAAAGGGTTAGTTGAGACTTAGGAGTGCTCTATAAAATAGGTGCCCTATAATATGAACTTTTGAAACGTTTTTTAGAAATTTGGGGGATCGGATACTCGATCCGAACTATTCGATGTTTACGGGTTGGTTCAGTATCGGTCGGATTTCGGGGTTATGATTTCCCACTCGATATTCAATCGGGTTTTGGGTTTAGGGCCCTGAACCAACCCGACCCGTTCGATGCACAACCCTATCATAGAGGGTTGACCAGCATGAGGCAACAACATGTGTTTATATGATTAGCCAAGAGAATCCAACTCCATGAGTTAAAACAAACACACTGTAACCTCCTCTCATATACCTACCATCAATTGTTAATCTTTCATCTCTTCATCAATGTGGGATACACAAAACTCTCACTGCAAGAAGTACATAATACTCAATTCTTAGAGTGCTACATCATTTTATGACCTTACTTATATATATATATAGAGAGAGAGAGAGAGAGAGAGAAAGAGGAAAGTTCAAATGTGAACTCATTTTTGGTTGTGAACGTGAGGACGAATGTCAGCCACTTATCCGGTCAATAAAGGCGGCTTTGATCTGGTTCCCCTCCTTTAATAATCTCCACCCTCCCATGAATCGCGTCAATCCTCCGTGATCGCGTTAACCATAACCGAAGATGTGTGGCTGAGATTCGTCCTCACGTTCACAACCAAAATTGAGTTCACATTTGAACCTAACCCTATATATATATATATATATATATATATATATATAAAGATACAAATATAGATGCCGACATTTTGTTCCCACAAACCTACTCACTATATTCGAACACATCAATTTCTTATGGTAATTTTTTGGGTAATCTAAAATTAGTCAAGTCTATTATATAATGAAAAAATATTAATATTTTACTAACTTGTTATATAAATTGATTTATTTTGCAAAAATAAAGTAGACCAAATTGATCCAACCATATGAGTTGACACAAAACTGTTCACCTATTTATTCTTATACGCACTTTAACTCGCGTCTTCTCAACAATGTGGGATGATGAAACTCAACCACATTTTAATATTTGAGAATTATCAAGTCATCATCTTTTGTTTATCCCCTCCTTTCTTATACTCACTTCCTACATCCAAACTTGTATTTCCTCCCAATGTGGGATGATGAAACTCTACCACATTTCAAGATTTAACAATACTAAACTTTCATTATGCCACCTCATGTCTTGAGGTTGTTATTTTTATATATATAAAGATTCTATGAATAAATATTAATTATATATTTAATTTTTATTAATTATTTATATTATCTTATTAATTGTCTTCTAAAAATAATTGTTTTTTGAAATAATAGCAGTGTTATCTCACGAATTAAACAACACATAAATTGATTTGTATTAATGCATTTTGCTAAAATAAATTTGTTTCTCCAATGAAATAACACATAAGTTGATATGTATTGATAATATAGTGTTGTTTCACCAATGAAACAACACATGAGATTGGTCTGTTTTGAATACAGTATCGTTTTACTGATGAAACATTAAATCGATCAGGTGATTTCATATAAGGAAAATTGAGGTTTTTTTCTAAGAAACGATTGATAAGATAATTATGAAAGTTAAATATTTGTTGTCTATATTAATTCATATATAGAGTTTCTAACATATTGACGGCTTCTATTTGATTTGCGTCTTATTATAATATTAGTTTTCTTTTACTATTTTTTATCGAAATTAACAAACTAAATCAAGATTAAAGGAGTTTAATTAATCAATGCATCAAAATATAAAACGATAAAAAATGACACAAAATTTTAATGAAATTTAATTAATTATAATTTGTATTATAAAAAATCCACCAAATTCCCTCGTATTTTGAACTTAATTTTTCTTTTCATAATTCAAAATTAATGTAGTATTTGGTCAAAATATTTCCATTGAGTCATCTTTGTGATTTAAAATAAAGTTTTTGACTTAAAAATAACCAAAATTTAATTCTAATTATATACAATTTTTATTAAATTTAAAAACCACATATTCTAACATTATTGATGAAAAATATTATTATTCTAATTTTCTGAAAACGATAAATCCTTGGGAAATTTGAGTTTCTATGCTTAATGCACTATATATATTAAGATTATGTTCAATTATTGAAGTATTAGAAATCTATATTTAACTTTTTTTTAATTACAAAAATACCTTTCCCCTCTTTTTACAATTCATTTTTACCGATTCTTGTTCATCGTTTCTCTTAGAGTCCTACATCGGCTAGGCTTGAACCATTTCTTCTCTATATATGTTGGAACCTCCCGTTTCTCCACAAGGAATATTTTGGAGATTCATCTAGGGGTTCCACATATCCTAACATGGTATCAGAGCCAAGGTCTACCACTCAAGGGACTTGACACTTTCAGAATAACCCCCTCTGGACAATTCAGTGTCCATCTAGCCTCGTTGGAGGGGGTGTGTTAGAGTCCCACATCGGCTAAACTTTGATCATTTCTCCTCTATATATGTTGGAACCTCCTCATTCACCTCAAGGGCTCTTTTGGAGATTCATTTAAGAGTTCCACATATCCTAACAGTTTCTGTTTTCTTTTCTTTGTTCATTGTCTCTTAAGCTTCTCCCACATCCCCGACCATCGACAACTACTCAAAAGCAGTCATTTTTTTTAGAAAAACCTCTAAAATATTGAGACATTATACGTAATTAAGTACGCTAATGTTAAATATCGTTATGGATGTATTATACTTAGGTCATAGATAAATACCAAATATTATCACCATCTGAATTTGATAGATGCTCAATAGATATTCTATAACAGTTCGATATAGATACTCAATAATGTTCCATGTAGTAGTTCAATTAATGTTTTTTGAATTTATTTTTGTTGTAAAGTGGTTTATTGACCTCAAGGATTTTGAACATATCAAATGCCAATTAACTAGTTGCAAGTAACATTACAGATTTCTATGGTCCCTATCGTTTAGACGTGTGCATATCAAAAGAGATTCCATTTGCTAAATTATTTATGAAACAAACAATGAGAAATTAAGCCTCATATTTTAATAAAGAGGAAACTACGATTTTCGTCCATATGGTTTATCATATATAACGATTTTTGTCCTTGTGGTTTAAAAATTGCTTTTTCGTCTCCATGGTTTCATTTTACTTTCATTTTTATCCTTGCATTTAACGGAGTTAAAAAAAGCTGTTAAAAACTTTTAAAAAATTACATATTTAGTCCTTGTGTTATAGTTTTTTTAATATTTGATTCTAAAATACTAATTTGACACTTATATATTATTGTTTTTGTTTTTTATTTCTTTATTATATTTATATATATGTGTGTGTGTGTTTTCTTTATATATATTTTTATACTTTTTCGTTTTTTATATAGTTATAATAATTAAAAAAAACGATATAATTAATAAAAATAAATAAAGTTTTTGATATTTTAATTAATAACCTTTTATTATTATTTAATCGAAGTTTTATTTATTTAAGACCGGTTGGTATTTTTATTAAATTTATTCTAAAAACAAATTAGTTTAAAATGGCAACCCTTACATACATCTACATCTAAATCTTATTACAGTATCAACAATTCCGTACACATTTCTATTAAAAAGATGTCATTAACACTCCCCTAAAACATAGATACTCAAATTCTTATTTGTTTAGAATAAATATAAAGCAAATAGTGGTTAATTTAATTTATTTAAAATCTGGTGAGAATTGATCAGTAGACATTGAAATTTCTAAGTCCCAAATGATGGGGATAGTGGTGATGTTAGGTGGTAGCAGCCAACTGACGACCGTTAGAAAGTTTCCTTATTATTTACTCATAAATCATTTGTTTATATATATATATATATATATCAATGTCATACGTTGATATTCATCATTTAAAAATACAATATATTTTTGGTTTCTCTAAAAATAACAGATTTGATGGTACGGCCGACTAATTCGTTCATCTGTTGTAGCGTAAAAAATTATAGGATTGTTATAAAGTTGCTAACGTATCATTTTATTTTGTACAACTATGTATATATATATATATATATTGAAACGACAACGGTAATACGAATTCCCCGTGATAGACTTGATTTTCATGGTTTTTCCCCCACCTCAGACCATGGTTCGAATCCCGTTTGTGTCGTTTTCCTTAATTTTTAGCTAGTTTCATATTTATTTTAAAAAAAATTAAGAAAGGGGTGTGTAAATTTATTTGTTGCATTTGTCATATATGTATTTAAAAAAAACATGTTTCAATTGCACTCACTAATTTACGCAAACTATGAAAATTGATCTACACCCTAGAAACTTTGATCAACGGTAACCTTGAGGAGGTTATAAAAAATCCTAAAATTCCGCATATTTACAAAAATAGCCCGACTCTTGATTACCGTGGATTAGAAAATTGTATGATGTAGATTTCTTTATAAAGTTTGCATGAATCAGGTGATTTATAATTGAAACAAACCCTACTAAATAAATCATTATCTAAAAGTATAATATCCCCACACACACACACACACACATATATATATATAGGAGCGGGTTCAAATGAGAACTCAAATTTGGTTGTAAACGTGAGGACAAATGAGAGTGCGACACGTGTTCCATTCAAAGAAATATTATAGTATATATTCAGTCTGAATATACAAATAAATATTCAGTCTGAATATTCCTTTGTATATTCAGACTGAATATATACTAGACTGAATATTTCTTTGTATATTCAGACCGAATATATACTATATTCAGTCTGAATATTTCCTTATATATTCAGTCTGAATATTGCTTATTTTGACACGTGTCACGCTCTCATTTGTTCTCACGTTCACAACCAAATTTGAGTTCGCATTTGAACTTTCCTCTCTCTCTCTCTCTCTCTCTCTATATATATATATATATATATATATATATATATATACATAGAAAGATTCAAATGAGAACTTTGCATTTTTAAAGAAACAAAGGGACACTTGTGGATCACATATGATGTGAGTCCCACATAATATTAAATCATTTATGTGGGACACACATCATATGTGGTCCACAATTTGTTTCTTTGTTTCTTTAAGGATGGTGATTCTCATTTGATCCCTTCCCTCTATATATATATATATACATATATATATTTTGCAATAAACCTAAGCTACACGGATTTAATTAACATTTGACGAGGAATTATATTGAATAATTCGACTACCTAGATAACGTGTTAAAGGCGGTTGACAAATCCAAATAAAACTATTACTAGTCAACATATAAATAAAAGATAAATATAACAATCATCATCAATAACCAAAAAGAAATGATATATAACTTTCTTGACGTATAAAACATATAGTACAACATGATAAAAATATATAATATATCATAATCCAAAAAAATATAATATTTGAATTTAGAAAACCATTAACGTTAAAAATCAAAAATCCAAAATATAACCTTTTTCTTATACCATGATCATTTTGATCACTTTCGCAAAATCAAATAAAAAAATATTTAAAAGACTCGGTTAATATCAATCAAATTTCTATGAACGAAAAAAATCTATCTTCTTTATCCTATTGTGTTTTTGCTTTGACGATCGTACCTCATACTTTAACAACTTACACCCATTACCAGAATCATCGCGATGGCGAAGCTCCATCTCGATGATCTGAGCTCAATCTTCGAATCAGTATCATGATTCGAAGAAGTATCTGATTGCGATAACTCTTCGATGTTAAAATTAGGGTTTGATCCATAAAGTTGTTGAATTCCTTCAATATCATCAACCTTCAAATCGAATTTTTTCTCTCTAGGTTTCAAACTAGGGTACATCACAGATTCTTTCTCAAAACTATGAGCTAACCCTAACACGTGACCGATTTCATGAGTCGCCACCGATTCCAAATCCACCGCCACCCTTGATTTCTCCGATTCGAAATCCACCGCCCACGTCTCCGCCGCATCGAGGTGGAGCTTCCCACTTTCCGGCGAAAACCCGTGTGCTAAAACACCTAAAACACCATCGAACGGCTCTCCATCATCATGATCGCCATTATAAAACCCTATCTTGATGTCGGAAAACCCGTAGGTTTCCACTTCCGTGAAGTTTACCGGAATCACCGCGGACCACCGCGAAAAGGCTCGCCGGAAGACGAGCCGGATGTTGGAAAGATTCAAATTTGAATTAGCCATGCAATTAGGGGAAAAAGCGTACGTGAGAGTTGTTGGTATGGCACGTGACCATCTTGGCTTGCCATTGAAGTAATTATAATGTTGGACTGCATGCAGATTTGAGGTTGGTAACGTGTCACTCAAGCCACATCTCGGCAACGTCATCTCGGAAATCGTACCGGCGTCTAGTTTTCCGGTGACCGTGAGTCCGAGCTTCCGTTGGTATCGGGCTACCGCAAACTCGAATCTTTCATCGAATTCGTCGCCGGAAGTTGTGTCGGTCGCCGGAAGATACCCGAAACGTTGCATGTATTTCTTGAGCTCCGATATGCCGTTGAAGTGGCTGCCTTTGCTAGCATCAAGGAATTTTTCGAAGTTGTGCCACGTGGAGTGGTGGTTTATGGCGGAGATCGTGGTGGTTGTCGGTTTCGGGGAGGTGGGAAGTGGCGGTGTTCTGGCCGGAAAACATGAAGGGTAGAAAAGGAATAGAAGAAAGAATGAGAAGAACATGGTTGAGATTGGAGACAATGAAAGGGAAGTTTGGACTATAAAAGGAAGCATTGATGTATCTAAAGGGAAAGGAACAAGTGGAGTTTTCAATAATTTTGAAATCAAAGGATTTTATTCATGCATGGTTACATGAAATTAGTGAAAAGTCGAGTCAAATCAATCCTAGAGGATACCATTTATATTTATATATTTAGGGATATTTATATATTTAGTTGTGGTTGTTGGGGGTATTAAGCAGAAATTAATGAGAATGATAATAAAAGAACCTATTTGGTTATATATAATATAATGAGCTCATTCCTTCAAAAGCCCAAATTTTCATTCCTGATTAAACTGTGGGGAATGAAAATTCATTCCTAATCATTTTCATTTCCATTCCCATTTTCACTCCCTTGCTGGAACAAAACACCCCTAAGATTATCTTCAATCCGTAATTTTTCTAAAATAGAATATTTAAAATTAACTTTTAAAAAAAAAATTATATGAAACTCTAACAGTTACTTATTTTAACAACTTTACTATTAATTAATTATAATATTAAAATATTTGATACATTTAATAAAATATTATGTAGTATTTCTAAATATTTATTTTCAATACTTCTTATTGGTGGGAAAATATGAAACAGTAATTTATATTTTCAGAGTTCTCTAAATTTAAATATTTTTTCAACCTCAATCACGTTTTCTTTATTTTAGCATAGTCGTCAAATCAAAGATGTCGTTAAATTTTCTTTTTTCTCCATTTTAGCATAAAAACAAAACTCATGATCTCCAAAAAAAAACTACATTCATTTCCAACATATTCTTTATTTTGGATAGGGGTGAGCATCGGAACCGGATACCCGTGTTTTGAACCCGAAATGCTCAAGAACTGTCGGTTCCGAAATCGGAACCGGTGTGATTGGTTCTGGTTCCTAAAATACGGAACCGATCAGGTCTGTTCCGGTTCTCATTTTTTTGGAATCTTTACCCGCTGGGTACCTAGAACCGGAATCGACAATTACTCGTTATTTTATATATTTATTAATAAAGTTATATTACATTTTATGTTAAAGTTAATTAGACGAGTTATATATGTTTATAATTGACTTAAAATTACATTTTATCGGATTATAATATTAAAATATTTCATTCATCTATTAAAATATCATTTCCCTCTCTAAATATTTATTTTCAAAGTTTTCTATTGGTGCTCTCACTTGTAATCTTTTTTGAGGTGATCTTCATGATATTTGGAGAAAAAAAATCATTCTCTTTCCTACTTTCCCCATTTTAGAGATATTTTGGAGAAATTATTAGAGCAAAATATTACCTCAAAATCCTCATTTTCTCCATTTTCCCTACTTTGGAGAAGCTGTTGGAGATGGTGCATTTAACTTGCCCCTAATTTAAATCATTAGTAGAGTATGCTTAATGCAAGGTTCTTACAAGGGTGGTGTTCGATTGGTTTGAGTTTGAGCTTCAAAAGGCAAAAGTACCTGGAGGTCCCAGGTTCGGATTCAAGGAGAAAAAAAATCCCCTTGTGTCCACGAAGGCTAAAATCCGGTGATTCCAGGGTGCCCGCAAAACGCGTGGTCACCTTGAGATTAGTCGGCTCGCTTAGCGGTTAGATATCCGTGTTAGTTAAAAAAAGAACCATTATAAAACCTCATATTACTTTTTATTACCTTAAACTTAGTGTCAAGTGACTTTATAAGAACCTCCTTTTGGGGGAAGAAATTGGTTCTTACCTTGAATTTAGTGTGAAGTGACTTTATGAGAAGGATTCACTTTGTAGAGGTGTCATTAAGACATAGGGGCATCATTAGCCTCCTCTTTTTATATACTTTATTGATTTTATTATTATTATTCATTGATGTTTAAAAAATATAAATGGGACCCATGAAAAAAAATATATTATAAAAACTATTATTATGAACTTTTATTTAGATAAGTTGATAATAACGTCATAGTTAAATAAAAATACGAAAATAACAACTTTCATGGAGATGTCCAGGTTTCTGAGTGACTATTAAATTATAGCATTGTTCCTATATTTAAAAGAACGTGATAAAAAAAAATTATAAATCACTATCTACCTTTTTATTTTATTGCACTTTCACACATTACATACTACATTCACTGTATCCAATATATATTGTACTTTTATAAAGTTGAAAAATACCTATTTACAGAGAGTTTGGTCTCTACTTCTATAAAATCCTAATTAAGAAAGAGTCGAATGTACATGTTTGTTCTAGGGCATATATTCGATAACTTATGGTTTATGAATATAACACTTTTCATATATTGAAATTGTTACTGTGTAAGGCTTTTCAAAAATGTTTCAAAGGTTTTGAGTTCCACATCGACTAGATTCAAGACAGTTTCTCTTCTATATATGTTGGAACATCTTTTTTCTTCTCAAATACATTTTTAGAGAGTAGTTCCGATGTAATAACCCTATCCTTATTATTTTGTACTAATGCCTAAGGTTGAAGACTTGGACATAAATCTCCATTCTTTTAGGCACTATTCAGTAAATAAGAGAAATTAGGGACAAACCGGTGCCTAACAGAGAGTTGCGCGGGATGCCCCTCAGCCTAAGGGCGCGGCCTACACCGCCCAACTCACTGTTGGTGCACCCGGTTCGGTTTGGTCCATTTCTTGTTTCATGCTAGGTGTGATATATGGTCTACGGGTTTATCATAAGAATCATAAGGGTTACTTTTAGGATGTTTAATACTTTAATACCAATTCCTTGACGTCCAATCCAAATCAAGTAGCTATTTTAGCATTTAGAGCGATGTGTTGCATTGTAGGTGAGTTCCCTTGACTTTAAACTACACTTTTTGTCAATGGATTTATAAACTACACAGATTATGGTATTTCTAACTTGAAAGCATGTTAATATTTCAAATCCCAAATGGTTTATATGAATGTTGGATAATTGCATTGGCCTATGTATATCATGATATGCTTGTTTACTTGACATTTACAATAGTAAGTAGTGTACCTTGAGATAGTGCAAATCTCTTGGGAGTTTTAATCCGTATAACTCGAATCCGTTTCGGGTGTATATTGGACGGACATCACTTGAGCCCATTTATTGGTATTCGCATGTGGAATTGTGCGAAACTCTACCTTCTCGTTGCATGTGGAATTGTGCGACAAATATTGGTCTTTCTACGAACTTTTTACATGATCCACTATTTGATTTACTTGGCTTCAATTTTTATGAACTTCTCACTTCTGGATTTAAGTTCTATACTTGTGATATTACTTGGGAATTCACTAGACTTT
Source organism: Silybum marianum (assembly GCA_036898165.1). NCBI lineage: Eukaryota > Viridiplantae > Streptophyta > Magnoliopsida > Asterales > Asteraceae > Silybum > Silybum marianum. Next base: position 2,661,953 of record CM072544.1, read on the forward strand.
TTGGTCTAACCCTCGCTTTTCAAAAACTAAAATCATTTTCAAACAAGGGTTATGTTGAAAGCGCGTCTAAGGGTAGGAGGAAGCTTTGAGCCGATCGTTAGAGAAGGATCAGATGTCTTAGTGATTTGACTTAACTAGATATTCTCAGTTGTGAACGTTTTATGTATCCGCTGCAAAACTATGAGATGTAATAGACTATAGTTTTATCCCTGGCACTTGGTTGATATTTATGCATGGTTTCTTTTGTTGAGTTTGGGTCTTTACATTTGGGGATCCACATATTTTTATATGGTATCAGAACCAAGATTTACAATAGTAGGGACTTGACATTCTGGAACAACATGTGTCCGTCTACAGGTTCACAACAACTAAATCTTTACAGGACGTCTAGAATATCTAAGCTTTCTAATAAATACTTTATATAATTGAAGTTTATAAAATCAAACTATAAAGTATCATATCTAAAAACGTTACAATAGGTTTATATGACGCTTTTGAGTTTTTTTACGAATTTTGTATGACATTTTTAAAATAATGTGTTATATTAGCTGTTTTATAGGACACTTTTAACAAATGTCTTATAAACCCGTCTTTTTATAGGACATTTTTTTTCAAATATTGTCATATAAAATAGCTAATACGATTATTTAAAACGTTCTAAAAACTTGTTAAAACGTTTAAAATCGTCTTATAAACATATTCTAAGCATTTTTAAATATGATGCTTTTTGGTTTGGTTTAATAAACTTAAGTTGTATAAAATATTTTATTAAAACACTTAGATATTTTAGGCGTCCTTTAAAGCTATTTTATTTACTGGTTCCACGTATTCTCACACTGAGCCATTCTTTAGTTTTTACAAATTTCTCTACTTCTCTTTACATGTTTCAAAATCATCTCACAAGCAAAGGTTCTTTAATAAACCGCATCCTATTTTTAATGATAAAATAAAATGTCTATACTTCTTCGGACACTGCTTCTTAATGTCATATACTTGCTTGCTACTTTTGATTTCTAATAAGTTATTAGAAATATGTTGATGAATATATAGGTGACAAAATATCAACGTATTTGACATGATTTCGTGATTATGTGTCAATGCATGATCTATATGAAACGATTATGTCATGATAATCTATTTTTGTATTTTCCACTTTAATGGAAGTAATTTTTTCGAATTACATATATTATCATAATCATGATCATAACTAAGTGATAATATTAATTATGATATGTAAACGTTATGATGAAGAGTGATTAAAATGAATAATAATCCTTTAATATTACCTACGTAATCGGAAAAATAATAATAAATTATTATAGTTATATGATTCAAATGTTTAATTTATATATATATATATATATGGATTGGACCATATGAAAAATATCACATGTTTGGTAGGAGTGAAATATGGTGAGTTTGATTTTGCAAGTCAAGAATGTTCAAACGGTTTGAAGCAATGACAAAGATTGTTTGTTACAACTTACAACAACATAGGCCACTAGGACAATGTTATTATTATAGTACATACCCATTTTCTTCCATTTGAAGCTATTATATATATAGAGTAAACTGCAAATTTGGTCCCTGTGGTTTGTTGGTTTTTGTGGTTTTGATCTCTAGAAAATTTTATTGCAAAAAAACTACTGTGGTATGCAATCCTTTGTGGTTTGGATCTCTCGGACTAACTCCGTCAACTTTCCTTCCGTTAAACCCCTCATGTGACTTGCACATGAGGGCATTTTCGTCCTTTGACTTTTTTTTTGTTTTTCACTAAAAACAAAAACCACATGGACCAAATTGCAATTTACTCTTTAATATTAATTTTATTTAGAGTGAATTACACCGGTGGTCCCTATGGTTTGTTGAAATTATGGATTTGGTCCCTAAAACAAACTATTTACACTGGTGGTACCTAACTATTCATTTTCATTGCAACCATAGTCCCTCCATTTAACAAGGTTAGTTAGCAATCGTTGGGAAGGACTAACCGGTCATTGAATATACTATAGGGATCAAAAATATAATCTACTCTAAATTTTAATTCTATTCACCTTTTTAAATTTTGTTATGAAAAAAATATTTTATATATTTAACTATAAATTAAATTTCTTAATTGTTTTATATATTTTTTATATATACTGTTACAAACTTGAGATTTATAATTTTTTAACTATTGTTTTTTTTGTGAATTTATCTTGATTTTCTTTGTAACTTTTTGTTGTTTTTTAATTGTTTCATATATTTTTTACATCAAATTTCTTATTTTCATTTTTTGTGAATTTTTCTTATTAAAAAAAATTATATATCCAATCATAAATCAATTTTTTTAAAATAAAATATATATTAAATAAAAATCTTTAAATACATTTAATAATCTAATTCTAATCGAATTTTATTTTTAATATTTTTCTCACATATTTCAAATATGTGAATTTATAACTGTAAGAGTGGTGCGTCAATAGTTTGAGCTTCGGCTCCAAAGATCGAAAATACCTGGAGGTTCCAAGTTTGAATCCAGGAAGGAGTAAAAATCCTCGTGTGGCCACGTAGGTTCAAATGCGATGACTCCGGGCTACCTGCAAAGCAGGTAGTCGTCCTGTGATTAGTCGGCTTGCATAGCGGGTCGGATATCTAGATTAATAAAAAAAACTTATGTGAATTTATCTTGATTTCTTTTGTTTTTGAAAACTTGAGATTTTTTTCGCTAATTTTTGTATGTGAATAAAATAGTTTTTTAATATATATGTATATAGATTTTTATTTAATATGTATTTTATTTTATAAAATTTGATTTGTAGTTGAATATATAAAATATTTTTTAATAAGAAAAATTTATAAAAAAACTGAAAATCAAGAAATTTGACGTAAAAATATATATGAAACAATTAAAAAAAATCACAAAGAAATATAAGATAAATTAAAAAAAATTGTCGTTAAAAATTTTAAATCTCAAGTTTATAATTGGATATACAAAAAATATATAAAACAATTTAAAAAATTGATTTATAACTGAATATATAAAATATTTTTTAATAATTTTTTTATAAAAAAGGGGTGAATAAAATTAAATTTTAAAGTAGATTACACTTTTGGTCCCTATAGTATGTTCAAAGATAGGTTACTCCTTCCTAACGGTTGCTAACTAATCTTGTTAAGTGGAGGGACCATGGGTGCAATGAAAATGAAAAGTTAAGAACCACCGGTGTAGATAGTTTGTTTTAAGGACCAAATCCAAAATTTGAGCAAACCACAGGGACCATCGGTGTAATTCACTCTTTTATTTATTTATTAATATATAGAGTAAACGACATAGGCCCACCCCCTTCTTTTCCTTCCACCTGACCCCCTTCGCCGGCTAGACTTCCAGCATCGACCACCCTCCACTGATCACCATCTCCGGCGATCTACTTTCCGGACCACCATCTCTGGTGATCTGCTTCGCCCCGCCACCATCTCCGGCGATCTGCTTCCACCATCCCTAGTGATTGGCTTCCACCGACCATCATCTCCGTCGATCTGCTTCCGTCTCCCACCATTTCCGTCGATCTGCTTTCGTCTCCCACCATCTCCGTTGATCTATAGAGATGAGCAAGATGAAATGATTCACTTCGGCGACCGGTTCTCCTTCTCCGGATTCAACTGGCCGAAATAGGTTTTGTTTTAAACGGGGATGGTGGGTTTCTTAGGGGGACGTGGTGGAGACTCTTAAGATGGATTTCACTAAGAACGATGGAGATGAACTCCATCTCTGTGAAACATCAACCGGAGACAAACCTGGCCGGAGAAGACGACGGCTGGAAGTCTGCCTGAAGAAGACGGTGGTCGGGAATAGGTCATAGCAAGGAGACGTCGTAAACCTAGCCGAAGAAGGCGGTGTAGGGTCGCCTGAGACGAGCCATAGCTCGAAGTGAGTCCGCTGGAGGGGGTAACGAAGTTTGGGGGCGGAGATGGTTGATCGTTGGAGACGACGCGTTTGGTATTCAAATATTTATATTATATATATAAATAATGTTTTTTAATTAGTTTGAGTAAATTGCATCTAAGGTCCTTGTTGTTTGTTATATTTTTACTAAATTGTAAGTTTAAAAGAAATTTAAATTAAAGGTTTAAAATGACCATATTACCCTTATTTTAACGAATTCTTTTAACGGTGTTTGTCTTCAGGGACCCAAACCACAACGAATTGCATACCACAGTGGTTTTTTGGCAATAAAAATTTTCTGGGGACCAAAACCACAAAAACCAAACAAACCACAGGGACTAAATTTGCAATTTACATATATATATATATATATATATAGAGAGAGAGAGAGAGAGAGAGGGGAAAGCTCCAATGAGAACTTAAATTTGGTTGTAAATGTGAGGACAAATGAGAGTATGACACGTGCCACATTCAGACCGAATAATGAAGTAAAATATTCAGACTGAATGTAGGGACAGGGTCAAATGAGAACTCAAATTTGGTTGTGAACGTGAGGATAAATGAGAGCGCGACACGTGTCCTATTCGGTCTGAATATATTCAGACTGAATGATGTGTTATTCAAACTGAATGTTAAGTTATTCATTCTGAATGAGTGTTATTCACTATGAATGGGTGTTATTCATACTGAATAATGTATGAATTTCACTTTCATTATTTATAACGAATGTCCTTCATTATTCAGACTGAATGGACATGTGTCGCGCTCTACTTTGTTCTCATGTTTATAACCAAATTTGAGTTTGTATTTTAACTTTCCTTTCTATCTCTCTCTCTCTGTATGTATATATATATATATAAACTTTTTAAAAAACTACAAACTCGTGAAAACTAATATAAAAATAATCTGTTTCATAATCTTTTTTTCATCAAATGTTATTATTTAAAATATTGTTTTACATATATTTGTGTTCATATAGAAAAAAAAATATTACATGTGAAAACATTGGTTCACTTATTTAAAAATAATATTATTTAAAATATTGGTTTCCACTAGATTCCAAAAAGTTTCTAGGAGAAGGAGTCTCTCTCTCTCTCTCTCTCTATATATATATATATATTTATATATCGGTAATCAAATGAGAATCACAAAAAAGTTGAGAACCATTAGAACTAATTTAAACCTTACCTTGGTTTTGATTCTATGGTTTAAGTTAAAGATGTTTTTAATTAGAAAAATGGCATACTCATCATTTTGGTAACAAAAATTCACCAAATGAAACACACAAAGATTCACTAGATGAAATACATACTCACCTTATTTCACCTTGTGAAATAAAACACAATTTTCATAAATATGTTATTTCATCTCATTAAGTCTAAACGTAATGTTCATATATATGTTATTTTACCACATGATATCGAACACAATTTTCACCTATAATCTATTTCACTTATATATATATAGAGGCGGGTTCATGCGAGGACGATAACAATTTACGAGAATACGAGAACGGTCCTCAGCCAATCATTTTGTACATGAAAATTTTTTCATGTACAAAATCATATGTGACTTTTACTGCAGAAAAAGTCTCGACTAATCATATATGATTTTGTATGTGAATCATATGTGATTTTGTTCATGAATCATATGTGATTTTGCACATAAAAAATTTTATGTACAAAATGATTGGCTGAGGATTGTCCTCGCATTCTCGTAAATTGTTATCGTCCTCGCATGAATCTCTTTCTATATATATATATAGGGGAGGGATCAAACGAAAACCACCCCTCCTTAAAGGAACAAAGGAATAAATTGTGGATCACATATGATGTGGGTCCCACATAATATTAAATAATTTATGATTTAATATGATTTAATATTAAATCATAAATGATTTAATATTATGTGGGACTCACATCATATGTGATCCACAAGTGTCCCTTTGTTTCTTTAAAAATGCAAAGTTCTCATTTGAACCTTCCCCTCCCCTTCTCTCTCTCCCTCCCTCTCTCTCTCTCTCTCTTTATATATATATATATATTAAGGGGATTAATCATTTGAGAACTCGAAAAATTGTGAAATCCATGAGAACTTCTACCTTAGGGTTTCGTTTAACATAATTTTTCTATCTAAGTATATTATTTCATGTATTGATTAACATATATTTGTTGCATATTGTGATTGTTTTCATATGTATTCGTTTCGAATGTGAAACTTTTTTACGTTTATTTTTTGTTTCACAAACATATAAAAAAGAGTGAATTACACTGGTAGTCCTTGTGGTTTGTTCAAATTTTGGATATGGTCCCTAAAATAAACTATCTACGTTGGCGGTCCCTAACTTTTCATTTTTATAACATCCATGGTTCCTTTGACTTAACACCATTAAATAGTTGACGTTAAGTTTGTTCATATGAAGGGTACATCAGTCAATTTACCAATTACTTATTCATCCCCAGATTGGCTTCCCCAACTGAAGTTTCATCTTCCACAATCAAGAACCTTAATTTGTTATATGAACTCATATTCTCATCCAACCTCATTCACCACTGTTAGATCCAAAATTATCCCTTGAAGAACACTCACCTTTACTCTCTTTCTCTTTTGTTGAACATCAAAGCAGACAAGAAAACCCATCAAAATCTTTCTCGTTTTTGTCCCCTTGCCTCTTGACACCACCTGCAAATAGATGGATTAAAATCGATGCCTGCAAGTAATGCTGAAAACTCACCCTTTCCCTCTCTATAAATGATCGATATCAACGACAACTGGTGGAAGGTGTTTAACATTCTGTAAGCGTTAAAGATAGGGTTTCCTCTGGGGCTTTCCTTTGCTGGGTCGGGTTCGAACATGGCAGGTATTGTCATTCTGGTAGGGTTGAAATTCCCCAGTATTCCCTCGTAGAAAAATAGGTACCAACGATGGAAAGGAAAGAAGAGATAGGAGTTGGATGGGATGTGAATCTGGATTTCTTACTTCGGCATCCCATCTTATTGTTTTTGTCGGTAATTGCCATTGAAGTAAGCACAATGGATCATGGCTTGTTGCTTGAAACTTCGTGTATCATCTTCCGAAGTGCTTCCTTATTAATACTTGGCCAAGTACTCGTCGGTGACGCTCTGTGTCGTGGTTTGCAGACGACCAGACGAACTCTGCCCCGGCCTGGTTTTGAAATCGAGTTTGGCTTTCGATGTTTCGAGTCTGCTTTTTGAAATCGATGACTGGTTTTCGAGCTTGGGTTTCGATGGCATATCTAGTTTTCAAATTTCAGATGTATGTATGTATCGATTATCAGACTTTAGATGTATGTATCTAATGATTTATCAGATTTCATATGAATACTTTTGTTTTTTTTCAATAGTTTTTAGGTTTGATTATAGGTTTTGCATCAATTGTTTTTCCTAATTTTTCGAGTTTGGCTTTCGATGGCATATTAGTTCTGGTATGGTTTGGTGTCTGCACGTTTGTTTTTCCTATTTGAATATGAGTTCATATAACAAATTAGGGTTCTTGATTGTGGAAGATGAAGTTTCAATTGGGGAAGCCAATACGGGGATGAAGAAATAATAGGTAAATTAACCGATATGCCCTTCGCATGAAAGAACTTAAAAGTAACTACTTAACGGTGTTAAGTCAAGGGACCATGAGTGTTATGAAAATGAAAAGTTAGGGACCATCAATGTAGATAGTTTGTTTTAGGGACCATATCCAAAATTTGAACAAACCACAAAGACCATCAGTGTAATTCACTCTATAAAAAATATTCGTGAACCAAGTACATGTGAAACAAACACATTATGAAACAAATATATATTTATGGTTATTTTAAATCCTAGTTTTAGATGAAAGAAAAATCATAGAGTAAACTCTAATTTTGGTCCTTGAGGTTTGGTGAAATCTTTGAAAGTGGGACCTAAACTTTAATAAGTTTGAAAATTGTCCTTGTGGTTTTCATTTTGCTTTGAAAGTGGTTCCCGTACGTTAAAAATGTCAGTTAGAGTAAAGGGCATTTCTGTCTTTTTATAAATTCTTTCGTCTTTTTCTGTTTTTGTCATTATCTATAAGTTACGTTTTTACCTTTTTTTCTTATTAAAAATAATCAAAAAGATTTATATTATATATAATTTCAATTATTTATTTAATATTACGTACAATTTATTTTAATACATAGTCATCATCTTCATTTGACTTCCCCCTCACCCCCTCATCCACTGTAACTCAAAACAACACCTTACAAACATATACAAACACTACAGCACACATGAATTGATGAACACATACAATGATACAAAAATACACATTTACACAGTAACAAACTTCGTTGTAGAAACACTCAAAACACACACACACACACACACACAGTCACAGACACATAGTGCTGTTGCAAAAAGACACGCACACTTGCAGGTTTCAGTTAGAGATCGATGAACAATGAGACCCTTTAACCTCCCTCCCCAATGACTCTCTAATTCCGGCGAGAAAATCGAGACCTTCCTGTTCCTGCTTTTAAAAATGTTAACATGCCAAAACCCATATAATCTTCACGCTCTATATTCTCAAAACCCAACAGAGCCATCTGCTTAACTCTGCACCACCTAGTTAACCAAAAATATCGACTCCCTTACGCCTAAATTGGTCAAAATCCACATCCCAGATGGAGATTAAGAGATTGCTTGGTCGATTGGGTGTTGCGGAGATGACCAAGTTTCATCTCTGTGTGTCTATATCTATCTATGTATGTATATAATATATAATATGCATTTATATAGAAATTTCTATAATATAAATATAAAATAAACTTTTTCAAAATTTAAAAGAAAATTAAGGAAATATAATAAAAGACAGAAACGCCCCTTACTTTGACTGACATTTTTTAACGGAGTTATTAATTAGGGACTATTTTCAAAGCAAAATGAAAACCACAAAGACAATTTTTAGACTTATCAAAGTCTAGGTCCCACCTTCAAAGATTTCGCCAAACCTTGGAGACCAAAATTAAAGTTTACTCAAAATCATATAAAAAAACACAAGATATAATAGTTCTTAAGATTATCATAATTTTATTGGTTATTAAAATAAGTTTCCTATATTATAAAACACATCTTAGCTCTCCACTTATGTAATGAATTAATGGATGAAAATGTTGATGATAATGAAGTAATAAATCATAAATTGATGATGTTTTATATTACTTGTAGAAAGTTGGGAGGATAATTAGTTCACATTTGCACCTTTTAATTCCATGTTACAATTTAATAATTGATCTCTATTTTCAAAACAAAAATAGATTAATTACCTAATTCTTTTAAATATAAATTATTAAAAATAGAATTAATTACACCAAAAAATAAGCATTTTTTCTTAATTTAAAACTTATATTGTTGTAACTTTTATGTGATTTTGGAATTCTCGTCAAGTATCTTCGTCATGAAGATTCAAATGTGAATGTGCATGTATTGCAAATGATAACCAAAAGGGTAAAAAGTTATCCTTAAACTTATCAATTTATTACAAAACATATATATCCATAAATAACCATTATTTAAAGGCTTCGACTAAAAAGTAAAAAAACTTATTATACTGATTAAGTTGTGCAACTTTATATAGAATATAAGAATATTACATGTGAAGTTTCACATGGGTCATGAAGCTTAACATATGAAAGTTTACACGTAAAATTTGCATTTATATATAGATGATGAAATACTTTTTAAAATCATAATATAAATAAATTTGTTTTAGTTTAATTTTTTTTTTATTGAAAGTAAAGGGTTATGCTTTGAGTATTCAAAACGTAACATATGATTTACTGGGTTGGAACTTGCATAAGTGTGAGAAACCTTATCTCACCTAATAAACACCAACCCATGAGCATAAAATAAATCATTTAAAAGATTGGATCTTGATGTGTGGTGTTTCATGATGGATTTTCTTTGATATACACAGGGGCAGAACACAAGCATTCTAACCACAGGGGCCGAACCTAATATATTATAAATTTTCAAAAACACACTATCAAAAATACCAAAAGTACACTATCCGAAATATCATTTTTGAAGGAAGGAGAAAGAAATATACACTTCTTGCCTAATAATTGGCCCATTCGGGCTTCCCATCGACCACATTCGTTCAACGTAACACCTCGATATTTTGAACTGCCACGAGGAAAACCGGTACTTTGTCTTCGGAGTACATGCACAAACTCTTCCTTTGTTAAATTGCTCGTCTGTTTTTTATGAAAATAACGTATCAAAAACCAAAACCAACACAAATATACAAGTGATTCTGTGATTGCTAGTGTATTTATGCCTTGGTAATTGTATTTAGCTCAGGACCAGCAACATACAAATAAAAAGTGTTTTTTGTGTTTTATGTTTTGTGTTGTTTTCAAAAAGATCAACAAATTAAAAAGGTTTCAAGATAATGCTGCAGGTTGCAGCAACACTATTCAAGATAAGGTGAAATTTAATTTACAAAATTTAATAACCTTTTTTATTTAATTATATATTTAACTCAAAATTAAGCACATGACCAAGAACAGAAAGACACACACATTTTAGGTCATCTTCATGGTCGCCGAGAGTAAAGTTAATGTCATCTTCATGGTCGCCGAGAGTAAAGTTAATGTCAGCCTCCACTCCCCGGAACTTGATTGCTGCCCTATCATAAACACTGCAACCGTAGGGATTTTCTTCATAAATTATACTCACACACACACACATATATATATTGATATTTAAATTAATCTATTCAATTATATAAAAAATTGAGATTCAAGGCTCAATCAATATCATTTTAAACCCAATCAAAGTATTAAACAAATTTGAACCTAATCGTTTCAATCTCATCAATTTCAAAGAAATTTATACCTGTGATTTAGGGCTGTAGGAATCTGATTATTTGATGAAGATGAACTCAAATCACAAGGATTCCACTAACATTTGGGTTTAGTTCTTTGACTTGCTCGTCCATGGAGATTGGAGACGTAAGAGGGAGAGAGGATGGAGCGACTGGTCGAGAGAGAGGCGAGGGGGGGCTCGGCTAGCTGGCATTAGGTCCAGTGATCGAGTCGTCGACTGTCAAGAGAGAGGGCAGTGGGCTTAGTTCTTGGTTGGATGTCTTGATGAAGGCGTGAAGAAGATGGAAGAGCAGATAACAGATTACACATCCGTCTTCATTGAATTTGCTTAATGTTGCTATCTGCTTAGCGGAGGGGCCCAAAGTAAAAAAAGAAACAATTTACATGTAAAGACCCAATTTTTCCATGGTTAGCAGATAAAATAGCGCAGAGGCCCTGGCCCCTATAGGCCTCCATAGCCCTCCGCCCCTGGATATACATACATATTTAAAAGTCAAAATATGGGTCTTGGGAAAAAAGAAGACTTTAGCCCGGAAAAAATTGGTTTTATGACAAAAAAAATCCTTTTTCTACGTAAAGTGTTTAGCTGATTAAAAAATTAAGTTTTACACCCTTATAATTAGTTATTTAATTTAATTTATATTTCTTTACCTTTTTATTTTATGTGTTACACCTTTATTATATTAATACACATAATCATATGTTAATTAAAATACATAAAAAAATACTCTTTGTAATAACCAAGTTCCATAGTTTTAGAGTTAGTCAAGTTTTGGGTGGGTTTTAGCTAACACTTGAAATTTCAGGGACTAAAACTGTAATTTTAGCAATAAAAGGGGAGAGCCTTCATTTTTCATCTTTACCATTTAAAAATCAGATAAAAGTTTGTGTGTGTGAGTCTTGGTGCGATTTTGGTGTGCGGGAGAAGAGAAGAGAAAGGTTTGGGAGAGATTTTGAAAGCAATCAAAGGAATGAGTTCATTATCAAGTATAAACCTTATCTCCATTATGTTTCCTCTTCTCAATTTCTTTCTTTGGGATTGTTAGGGTTTTGATTTGAAGTTTATATGATGAAATGTTGGATAAAAATCATGTTTTAGTAAGGTCTAGTATGGTGGGATTGATTCTTGTTGGTTATTTCATGATTTAGTCATCTTATTTAATGTATGGGGCATGGGTTCAACCAAAACTCCATGGATGAGTTTTTAATCATCAAATGTGGATGTTAATTTATGGATTCCATGGTTGGATTGGATTCATTGATGTTTGCGTATTAATTCTAAGTGTTTAGGTGAGTTTTGTGCCATAATCTTGAAGGAAATCAATTTGGGTGTTGAATTTGGGTCTTCTTCCCGAAATGGATTTATGCAGGTGAAACAATGGGGAATGCGGCTTTCCATGCGGGTAGAAGTCGCATGGAACCTGCATGTCGCTTGTTTGCTAAATTTCAGTTTTTATATCTAGTCTAGTTAGGGGTCGTACTTTGGGTCCTTCTTTAAAGTGAGTCTTTTGGGATTACTTTGGGTTTGTAAACTCATAATTTGGTAATCTCAATTCAGATGTTCGGTTAGTGAATCCATAGGACGAAAGTGTTCTTAGAGATCGGAACTTCAGGTGAGTTTCCTCATTGGATTTTGAGTCATTAATGTGCATGAGTTGATTGTCATTCAAATTACAAGAAATGTGTACCCGATAGAGCACTTCATGTAGCTCATTTATAGGGCAAGTGTGAGCCCGATTGATTTGTCACAAGTGTGAGTGACATTAAGTGTGTTTTAACATATCCTTATAAGGTAAGTGCATTGCGGTTTTGAAACTAACATTTCTTATCATGTTTATACTGTTGTTTATAACATTGTTGAAGAGAATTCATTAGACCTTTGGTCTAATCTGTAACACCCGGAAATTTTAGAATTCTTGAAAATATTGAAATCGGGTCTATTGGAAGAATTATGTATCCTTAAGCTGAAATTTATGGTCACAACCATTTTTGATAGGTATGGTTTGGTTTTGGTCAGCTCAAACTCGAAAAGAGACCTTATTGGGCGTGTTAGGCGAGTCGCGCGACCTGCCCCGCGACCTCAAGCCGCGTCGGGCATTACGTAAGTCGTTGTTAGGGGGAGCCGAAGATGCGCACGACCTGCACCACGACCCTAGGTCGCTCGCCAGGTTGCAGAAGTGCATATTTTCGCCTAGTGACTTTAAAAAGGTCGGATTTTAGCCCTAATTCCTCATATTTCACTTCTCCTCCGTTTTTCTCCCAAAAATCTTCCATAGCTCCGATTTTTAGAGCCTCCATTCTTTTTCCCCAACCCTTTCAAAGGTTATAGCTCTTCTTCAAGGTTCAACAACAAGGTTTCATTTTCATCTTCTTCAGGTTCTCTTCCACCATTGTTGACGATTTTTGGGATTTTTCTCCAAATCAAGATTTGTAAGTTATTCCACCCATTTAGATTATATTTCTTGTTAAAACCTTTCTTTTCGGTTCTCTAGAACCTTATTTTTGAAGCATTTTTGTTATTTTAGAGTTTTGGCCATTTTGGAAGATTTGGGGTTTTTTACTAGGGTTTTCACATATCTGATTGTTGGGAATTATTATTGGTGCATTTAGGTTGTTTATGAATTAGAGAAGGTTTCTAGTGAAGGAAACTTGTAGATCTGGACGTTCTTCATATGGAGCTTTTGGTGTAAAATCTAGATTTAGCCTAAATATAGCAATGTGAGTTCAAGTTGCTTTGTGAAAACTGTGTAAATGCCAAAAACGTCCATTTTGATGTGTTAACATTTTTTACTTGCTACTTATCAAAGATGTGAGTGTTTTGATAAAATGCATATTATTTGGATTAAATGGTTTTATAAATCATGTGAAATACATATGTTTGAGTTCTTAGACATTTTGTGAAATAAAACATAAATGTTAAATGTTTAGATGTTTTATTTTATAAATGAGAATTATTTGGTATTATGCATATTTGAGAGTATTTTATTTATAAATCATTGAAAAACACATGTTATTGCATTACGAGACATTTTGAAATATACGAGTTTAATCTTATTTGGAAAATGGTTTGTCTCAACCAACGATTTTCGTTTTGAGTAACAACGTAAGTATTGAGTTATTGCATGTTACCCCGGTGTTGACTAAATGAGTCTTGAGGACATTTGTCCAAATTAAACTGTTATACATCAAGCATTTGGGGTTACGCAGTTATGGTGCAATTATATAAAATTTTACATGCTTTGAGTGCGTTGGTCATTTATGTTGGAGTCATATAAATTAGACTGAGTTGCATTTGGATCCATAGGCACAAAAGTCAGTCATTTGGTTATTGATAAACTTTCGAGTCCCTTGTTTGAGGCCATAAGCCGTTTGGGCTTTTCAGTAGTCAGTATTTCAGAGATGGACCCAAGTGGGAATGCCTCTGTGATCGTGGTTATTACAGAGATGGACCCAAGTGGGAATGCCTGTGCGACCACGGGTATTACGATGATCTAACTCGAGACCCATGTTTAGAGGTGGATGCCTCATATAGTTCACACAAGTATTCTGGGAATGAACTCATTTAAAGTCGGGTCCCATTATCAACGGTTCTTAGTATGAGTCTAGAGTATTTAGTAGGCCTGGGATCAGGGTGTTTCGGAGACGAATCCATATAGGTCGGGCTCCGGGACCTTAGGTATTACGGTAGGTACTCGTTGATGGGTCATACACCGGGACTGTGATATTAGGGCACTACTTAGCAACGTTGAAAATATGGATTACTTCGTATTACGACATTATCGACGGAAACGGGTCTCCTCCATCACCGAAAGGTGTTGTTTGGGTATATAGTCTTATCTATACTTTCAGTGACGTATTTGGAGTATGGAGTATTATCCATAATTTATAAAATTGCATCTTGGGTACTTACCCATGTTTGGTATTAAAGAAAATGGAGTTTTGCCCATATTTGGTATTTGAAGCATTTAAGCGTATTTATGCTTTGAGAGAATAAAAGGTGTAGAGTTTCGTGTTTGAAAGGTACATTTATTTAAAGCTTTAATTTACTACGGTATATTGATTTAAAGCTTTGTTACGAAAATGTTGAGTTTGAGAAAGATATTGCTTTTATATAAAGGGTCATTCTATTTGAGAAACTGCTATTTGATCAAGGAATCTTTCAATCTCGTTGGGGTTGGTACTAGCGACACATGTTGACTTGAGTGCTAGAGAGTAGCAGGTTAAAGATCTAGCTTTGGTGACATTTTCTGCATTCAGAGATAGCGACACTTATTGGTTTAGTAACACCCGACCATATGTAGGTCTTTGTATAAGACTTGGTCTAACTTTTGTCGAGGTTTATGTAGAATATTCATTGAGGCAATTCGAGTTTTAATTTATAAAAGAAAGATTTATTCCTTATTAATTGTATAGATCAAAATTTTAAATTAGTTGTTCATTCCAAATTTGAGGGTGTTACATAACCCTCGCTTTTATAAAACTGAAAATTTTTCAGGTAAGTTCTATGTAGAGAACTCTAGCAAGGGCAAGGGGAAAGTGTGAGTGTGGGATCGAGAAGTGAGGGCGCTACTTTTAGTTAGATAGTTGTCTAGTTCTACACTTATGATTTGTAATAAATCTCAGTAGTATACATTATTTTCCGCTGCAACTTTTGAGATCTAGTTGAATTTTGGTACCTCCTTGGTTTTGTATTTGCCATTCTTGGCAAAGGCTTGAGTTTATTATTCTTTAATATTATGGTTGTTACATTTTTTTCTAACAGATTACACTATTATAATCGTCAACGTTCAAAAGATGGGTCTTGTGAAAAAGAAGACTTTACGCAAAAAAAAAAAAAAAAAAAAATTACCCTTGAAAAAAGGGACTTTATGACAAAAAATATCCCCTTTATAAAGTTTTTAATTGATTAAAAAATTAAACTTTACACCCCTATAATTAGTTATTTAATTTAGTTTATATTTTTATATCTTTTGTACACCTTTATTATATTAATACACATAATCATATATTAATTAAAATAAAT
The DNA here is from genome assembly GCA_036898165.1 of Silybum marianum. Lineage (NCBI taxonomy): Eukaryota > Viridiplantae > Streptophyta > Magnoliopsida > Asterales > Asteraceae > Silybum > Silybum marianum. Next base: position 2,677,763 of record CM072544.1, read on the forward strand.
AAAAATACTTTTTTCTAACAAATTACACTAGTATAATAGTCTTGTCAATACGTTTCAAATGAGCACAATATTGAATATTTATTATTATAATAATATTATTAAATATCATTTTTTAGCAGCAAACAATCAATTTCAGTTACCATCAAAATACCATACAAAGTTGTTTATGACACCATACATAATGAAACAAACAGCCTACCCAACCAGGATAGAAACAAAAGACAACAAAGAAACTCTACTGCCAAAGTAAAAAAAAATACACAACCAGACCCTACAAATGATGCCAAACCACCATACACAAACACAAACCAGTGGCAGTGTGCAAAACAACACAACCCAGAAAGTGAGCCAGAGCCATAATACCACAGGCTTAATCAAATAGACGAGTATTAAGACCAGACTGCAGATTCTAAAGCCGGAAAAAAATATACTTCAACCATCAGCGCAGCAGCCCATACACTACTAGAAAATTGAGTATTTTCAACGGAAAATGTCGTTGAAAATTTTCTACGAATTTTAGAGGGATTATTGACAGAACATAAATTTTCTACGAATTTTCAACGAATTTACGTTGAAAATCTCTCACAAATATGCATTTTCAAGCAATTTTTTTTTTTGACGAAACATTTCGTTGAAAATTTTTTGGTTGAAAATGCATGTTTGTGAGAGATTTTTAACGGAAATTCGTTGAAAATTCGTAGATAATTTTTGTTATGTCAATAATCCTTTTAAAATTTGTAGAAAATTTTCAACGATATTTTCCTTTGAAAATACTCAATTTTCTAGTAGTGAGAAATAGAAGAACACCGGTGCTGTACACGAAGTTTTCCGACAGCGCCATTAGTTTGCGAGGGGTAAACTCACAGCCATTCCTCCACGCACCCAGCTTCTACCTGTTTGTTAACGCGTCTCCTCTTGCACCCTCTCGATTCGACGGTTGTTTGTTGATCAAGTCGTTCACGTCGTTTGAAGGATTGACGAGCCAACTATTTCCATCCATCGACATCTTCTTGTTACGTCTTTTGATCCATTCATAGATGATTACTTGAAACTCGTACATTTGATCAACGAGTTTTCTTCTAAAAATCACCTTATTCCTGTGTGACCATATCAAATATAAGATCGACCAAAGTACCCCGTTCCATATTGATTTGTGTGAAGTGTTATTCGCCGAATTGATTCCTTCTTGTAAAATTTCCTATACCGATCCCACAGAGTCTAACCTTTTATTCCACCATCTACCAACGAAGGCCCATTTATTTCCACCATCTATCATATAAATATGTAGAAACTATCTTAAAACTTACACTTTTTATACTAGTAGTCTTTTGTTTAATTTGTAACTATATTGATATAAAATGTAATTATTAAAAATAATTCGTAAGTATTTATAATACTTAATAATATAAGTTTATTAACATTACCATAATAGTAGTGTAATTTGTAAAAAAAAGTATTTTTTATTATTTTAGTTAATATAAAATAATGTTTGTTACTATAATAAATGTGTTAAACGAAAAATGAAAAAACAAATGATATAAAGTAATTAAATAATTGAAATATAAGTGACTAAATTGTAAATATTTTGAACTATGGGTTGCGTACACTTGTGAGTGAATTGCCGTATTCATTGTCTTTCAATTTATAAGATTTATTCAAAATATGAAAGATTTAAAAGTGTTAGCTATGCATATCCAGGGGCGGATCTAGCATGGTTCACACGGTGGCACAGACCACCGTACTATATTATCATTGAAGGATACATTTTTTGGATTTGTTAACAGTGCAATCTTATAATTTTAGGGATGTTCTTAAATAATTTAACTGAACTTATAATACAAATGGGGCAGTTGGCCTAGTGGTTGTTCCCAACTAATTAAAACTCTTCATAGAGAGAAGGTCTAGGTTTTGATCCTAGTTTGATGCAAATAATTAATTTGTTTGGACAGCAACTCTATATAACATTTAATAACATAATAAATACTCTATTAATTTCGTACTTAAATAACATTTAATAAACACTCTATTAATTTCATATTAATAACAAAAGTATTTTTAATTTGCTTTTAGTTATTAAAGACCATCAATATCAAATACTAAAAACCGGGAAAAACTCTTGAAGTTAACAAAAAAACCGAAAAAATCATTTGAAATCAACCAAAAAAATCGAAAAATTCTCTAGAAATTGATTAAAAAAAAAACTTAAAAAAAACTCAAAATCAAGCAAAAAACTTTAAATATCTCCCGAAACGGTTGAATTAAGTTAAAAACACATCGAAAGATATTAACCGTTAGTAAAAACGTAAAGACGCGTCAATAAAAACCGTACTTTTTTATAACTATTTTTTTGTTATTTTGTATGGTGCCACCATATCAAAAAATTTATGGGTTTGTCTCTGGCTTTAACGATTCAATAATAAGTTGTAGAATTAAACTTTTATGTATTAATATACAAGGGTTTGGGTTCCGGTGATAATAAAAGTTAAGGTGAGAGGCATGCGAAAATATCTCCACCCTTGGATACACATTAGGATGAGATGCACCAGAACAATCTCTGTATCAAACACGATTTATGAGTGGTTTTGAAATTAAAGGTGATCAATGTTCTAGATCCTCTTATACGCTTCTCACTTTAACGCTCCTCATACGATCTTTTGCCTAATATATAATTCTAAATAATTAATAAGTTATTTTAAGATATCTTGTCACATTCCTTATCATTTAGAACTTACTGATAGCTTGTCTGGGTTGAAGAAATATTTGTTACAATAAAATATTCCAATCCATCGATTTTGAAGGACAACAATAGAGATTAAAAATTTTAAAATTGAACAAAACTTTTACGAGCTAAACTACCAACACAAATTTCAAGATTTGACCGATCATAAACCTATTAAATGTGTTGTGCAACACAAAGTAATTTAGTTCTCTTGAATCAAAATCATGGATATTTATCCACAAACGATAGAATAAAACAAAAACCATATAAAAAATAAAGTTGAGTTTGATCATACTAGAAAGTTTATTATATATTTTAAAAAGATGACGCCTCACATTGATTCAAATAATAAAACTATAGGATAACGCGTTCATCTAGTGATGCAATAAGTTTAAGTAAAGTTTTGGCCTTAACACATTAACAAGTGCTAGGGTCAGGGATGGCCACACTACACGCTTTTGCAACTTGTTGAGCAGCAGGCATCGTAAGAAATCTTCCATAAGCTGGATCCTTCACGTAATTATACAAACAATCTTGTTGTGAATGGAGATTTTGGCAACATGGTGAGGCTGGAGGAGGTATAGGCCCCCCAGTGAATGCCGAAAGGCATGGCATCAGTTGCAGCACATCGCAATCTGCAGCTAAGCCCACACGTACTTCCACAGTAAGAATCGTCGCAAGTACCACCATCATAGTCAAAAAAACACAACATGTCTTCATTGTTACAAAGCTAAATAGAGGAAAGGATGGTTATGATATATTGATAGTATCGATGGGCATTGTGTGAATGTTGCTACAATATTTATAGGCAATGAAAAATAAAGTTTTAAGAATCTTGATCGTTGATTTTCAAATCAGCTGTGATAATATTATTGGTAAAGTAATTGGCCTTATTATACTTAGATTACAAAAGAATTTGAAATCATGATAATAATTCTTAAATGTTAATATTTGTTTAATAATATTTACTGCATTTAATTTTGATATATATATATATGGACAGATTCAAATGAGAACTCAAATTTAATTGTGAACGTAAGGATAAATAAGAGGGCGACACATGTCATATTCAGACTGAATAATCAAAGAAATATTCAGACTGAATAATGCTTATTCAGTCTAAATAAGCATTATTCAAACTGAATAAATTCTATATTCAGTCGGAATATTTCTTTGATTATTCAGTCTAAATAATTTACATTCAGACACGTGTCGCACTCTCATTTGTCCTCACGTTCAGAACCAAATTTAAGTTCACATTTAAACTTTCCTATATATATATATAGTTAATAAATGGTAATGATCCTATTTTAATAAATATATAATTTATAATAATATATTATTAGTGTTTTCGTCTCCAAAATACAACATCCATCAAAGTTAAATTTAATATCTTCTAGAGATTTTGAATTTTAATTTTTTATTTTCACATAAAATTTCAAAAATCTATCAAAAATGTTTCATATACAAAGAATATCTTGTTTGGGTCTCACATTTTGTTCACCTTTCTCTCATCCTCTTTTTCATTCTCTCTCCCTTTTGATATCCTTTTTTGTTTTTGTTTTTGATATTAGATAATTATTATTATTACTATACATATTATCAATATTTTATGTTAGGGAAATTTATATATATAGTTACTTTATTCAAGTGATTTCATCTTTTAGCTATTTTAGAAACTCTTTTTCTCCAAATAGTCATCTTAGAACTCTTTTTCTTAAATGACGAAAATTTAAAAGAAAACTTTACGCAAAAAATGGATTTTTCTGTGTAAAAATTTTATTTTTTTAAGGGAAAAAAGGAAAAACAAATTTAAAAAGAGACTTCATGCAGAAAATTTATATTTTTTTTCTAACAGATTACATTATTATAATCATCAATATGTTCAAAACACGGGTTTCGGGAAAAAAAAAAAGAAGGAGACCTTACGCAAAAAAAAGAAAACTTTACCCAGGAAAAAAGGGACTTTATGACAAAAAAAAAACTTTTTCTGCATAAAGTTTCAATAGATTTAAAGATTAATTCACCCTTATAATTAGTTATTTAATTTAATTTATATTTCTTTATTTTTTCATTTTGCATTTTACATCTTTAATATATTAATAGACATAATTATATATTAATTAAAATACATAAAAAATTTTTTTTAACAAATTACATATTATAATCGTTTCGTCAATACGTTCAAAATAAACATAATATTAGATCTTTTTTATTATAATCATATTATTAAATATCATTTATAAATATATAGAAATTATTTTTAAAACTTACACTTTTTATCCTCAGTTTTTATTTAATTTGTAACTATATGGATATAAAATGTAATTATTAAAAATAATTCGTAAGTATTTAATAATATGAGTTTAAATGTAAAAATATTCAATATTTAACTCAGTTTAAATGTATTAACAATATGATTATAATAATGTAATTTATAAAAAAAAAATATGTATTTTAATGAATATCTAATGATGTGTGTTACTATACTAAATGTTTTAAACAAAAAATAAAAAAAAATGATATAAAGTAATTAAATAATTACAATATAAGTGCGTAAAGTGTAAATATTTTTAACTAACTAGAAACTTCACGCAAATCCATTTTTCTGCATAAAGTCTATTTTTAAATTCTTTTTGCCTTTTTTCCCTTCAAATAAAATTTTTACACATTGAAATTCATTTTTTGCATAAAGTTTTTTCTAAAACTTTGATCATTTGAGATTTTTTTTTGAGATTTTTTTTTGAGATAATTATTTGGGGAAAAGGGTTTTTAAAATAGCTAAAAAGTGAAATCACTTTAATAAACTGATTATTTATATAAATTTTCCTTACATAAAATATTGATAATATACGGTAATAATAATTATTATCTAATATTAGTTGAAAAAACAAAAAATGATATCAAAAGGCAGAAAGAATAAAAAAGAGACGAGAGAGGTGAAAAAAATGTGATACCGAAACAAGATATTCTATTGTATAGAAACATTTTTGATAGATTTTTAAATTTTATCTAAAAATATAGGTCTAAAAGATATTATATTTAAGTTTGATAGATGTTTATTTTGGAGACGAAAACTAGGGTGTTCAAAAAATCCGTTGTACCGTTCAAATCGGTCGAATCAAGTTAAACCGGACCGTTTTTTACGGTTTGAGTTGTCTAGCAGTTCGGTCTAGTCTGAAAAATAGCCAAACCGTTCGTTCGGTCTGGTCTGTGGTTTGAACTTTTTCTGAGCGGTCTGAACCGAATCGGCCGTCAAAAAAATGTATTAGCTGTATATATTTTTTATGTTGTAGGTTTTATTTTTATGGTCTAGTTATAAATAATTTGTCAAATACGTTATTTTTTTTTAGTTTTCATTTTTAAATTGGCAAAGTTTTTAAATATTTAGAAAATCAAAATCCAAACCATAGTTCGCCTTACTCGATGTTTGTTCAAAATTCCAACTATTGTTGGTGGATTTTTTTTAACTTTTTCTTGTTTGTTCAATATCTTTTTTTAACTTTTTCTTGTTTGTTCAATATCTTTTTGTAATTTTAGAGATAGACGTTTTCTTTTATAATTCCGTATACGATTTCCTAATAGTGCGATATTGATTAAAAAAAATTCATTTTAGATGTATGTATCTTCTTTTTAGTTTAAATCCAGGCGGAAACGGCCGTCGTAAATGGCCCTCTTTTTTTGTAGTGTAAACCGGTCAGACCAGACCACCTTTTTGTGGTTCGGTTTGACCGGTTTGGTCACTTAATTCCAAACCGTTCGGTTTGAAATTTTTCTAAACCGCTATAGCGGTTTGGTTTATGGTTTGAGAGGTTAAACCACCCAAACCGAACCACAAACACCCCTAACGAAAACACTAATAATATATTACGATAAATTATATATTTAATAAAATAGGATCATAATCATTTATTAACTATATATCTATATATCAAAATTTATGCAATAAATATTATTAAACAAATATTAACATTTAAGAAATTATTATCATGATTTCAAATTCTTTTGTAATCTAAGTACAACAAGACCAATTACTTTATCAATGGTTTTATCACCGTTGATTTGAAAATCAATGGTCAAGATTCATAAAACTTTATTTTTCATTGCCTATAAATATCGTAGCAACATTCACACAATGCCCATCGATACTATCAATATATCATAATCATCCCTTCCTCTATTTAGCATTCTAACAATGAAGACATCTTGTGTTTTTTTGGCTATGATGGTGGTAGCTGCGACAATTCTTACTATGGAAGTACGTGTGGGCATAGCTGCAGATTGCGATGTGCTACAACTGATGCCATGCCTTTCGGCATTCACTGGGGGGCCTATACCTGCTCCAGTCTCACCATGTTGCCAAAATCTCCGTTCACAACAAGGTTGCTTTTGTAATTACGTGAAGGATCCAGCTTATAGAAGATTTCTTACCATGCCTGCTGCTCAACAAGTTGCAAAAGCGTGTAGTGTGGCCATCCCTAACCCTAGCACTTGTTAATGTGTTAAAGGCCAAAATTTTATTAAACTTATTGCATCACTAGATGAACGCGTTATCCTATAGTTTTATTATTTGAATCAATATAAGGCGTCATCTTTTTGAAATATATAATAAACTTTCTAATATGATCAGACTCAACTTTATTTGTTATGTGGTTTTTGTTTTGTTCTATCGTTTGTGGCTAAATATCCATGATTTTGATTCAAGAGAACTAAATTACTTTGTGTTGGCACAACACGTTTAATACGTTTACGATCGGTCAAATCTTGAAATTTGTGTTGGTTGTTTGGCTTGTAAAATTTTTGTTTAATTTTAAAAATTTCAATCTTTATTGTTGTCCTTCAAAATCGATAGATTGGAATTTTTTTGTAACAAATATTTCTTCGATCCAAACAAGCTATTAGTAAGTTTTAAATGATAAGGGATGTGACAATCTCTCTTAAAATAACTTATTAGTTACTTAGTATTATATATTAGGTAAAAGATCGTACGAGAAGGAGAGTTAAAGTGAGAAGCGTATAAGAGGATCTGGACTCTTGATCATCTTTAATCTCAAATTCATTCATAAATAGTATTTGATACGGGAGGATTGTTCCAGTTCCAGTGCATCTCATGCTAATGTGTATCCAGGGGCGGAGTCAGAAATTTTCATGAGGGGGAGCACATGATAAAATATAAATAGCAAAATAATGATATTATATTTATAATGTTCATACCTTTACAAAATCAATAATGACCTCGTCGAGTTTTCATTTTCTGAAACCTATTAATGATATCTTATTATCAACCTTGGTAAAAACGTCCTTTTCATCATCAACCATCAACCATGGGAGATAAATATGATTGGATTATGATATTACGACGTTTGGCTAGAGTAAAAATCAGATTTTGGGAGGTAAATTAAAAAATAAGATTGGATGGGTCCAAAGTAAGAAGGTCCAATTATAAATTAAATTAAAAAATATTTTATATTAAAATGTATTGGATGGGATTTGAACCCAAAACCACCTCCCTACATATAAGGCATGATCCAAGGGACTGTTTATGTGTTAAATTACATTAAATTAAATAATATTGTATAATAATTTATTAAAGTATATCTTTATAAATAAATAAATAAAAAACAGGGGGTGCCCAGGCCACTTCTGGCTCTATACTGGCTCCGCCCCTGTGTGTATCTAAGGGTGGAGATCTTTTCGTACGCCATTCACCTAACTCTCATTCTCACTGAAACCAAAACCCTTGTATATTAATGCATAAAAAGTTCAATTCTACAACTTATTATTGAATAAGTTAAAGATCTACACATGCATAGGCATAGTTAACACTTTTAAATCATTCATCTTTTGAATAAATCTTATAAATTGAAAGACAATGAATACGGTAATTCATTCACAAGTGTACGCAACCCACAAATTAAAAGGCAATGAATACGATAATATTCACTCACAAGTTTACGCAATCCATAAATTGAAAGACAATAAATATGACATTTTATTCCTATGTGCATGCAAAGTAAAAAATGAAAGACATAAAAAGAGGAATTCTAAAAATAGAATAAGCATAACCGGTTGGAGAATATAATTTTTGGGTAGCTTTTTTTTAGGATAAATAGAATTTACATAATTTGTGGTTACGTTTCTTTATTTAAGGGAATTTAAGAAATGAAAATCATAATTCATTAATAAAATTTAGCATGATGCCCTTTTTTTTTTTTTTGTGAAATTGCTATTTTTAATAATCCTTGGCTATTAGGACGTTTCTCATTTTTTTTAATTTTTTGTTGTTTTTACAAGGACTCAACTTATACAGAAAGTCTCTCTCTCTCTCTCTCTCTCTCTCTCTCTCTCTCTCTCTCTCTCTCTCTCTCTCTCTCTCTCTCTCTCTCTCTCTCTCTCTCTCTCTCTCTCTCTCTCTCTCTCTCTCTCTCTCTCGGACGGTTTAAATAAGAACTTTATAAATTTAAAAGAATAAAGAAACAACTTGTGGACTATATATGATGTGGGTCCTACACAATATTAAATCATATTTGATTCAATGGTGGGGTCCATTGAATCATATATGATTTAATATTATGTGGGACCCACATCATATGTGGTCCACAAAGTGTTTCTTTGTTCCTTTAAATTATGGGTGTTCTTGTATGATCCCTCCCCTATATATATATATATATATATATATATAGGGACAGGTTCAAACGAAAACGCTACATATTTAAGAAAACAAGAAAACTTTTTTCATGTACAAAATCATATATGATTCACATACAAAATCATATATGATTAGCCGCTATTTTTCCCGCAACTTAACCTACGGCAAAAGTTGCGCGTGTCCAACTTAACCTACTGTTTTCATTTTCCAAGAAAACGTTTTCAGAAAATGGAGTTGAGTTTTTATTCTCAGTTTTCTATGAAATTTTTTCAAAATGCGTTTAGTTGAAATGGTGGAGTTTTCATTTTTCATTTTCAGATTTTTAGAAAACGCGTTTAGTTGTGCATTTTCTACCTGTTTTCATTTTCCATTTTCCATTTTTTTTTCAAATTAGAAAGTGTGTGTACACACACAAGCACACTCACTGTCACACACACACACACACACACTCACACACTTTCACATACACGCACACACACACTTTCACATACACGCACACATACACACACACACACTTTCACATACACCCACACACACACACACTTTCACATACACGCACACACAAACACACGCGCACACTTTCACAGACACGCACACACACACACACACACTTTCACACACACACACACACACACTTTCACACACACATACATTTTCACTTTCACACAGACATACACACATTCACACACACACACACACATTCACACACACACACACATTCACTTTCACACACACACTTTCACTTTCACACAGACATACACACACACACGCTTTCACTTTCACACAGACATACACACACACTTTCAAGCGCGCACACACACACACACACAATTTCACTTTCACACAGACATACACACACACACACATTTTATGAAAACATTTTATGAGTGTGTATGTGTGTGTAAAAAAGTGGTGTGTGTGTGTGTGTGAAAGTGCGCGCGCGTGTGTGTGTGTGTGAAAAAGTGTGTGTATGTGTGAAAGTGTGTGTGTGGAAATGTGAAAGTGAAAATGTGTGTGTGTGTGTGTGTGCGCGCATGAAAGTGTGTGAAATTGTGTATGAGTGTGAAAGTGAAAGTGTGTGTGTGTGTGTGTGAAAGTGTATGTATGTGTGTGTGAAAGTGAGTGTGTGAAAAAGTGTGTGAAAGTGTGTGTTTGTGTCTGTGTGTGTGAAAGTGTATCTGTATATGTGTGAAAGTGAAAGTGTGTGTGTGGAAGTGTGAAAATGATGTGTGTGTGTGTGCGCGCACGTGAAAGTGTGTGAAATTATGTATGAGTGTAAAAGTGAAAAAGTGTGTGTGTGTGTGTGTGTGAAAGTGTATGTATGTGTGTGTGTGTGTGTGAAAAAGTGTGTGTGTGTGTGTGTGAAAAAAAGTGTGAAAGTGAGTGTGTGTGTGTGTGTGAAAGTGAAAGTGTGAGTGAAAGTGAAAGTGTGTGTATGTGTGTGTGTGTGTGTGAAAGTGAGTGTGTGTATGTGTGTGTGTGAAAGTGAGTGTGTGTATGTGTGTGTGAAAGTGGGTGAAATTGTGTATGAATATGAAAGTGAAAATATGTGTGAAAGTGTATGTGTGTGTGTGTGTGTGTGTGAAAGTGAAAGAGTGTGTGTGTGTGTGTGTGAAAGTGAAAGTGAAAGTGTGTGTGTGTTTGAAAGTGTATCCGTGTGTGTGTGAAATTGTGTATGAGTGTGAAAGTGAAAGTGTGTGTTTGTGTGTGAAAGTGTATATGTGTGTGTGTTTTTTGAAAGTGTGTGTTTGTGTGTGAAAGTGAATGTGTGTGTGTGTGTGTTTGAAAATGTGTGTGTGTGTGTGTGTGTGTGAAAGTGAATGTGTGTATTTGCATGTAGAAAATTATTTTGAAAATGAAAATTCTGAAAACTTAAAAAAGTTGTTTTCTAAATCTAATGTAAATTTAGAAAATGAAAATGAAATTTTTTTTAGATTTTTTTTGAAATTTAACGAACTAAACGCGTTTTCCAAATTTTCATTTTCACGGGAATTTTTTTCTAGAAAACAGAAAAAATTTCATCAACTAAACGCAACCTTAGCGTTTTCGTTTGAACCTCCCTTTATATATATGACCTTCTTTTGAAAACTCAGTAATTTATGATAACCTTAAGAACTATAGATCATGTGTTACTCTATATGGTTTCTTTTCATCTAAGAGTAGACTTTAGAATGTCGACTAAGAAATATTTGTTTCGCAATGTGATTGTTTCACGTTCACTCGGTTCACAATGTGAACCTTTCTGACATGTTTGTGAAACAAAAAATTCATGTAAAAAATTTTAACATTGTGAAATGAATACATATAAAACAAATGCATCATGAAAAAAATATATGTTAAGCAATACATTAAATACTATGTCTAGATAGAAAAAAAAAATGAAATAACACATAATGCATAAGTTCTCAAAGTTATCATAACTTCATGGGTTCTCAAATGACTAAGCCTTTATAATATGGATGTATGTATGTGTGTGTGTGTGTATATATATATATATATATATATATTATAAGGGGTTTAATAATTTGAGAATTCGAAACTTAGTGAGATCCATGAGAACTTCTATCTTAAAGTTTCGTTTAACATGATTTTTTTCCAATTAGTGATAGATTACCCAGGGATTCTCTGGGTGATCTGTTGGTATTTTCTCGAAAAACATGGAATTTTACTGAACCATTGGTATTTTCTGGATGATCCATGGATAATCACCGACAAAAAATTTCCTGAATAAATTTTGTGGATAAAAGTCATTTGTTATATAGTGCGTTAAGTATCTTCAAATGAAGATTCAAATGTGAATGTGTATGTATTGCAAATGATAACCAAAAGGGTAAAAAGTTACGCTTAAACTTATCAATTTATTACAAAACATATCCATAAATAACCATTATTAAAAATGTCTTCGATTAAAAAGTAAAAAACTTATTATAATGATAAAGTTACGCAACTTTATATAGAGTTTTACATGTGAAGTTTCACACATGTGAGTTATATAGGGTCTCTTGATCTGATATAGTGACTTATGCGGGTGTTCACTAGAATGTTGGGTTTTGAGATAGAGATTTGCGCGGACAATCCCACGGCTTTAGCTATTTGTTTTATGAGTTTGATATACGAAAATCCTCTCATTTTCTCTCATGTTTTGGCACCACAATCCATCCCAAACATCCTTTAATTCGCTAGATTCAAGTGTTCAACTTGAATTTGATTGTTGTATCTTCTAGACTAACGCCTATATTACTGGCAAATTTTTGTCTTAGGACACTACTTCCGTGCAGGCAGTGACGGAACTCCATAGGAGCCTTTGGGGGCCATGACCTCCCCGCTTTTTTCACTCATATACTGTAATAACCCGGATTCTAAATCGGGATTTTAATGTTTACAAGTTGCGTGGTTGGAACCTAACCTTCCAAACTTCAGGGATTGAAGTTGTAATTATGGAATTTAGATCATAAAGGGCGAAATTCCCTCATTTGGAATTAGTCGGCTGAAATTGTGTGTGTGTATTCTTGAGGTGCGATTGGGAGGTGAAGAGGAGCAAAGTGAAAAAACCTTGGAGGAACAAGAGTTTAGCAAGAAATCTCAGGTATGAATGCTCATTATCTTCATCCCTTTAACTAGTTGAGTCTAATAGATGATTATTGATTTGGAGTTTTATGTTTTGAGTTGCTGAATGATAGTTTGGAGTTCAAAATCATTAGTTATTGGGTTAATGGATTGGTATGGAAGTGTTCTTCAAGTTTGGTGATTCATATTTCATCCTAAGGGATTGAAATCAATGGAAATCACCATGAATGACCTTGAATTCATCTAAGGAGATGAAATACCATGAAATCAATGGATGGAATGGAAATGGTTGGTTAGTTGTTAATGTTGGTTTTATAAATGTTTGGGGCAAGTTTCCTATCAGTATTGTGGCTGGAAATTGGTGGAAATGGTGTTTTGGGGTTTCTTGGTTCGTGCAGGAAAGTGTAGGACAAATAGTGAGTCTCGCGACTTGGCCCGCGGCTTCAAGTCGTGCGGCAAGCCGCGTAACTCAATGTTTCAGCAAAAGTGGGATTTTTCTTAAGAGTTATTTAAGTGGGTTAAGTGGTGTCCTAGCCTAGAGGGTTTATAGGTGGGATGTATGGAAGTATAATTGGGTCATTAACTTGTAGTTAATTGCTCTAAATCAGGTGTTCGGTTGGTGAGATCGTAGTTGGAAAAGGGTATAAAGCGGTTTGGCAATTCAGGTGAGTTCCCTTCGTGTGCTAAACTCTTATAAACGAATGTTTTAAATTGAAATGTTTTAAATCATTCAAATTGGGCGGTGTGTGTGATCATGCTAGTCACGGTGTGTGTGACATTAAATATTTTACCGTTGCAACAGGTACATAAAAGTATGATTTAAGTGTGAGTTGGTATTCATTACTAACCGTTTTCTCTTATAAATGTCATGCATATTAACTATTGTTTTGGGAATTCACTAGACCTTATGGTCTAACCCTCTCTTTTATAAAACTGAAAATCTTTCAGGAAAGCACATGGTAGGATGTTCGGGTAAGGGCAAGGGGAAGCTGTGAGCCCTGGTGATAGAAGTGAGGTGCTATGCGTTTAAATAGTAGCCTAGTTAGTAGATGATTGTAATAATCTCAGTAGCTAGTTTTAAATTCCGCTGCAAACATTTGAGATTAAGTTTACTTTGGGACCATTTGTGTTCGGATTCGACAATATTTTAAAGCAATAGTATGTTATACCTTTGTTTTAGAATCGTGGTTGTTACATATACTATATATGTCCAATAGAAAACGAATAGAGTTTGGCTGTTGCAGTGGTTAACACCTTGTGTATACATTCAAAAGGTCGGGTTGTGGTATCGAATCCCATATGCTGTTTTTTTCAATTTCTATTTTTCCTTCCACATTTTGTATGTTTCTTCATGCATTATGATATTAAATTATTAATATCAAATATATATATATATATATGAGTAAATTACAAAATTTGTCCCTGTGGTTTGGTTAAATTTTGGATTGGGTCCCTTAAATTAAATAATTACAGACATGGTCATTATGGTTTCATTTTTGTTATGGATCAGGTCCCTCTTTTAACAGACGTTTAAAATCTCCGTTAACTTAGTGACATATTGATAATTTCGTTATGTTATGAAACTTTTAAATGATTTAAGGACCTATTTTACCAATTTCTAAAACTCAAGAAACTTTCTCCTCTCCAATTTTTTTTCGGGATTACCATGATTCCATGAACAACAACAAACCCAAAAAGTCAAAAAAAACCATGTCCAAAATCAAAATAAAAACAAAGATTCAAACCTGGAAAAAACAATTGAAGAACAAAATCAATACAAACCCATTTTTAAACAACATATATGATGCAATGCGGCTTGGACCAGATACACTACTAGAAAATTGAGTATTTTCAACGAAATTTTTCAACAGAAAATATCGTTGAAAATTTTCTACGAATTTTAGAGGGATCATTGACAAAACATAAATTTTGTACGAATTTTCGTTGAAAATCTCTCACAAAATGCATCTTCAATCAAAAACTTTTTGACGAGACATTCCGTTGAAATTTTTTTGGTTGAAAATGCATATATGTTTGTGAGAGATTTTCAACGAAAATTCGTTGAAAATTCGTAGAAATTTTATGTTCTGTCAATAATCCTCTAAAATTCGTAGAAAATTTTCAACGACATTTTCCGTTGAAAATACTCAATTTTGTAGTAGTGATACGATGATTCAAAACTGCAAACCTCATCGTAGAAAACGGTTTGATGAAAATACAAACTGTGAACCACTCTACGAAAGTTCTAAACCGCATGTTGCGGTGCTATGTGGTCGGTCTTTGCTGTTTAGATCAATGCCCCAAGTTTATATAATAAAAAAAACTACAATAATGAAAAGTATAATAATTAAAAACTACTTATTGTAATTAAAAGACAATAATTAAAAATTACAATAATAAAAATCATAATAATTAAAAGAGTAAATTACGTTTTTCATCCCTATGATTTGTTAGAAATTATGATTTTCGTCCTTGTGATTTTCGTCCCTATAATTTGTTATTTTCGTCCCTATGATTTGTTAGAAATTATGATTTTCGTCTTGTTATTTTCGTCCTTATTAGTTATAATTTATTGTTATTTTCGTTCATGTGGTTTATAATTCTTTACTATTTTCGTCCGTTGTACTTAAGAAGATATGTATTACTTCCGGGACGACAATGACGATAAATTACAAACAACATGGATGAAAATAGCAATTTTTATATCATAGAAACAAAAACCGTATTTAACAAACCATCGGGACGAAAAATTTAATTTACTCTAATTAAATTAGAAATATAAGAGCTACATTTTATAGTAATAAAAACTAAAACTTATAATAAATTAAACCTAAAAAATAATATGGATTTCGTTCTTTTGATTTCGTTTAATTCAGAGTAAAATAACGTTTTTCGTGTCTGTTGTTTGTAAAAATAATACGGATTTCGTCTTTGTGTTTTTAAGATTGTGGTTTGTTATAATCGGGTTTGAAATAAACAAAGTTGAAAAGTATGAGGGTGTTATTGTTAATGATCCGAAGTTGAGGGGTAAGGATTGGAAATTGAGATCACCTCCTTGTAATCAAAAAATTTGGTCCAATTATATCATTCCCATGCTTTAAATGCAATTGAGATCACCGCCTTGCTTTCTCTTCTCTTTATATTTGTATTTTCAATTTGGAAGGCGTAAGAAAAAGAAGGTGGTTTTGGTCTCGGTGGTGTTAGAAAGAGAAAGAAAGAAAGGACCTATGGTTGGATTTTGGTAAGAGTTGTTTCATATGTATGTATATAAATATATGTGTATATCTCTACATATGTATATATGTCTATAGAGGAAAGTTCAAATGCGAACTCAAATTTGGTTGTAAACATAAGAATAAATGAGAGTGTGACACGTATCAAAATAAACAATATTCAGACTGAATATACAAAGGAATATTCTGAATATAGTATATATTCAGTCTGAATATACAAAGAAATATTCAGACACGTATCAAAATAAACAATATTCAGACTGAATATACAAAGGAATATTCTGAATATAGTATATATTTAGTCTGAATATACAAAGAAATATTCAGACTGAATATTCCAGACTGAATATTCTATTTGTATATTCAGACTGAATATATACTATAATATTTCTTTGAACGGGACACGTGTCGCACTCTCATTTGTCCTCACGTTCACAACCAAATTTGAGTTCTCATTTGAACCCGTCCCTATATATATATATGTATATATATGCATGTGGGTGTATATATATAAATCATATATATGACGTATATATATGTGTGTTTGTATTTATATATGTATACATATATGTGAAATACATATATTGTATATATAGGTGTGTTTTGACGGATGTTTATAGTTTACGGTTATTTTCAGGTTTAGACCGGTAAACTATTATTTGATTTAGTTATTGCATATTTGGAGTCCAAAATGTTAGGTGACATAGAATTAGCTTAAACGGGACTGATGTGAGTTTTTATAAAAGAGCTTTATGAACTGAATTGCATATAATTCAAACTATTTTACTTTGATATTATTTATGATATGAAATCATATTTTGTGTTGTTGAAAGAAAGTTAAATTATGTGAGTTTTACTTGGAAAAATGCTTTCTATGCATAGCTGGTTGTACATACTTCACTAAAATGTTTCTGCTTATTGGACAAAACATTCTGGAAGAGATTTTGGGTTAAAACAAGTTTTTAGGAAAAACGTTCGAAGTCATCGCATCCTTAAGAGTCGACAACTGGGTCCTCACATCATTGTGATGAGTTGAAACCTGGTCCTCGTATCTTTAGGATTCGATAACTTAATTCCTCGCATCCTTAAGATTCGATAAATTTGGTCCTCGCAGCATTGTGATGAGTTGAAATTTGATTTCTCGCATCTTTGGGATTCGATAAACAAGGGTTCTCGCACCAGTGGGATGCGATAACTTGGATTCTCGCACCATGTGGATCCGATAAACTTGATCCTTGCATCAAAGAGACCCGACAAACTTGATCCTCGCACCTTTAGGATGCAACAACTAGGTCTTCGCATCTTTGAGATGCGATGACCTGGGGCGCGCAACTATAGGATGCGATATTTCAGTTGTCGTGATAAGTTGATGCGATACATTTTCAAATACAGTTGGATATGATGAAAACTCCGGTCGTCGTGTTAGTTAATACGGTACACGCATATCGTATTAATGGGACACGATCACCTTTATATTGCAGGTCCATACGATCAGGCGTGTATCGTATGGGATGTCATATATGAGACTCTTCACTTTTGTTGTACATACGATCGGGCGAGTATCGTGTGAGATGATGTCGTATAGGAGACACATCACTTATGTTGAGAATGATGCAGCTTGTGGGAAGCATCATATGGGATGAAGTAATGCAGTTTATGGGAAGCATTACGTTGTATGAAAATGATGCAGTTTGTGGGAAGCATCATAAGTTTATGAGAAAATAGAAAATATCGTTTTGAAGATTTTAAAGGAATTGAATTGGGGTTTTAACTGAGTCTATTTTGTGGAGACCAGTTGTTATTATAAAACTATTTGAAAGTTTACTTCTAGGAGAATTGTTAAACGGGACCTCAATGTTGTGAGGTAAAAAGGGATATTTGTATATCGAAATAAAAGAGGGGATTACTGGTATTTGTCATGAAACATTATCTTTTATTATTCATGATCGTGTTTGTGAATTGGGGTTATAAATCATTTTAAATGATTTTTGAGCATGTTATGCTAACAGAGATTTACTCACTAGACCTTATGGTCTAACCGTCATTTTGTTTTCAGACATGTGTCTTTCAGGGTAAGCATGTTAAGAGAAAGAAAAGGGAATATGTGTTGGGCGTTAATATGCTACCTTCTATGTGGAGTAATTGATGAAGAGTCAATGAATGATGTATGATTTATATCTTAATCAAGTTATGTATTTGATCGAAAATTTCGTAGGTTATTTTATTCGTACGATTAGGTACGTCTGGGACCCAATGTGATTTATCATGCGGTTATGTTATAAATGCAATTTGCATTTATATGGATTATTTGGGACGGGTTGTTACAGTTGGTATCAGATCCTGAGTTTAAGAGATGTAGGTATTCAAATTGATGCCTAGACTTAAGCTAGGAAGTATGTTGCATGATAATATGTCCATGTCTTGCGTAGAACCTTTAGGGGTATTAAATATAATGAGTTAAAAGGACGGTATGTGCGGTAAATTCAAATTACCGCAATCGAAGTAATCATGAATTTACAGGTGCATATTTGTACTCTAAATCACAGGGTTAATTTACACTTTAATAAACCACAAGGCTTGTGGCGTACTGGTTAAGGCTTGTGGGGGATGAGTCTAGATAACCCATCTACCCCAAGTTCAAATCCAGACGCAAACAACTTGGGGCCACTGAGAAATTATCTTAGTGCTGTATGCTTTAGCAGTCTTAAAATTTTCAGGAATTAGTCTAGGCAAATGCCTAGGATACCCTTTCCAAAAAGAAATTACACTTTAATATATAATTAACCAATTAAATTTGATTATTTATTATTAAATAAATATCAAATAAAATTAGCAGTAGTAGATATCAACTAAAATGAGATCAACTGTAATAAATATTAAATAAATAAAGTTAGCAATACCATTTTTTACATTGAAAAATAGTAAACGCAGAAAAAGTTATATTTAAAAAAAATTACAAATCTTTTAATGATATATTTTTTTTCCATTGAATATAACCACAAATTAAGTTTAATGAGCTTAGAACATCTTTGTAGCAACTTATTGAGCTTAATTAAGCCGCTACAAATAGAGCTTAAGCTCATTAAGCTTAATAAGCTGCTACAAAGAGTCCCTAAGCTCATTAAGCTCAATAAATTGCTTTTACATGATTGTTTGGAAGAAAAAACCCATAAATAGAAAGGATTAAGCACCTTTTTCTCCAACAATAAACACACAAAAAAACCCACAAATAAAGAGGATGCTCAAAAAAACCTTATAAAAAACCCTGAAACACACCAAAAAAATCATATTTGTAAGGTTTGGTGAATTGAATAGAAGGTGTGAAACAGGAACAAATAGAAATCGTGAAGTTACCTGATGGTGAATTTGAATGGAAGCTGTGAAACAGGAACAAACAGAAATCGTGAAGTTACCTGGTCTGCAATGGAAGAGCGATAGAAAGGGAAGAGATTTAACTGAATAAGGAGGTGCTACGAGAGAATGAATGGACATGTTGAGAGGAGAGAAACCATGATTGCACTCTAGATAGAACCAAACGTCATTTTCAGTTTGGTGTTAGCATTAGGAAAATGAAGGGTCATTTAAGAGATTAACAGATTATATATTGTTGGATTGTACAAGATGCTTAAAAAGGTTGATTTTAAGACTTAATCAGATTTGCTTTGTTAAGTAGTATAGATATAGATATGTATATATATTTCGGTTTTCTGAACGAATCAGGTGGCTAAATATTAAATCCAATCTAAACCCAAACTTTTCCTAAAAAGTCGGTTTTCGGATTTCGTGACATTCGGGTTTTACATAAATACCTTATTTTCAGTTCAGATTTGGATTTCAGATCATTCGAGTTTTACACAACTATAGGGACCATTCTGTAATTGTTGATTAATTCTTGATCTTTTTGTACGATGAAATCAAATTGAAACCCACCCTTAACAAATTGCCGATCCAAATTCATCCAATTTACACACGCAACAGGGAAAATGCAGAGCTTAGCGAGAAGACAAGGTGATTGCTCTCGATTTTTCATCAATGAATTCAAACGAAGAACAAGAACAAGAACCCTAAGTAGTAGTAGCAGTAGCAGCTTTCTCGCCAATCATTCGATTACCGATGATCCTGATTCCTTTGTGAGTCCAACTTTAATTTGAATTTATCACTTGATTACATGATTTTGATGATTAATTTGGGGGAAATTGATGAATTTTTACAGGTATTAGTGGAAGGTAATGCAGGTTCGAGAACCGTAGTTCTCAATAGACCATCTTTCCTCAATGCGCTCAACACTTCAATGGTTTGATTACTTCCTTCTGTATGTGTTTTTTTTATAGTGTTTGAGATAATTATGCGCTGATATGTGTTGATGATGAGTTCAATTGTTTGTGAATCGGGAAGGGAGATAGAGGGGTTTAACTAGCATAATCATTTGTTTAATCAAATAGATGAGAAATAGAACATAATCCTCGATTTGCATGTATGGAGATCTTATTATTGTTGATTGATTAACATTTCAAACAATTATACCTTTCACTTATTGCTTGCTTAGTAAAACTAATTTGTAAAAATGAAAAAAATAAAGGATCTTCATGTGTGCCAACTTTTGATTTACAATATGTTTGGTCAATAATGGTGTTTATATATGCATTTCCACTGTTTTTCTTGCAAATTTTCAAATTTGTTTTAGGTCTAAAAATAAAGGTCAAGAGCAGTGTGTTCAATTTTGTGACAGAAGTAAATGAGATTTTCAAGAAACTACATTTTGGTTTTTGGGGTTCATCCTACTAATCTACATTTTTAAATTAACAGAGATTTGGTTACAAATTCAACACCATTATTTTTTATGTTCAGTTTTATTATGAGTTTAATTTAGGTGAAAGTTTCTTCTCCAAAGTTGAAGTAGTTAATTTCTTATCTGTTTTGAAGTTGAAAAATTAGTCCATTTTACTCCTTATATCAAGCAGGATCTCTTGAAATTTAGAAAAACTTATCAGTTCTTTTGTCATGGGTTTTTGAAGCAATAATGCTACTTTAATTTTCTCTCATTTCTAGTGTAGTTTCTTTCTTAAATTTAGCTCTTATATTCCTTTGCTCATTTGAAGTATTTACAGAGGTATTTGGACTGATATTATATATTTTTAGCCACCTTGGTCTTGATAAACTTTCAAGCAGAATAAATTTCTCTATATACACTAAGGTTCAAGATTTACACATATCTTCTTGAACAAAGTGCAAAGCGGTCCTTGTGTTTTCTCGTGATCTGGCCAAATCTAGATCAATAATTATGCATGGTAATATGGGTATCTTGTCTTTTATACATATGTATGAACTCATCAAAGTAACGTTCAAAATTATGGTCAAGAAGATAAAATAGTATGTTGGTTGAGATTTCATTAGTTTTCCAAGAAACTCAAATACTCGGATGATCTTTTAAGTGTTCAATTGATTGGGGACAACCTATCAGCAAACTCTTCCATATAATGCGATTACCGAAAAAATTGACGCTTTAACTTATTATCCTGGTGGCGTGTGGTCACTGCTGGAAATCTTCAGGGAAACCGGTTGCATAAACTATACAAAAGTTGGGAAGATAACACTGATATAGGTTTTGTGGTAATGAAGGTAACTTTATGAACTTATGCCACACACTTTGTTTTACTTTTCTCCATTTTTGTTTAATAACTTTCTTGATGTATTTCCATGAAGAACTAATTCATAGCTCTGTGTTTCTTTTGTAGGGCAGTGGCAGGGCTTTTTGTGCTGGTGGGGATATTGTTTCTCTCTATGATATGTCAAAAAAAGGTATAAAAACAGCCACTTTAATCTGTAAGCAGTTTAATTGGCGCAATTAATAACATTTCTGACCGGTATGCTTAGTGACAGTGTGCAGCATCAGTACACCTTCTAAGTGATTTAATTTATAATTTTGGGTTCTTTAGTCTTTCTTTCTTTCTTTCTTTCATCTCTCTCTCTCTCTCTCTATAAATATATATATATGTATATCTGTCTCTCTTGTATCTTTGTAGTATTGACATCCACGCAAACTCAAATTCACCTCGTGCAGGCAATATTGAAGGATGCAAGGAATTCTTTTGGACGCTATATAATTTTATGTACCATGTTGGTACGTATTTAAAGCCACATGTAAGTACAACAATGCTGTTTTAGTAAAAGGGTTTAGTAACTCACAATTACTATAGTGAGCTTTGATAAACATCTGTCAACGATTTTGGACCATTGAGTAGATTTCTAATGTGTCTTTTTAATCAATCTCAGAGAACATTTCATGAAAAGTTGGTACAATTGGAACAGAACTTAATCATCTTAGATGAATTGACATTCCTTCCTAAGAGCACGTTAGAGTTTATCTTTTCAAGTTAGGTTTATATATAGTGGCTTTTTCAGAAAGCTATCGTGTTGAAGAATGGACTGAATGAATAAAGGAAGTGTGTACTTTCATCAAAATATATAAATAATAAGAGAAACAAGCTTGATGCTAATCGTGATGTGCTTTTAGAAGCTAAATATCTCTATTATATTGGTCGTGGTGTACTGGTCCTCACAAAGCACGGGTTATTTTAATAAGCCATGTTTGCTTCAGAATGATGATTATTCAGAACCAGACTGATCGTCTTCATGTAGGTGGCTATCTTGGATGGGATTACCATGGGTGGAGGGGCTGGTGTTTCCATTCCAGGAACGTTCAGGGTTGCAACTGATAAAACTGTAAGCATATGCATATGTTTCTTATGTTTTATGTTTTACTATTAATAGTAGGGCCTGTTTAATTAGCAGCTTAATGAGCTTAATGGGACTTACTTATTCATTTGGTAGTGGCTTGATGATATAGAAAGAGGCTTATTCAGTAGCTTCTAGGGGGTGGAGCTTTATTCAGAAAGCCATGTTTTCCAAACCAGCCCTTCCCTATTTAGAAAACACGCTCATTCCATTTATGAAAAAAAAACCTCCCAAACAAAATTCCAATCTATATAAACAGATTAATCCACACAGACAGCTTTATCCATACAAGACTTAATGAAAAAACCAACCAAACTTCCCCTTAGCTTGCTTCCAATTTGATGTCTGAATGTGTATCAAGTAGTGTTTCTCTCTCTCTCTATATATATATGTGTGTGTGTGTGTGTGTATATATAACAGCCCTTGTAACATGCAGTTTTAATTGTTCTACTACTGTGCAGGTTTTTGCTACACCTGAAACATTAATTGGTTTTCATCCTGATGCTGGGGCTTCCTTTCACCTTTCTCATCTTCCTGGTTATTTAGGTATATGTTAGTAACACGGAACACAATTTCATCTTACTGAAACTGCTCATAAATTTTAAAGTAACTTTTTCTTTTTTAACAATTTGAGGACCCAATTTCTCTATCACTTCATAACATCATAAAATGATTAAACTTCTATGATTGACATAATGATTTTCTAAAGAGAAAAATGGCACAAATAGCCATTTCAGCCAACCAAATTTACCTCTTAGCCATCCTCAATTATTTGTGACATTTTCCCTTTTCTAAATTAGCAGCATTACTACTTAGCTCATCATTAGTTAACAATACTTAAAGGAAAATTCTATATATATATATATATGCAGGGGAGTATTTGGCTCTAACAGGAGACAGGCTGAATGGAGTAGAAATGATTGCATGTGGACTTGCTACACACTATTCACTCAGCGCAGTTCGTCCTTTTGGGCCTTTTTCTTAATTTTGACATCATTATTTATTTATTTAACCGGGTTTTGTGAGAGAAATATGATCACTGTCCACAGAATCTTCTGCCAATTGAAGAATGTCTCAAGACTCTGATAACCGATGATCCTTCTGTAATTGAAACCTCTCTTCAAAAGTACAGTGATCTTGACTATCCTGATAATACCAGTGTTATCCGAAGGTATGCTTTTATCACCTTCTATAAAAATTATCATTTATTTAGGATTGGTAAAATGATTTATAATTTTATATTAAAATATTCCAATTGTCACTTTTGACTGTAAATTAATGTTCTTTTTCATTTTTTTAAGGATTGAAACGGTCGATAAATGTTTCAGCCATGATACTGTTGAGGAAATCATCGATTCGTTGGTAAAGTTGGAACCTTTTTTAAACCTTAAGTTTCAATATTTTATTTATGAAAACTTACTTAAATGAAAAAATATTTGGAAAAACCAATAGGAAAGTGAAGCTGCGAAAACTAATGACGGGTGGTGCCATTCCACCTTGAAGAAACTAGAATTAGCATCACCATTAAGCTTGAAAGTTGCCTTGAAATCAGTAAGTCTCTTAAAAGATAAAAGCTTGGTTCCATAACCCAAAAAGTTAAAGAGTTTTTTTATAAATTATATTACGTTTTCTTGTCGTATTCAGATACGTGAAGGGCGGTTTCAGACTTTTGATCAGTGCTTAATTCGTGAATACCGAATGTCGGTACAAGCAGTTTGCGGCCAGATATCGAGTGATTTCTGTGAGGTATATATTGGTTATTGCTGTTATTTGTTTCATTTACTTTTCAAGATTATCTTTTTTTTTTATCCAATGGGATTACGTTATGAGCTAATATCATCATCAGGGTGTTCGAGCACAAATGTTGGATAAAGATTTTGCACCAAAGGTATCAACTTTTTGTATTGAGGGGGTGTTTGGATGAGCTTATTGACTTATAACTTATCACCGGTGTGGAAAAGTGCTTATGAAAAGCTGATAAGTTAAAAATATTTACTTCTTGAAAAACAACTTATCTCTGGTTTGGCACCGGATAAGTTGTTTTATCCAAACACTCAGATTAACTTATTACCGGTGCCACACCGGAATAAGTCAATAAGCTGTTTTGATAAGCTCAAACAAACACCCCCTGAGAATATCTTATTTCAACTTCCAAATCACTTAAATGATTTTGCAATTATTATTACATCGTATCTGCTAGACTTGGACCATTTTGTTGCGAATCTAAATCAACCATGTTCATCATTCTTGATGATCGATTCATGTTTCTATCTGATAGAAACAGTGCCGCACAAAAGCCTATGTTGTGTGCGTGTGTTTATAATACAGAAGAGAGAGAACAAAGTATAGATAAAGATAATAGATATCAGATTAAGTTGAAATAGAGATATACAGCCCCTATATATAATTAATGAATCGGTGCCATTGAACAGACACAACGATTCAAAAGGAACTGCTTTGTGATTACATAACATCTTTATTTTATTTACACAACAGTCCTCTTACTTTAATAAATTATATACAAGTCACTTAACTAAACTAACGATACTAATGTTAATAATACTTAACAGCCTTTCATGTTTTATCATTAATTCCAACACTCCCCCTTAATGATAAAACATAGTCTTCACTTCTTCAGTCATCAGAGCCTTGATCCGTATCCATCTTATCACCGTCATTTTCTTCGATTCCCTCGAATGAAACAATCAGTGTTTCACCATCGTCAAACTCTATTTTCCCTAGTTCCATACGTCTTGCATCCAATCCAATGCAGTCTCGTATCTCTTCTTTCTTCATGGGTTCCTTTATGCCGGTATCTTCACTTCCTCCAGGTAAGTCTTCTCCTTTTGGTAGTCCTACAACCTCACTCTTTCCTGCACCTGCATCCACTTCTGCATCTGGTGCTGCACCCTTGCTTTCTCCCGCAATTTGTGCTAACTCATCCTTCGAGTGTCTCTTGGCTATCTCGTAGTATGCCTCCAAAAGTCCAAGGTGTGTCACATACACCTTCTTGATACCATCTGCAAAATCATTTGGAAAACCCAACACTTTTGCTACATCTTCCCACTTGTTTTTCGTGGTCACATACACATGACCTCCAAATCCTTGTACGGTTAAATAGATGTTCAACAAACACATCTCAACTCCATTTATTTTGACTGGAAATATTCTTTCTTCATATTCCAAGTAGTCTTCATAGAACCACTTCAACAATCCTTCAAAATGTCCTTTCACAAGGCTTTCACAACCTTCTTTGATCTCGTCCTCACTAAGCATCTTCATGAAGCCTATTAAACCTTCAAATTCACTTTTGGTTGGCACCTTTCCAACCCTTTTATCATCTAAAATTTCTTCTCTTGACAATTCGTCACATGAGTTGTAATACTTGAATACTTCATTGATTGCCTTTTCTTGTATGCAATCTAATTTATACAAATCTTCGTTCTTGCACATGCCATCCATATCATTGACTTCCTCTTCCTCTTTATCATATTCTTCTTCAAAGGCTCTTTCAAGAATGGCTTTTGTGTTTTGGAGTCTCACCCTAAATCCTTGCACAATTAACTGTTGAAGGCTCAACACATTTAGTGCACAATTTGGTACTAGATAAACCCCTGATATTAGGTAGTTTCTTGCCTTGGCTGACACCACAACTTCACCAAATCCTTCAACGTTAATTCCCATATTACCTGTGCCAATAGATCCTTTCTTGAAATGCTTAAACAAATCTATGTTTGCTGTCATATGGCGTGGATACTCATATGATATATACCAGATTTCGTTCCACCCATGTTCATCTGACCCGACTACGGTCCAATTCGGTGTGGGTATGATTAAATTATCAGAAAAAGTCCTTGTTATCTTTTTCTTTAAACCACCCCCTAATTCCTGTAAGTTTTTTTTCCTGAAGAAAACTCTTTTATTCATGTTTGGACAACCCCAATACATATGTCCACGAGAAAAACAAAGATAGCACCGTGCTTTCTACAAGTGGGAAGATGTAGCAAAAGTGTTGGGTTTTCCAAATGATTTTGCAGATGGTATCAAGAAGGTGTATGTGACACACCTTGGACTTTTGGAGGCATACTACGAGATAGCCAAGAGACACTCGAAGGATGAGTTAGCACAAATTGCGGGAGAAAGCAAGGGTGCAGCACCAGATGCAGAAGTGGATGCGGGTGCGGAAAGAGTGAGGTTGTAGGACTACCAAAAGGAGAAGACTTACCTGGAGGAAGTGAAGATACCGGCATAAAGGAACCCATGAAGAAAGAAGAGATACGAGACTGCATTGGATTGGATGCAAGACGTATGGAACTAGGGAAAATAGAGTTTGACGATGGTGAAACACTGATTGTTTCATTCGAGGGAATCGAAGAAAATGACGGTGATAAGATGGATACGGATCAAGGCTCTGATGACTGAAGAAGTGAAGACTATGTTTTATCATTAAGGGGGAGTGTTGGAATTAATGATAAAACATGAAAGGCTGTTAAGTATTATTAACATTAGTATCGTTAGTTTAGTTAAGTGACTTGTATATAATTTATTAAAGTAAGAGGACTGTGTAAATAAAATAAAGACGATTATGTAATCACAAAGTTCCTTTTGAATCGTTGTGTCTGTTCAATGGCACTGATTCATTAATTATATATAGGGGCTGTATATTTCTATTTCAACTTAATCTGATATCTATTATCTTTATCTATACTTTGTTCTCTCTCTTCTGTATTATAAACACACGCACACAACATAGGCTTTTGTGCGGCACTGTTTCTATCAGATAGAAACATGAATCGATCATCAAGAATGATGAACATGGTTGATTTAGATTGGCAACACATTTTACTTCAGTATATGTTGGAACTTCCTTTCTCTCTTTAAGGGCGCTTTTGAAGAGTAATCTAATAAGATTCCACATATTCTGATATAGTATTAGAGTCGAGGTCTACTATCGGGGGACATCTATGTCCAGCTAGCCTTAGTTGGAGGGGGCATCTTAGAGTTCCATATCGGTTAGCCGTGGACCTTTCTAGTTCAATATGGGTGGGTTTGGTACACTGGATAGGCTAGACCAGGGATCACTGTTCCATGGTTCCACGTTTGGAAGGACTATTATGTGGAACAAACAGGAACAAAAAAGAACAAGTTTGTTCCACTTCCACCCCTAACCCATGGAACAATATGGAACAGATCTATAATTTACCAACATAAGATCAAAATAATACTTAATTCTCTTCTAAAGCATCAAATACGCATCACTCTTTACATTCTATTCTTTTTTTTTTAAATTTTATTTATTGTATTTTATGTTCTTTAAATGGTCACTTTACCAATACCATCTTCAAAATATTAATTTTTGTATGGTTTTTATATTTTGATTAATTTATGTAATATATTAAATATTAATAATAAAAATAATAATATAGAAAAGATATAAAATAAAAACTGGAAACTAGATAAACCTTTTATTTTGTGGTCATTTTGTTGTTTTGACGAAGACTTTCTAATGATATATTTTGTTATAAAAATATTTATTTTACTATAATTTAATAAAACTACATAAATTAATCAAAATATATAAACAACACATCAAGGGTAAATTGGTTATTTCGTTTGTTCTATTCTGTCTTATCCAGTTCTCCTACCAAACGTTGAACATCTGTTATGTCTTGTCCTATCTGGTGTACCAAACACACTGTATATGTTGGAATCTCCCTTCTGTTCTCAAAGGATTTTTCGGAGAGTAATTTGATGGGGTTCCACATATTCTAACATGTTATTAGAGTATGGGGACAATCTATCTCCAACTGGCCTCTGTTGGAGGGGGTGTGTTAAAGAGTCCAATATTGGCTAGACATGGATAGGGGTGAGCATTTGGACCGAACCGGCACCGAACCGGTTTGGAACCGGAACCGAAAATGCGATATTATTAGAACCGATAACCGGACCGTATAGGCAATACCGGTGGGGTGCCGGTACCGGTTCCGGTCCCGGTTCCGGTCCCGGTTTTCCGGTCAAAAACCCGGTTGGAACCGCTTTATATTAAAACCTATTATTTCAATTATGAATTAACAATATACAAATGGACAACCCTAAAACACTTTAAATCTTTCAATTTATACCATAAATATGATATGGCTAATTTTTTTATGATTTTTTTGCTCTAAATCAACACGTTTAAAATTTATATATATATATATATATGAGTTGTTTGATCAACAAACTTCAAAATTCATACTTTTATTACCACCACCAACAAAATAACATCACAATTACCAATACACCCCCCCCTCCTTTGCATCGTGTGTACAATAAAATTGAAATCTTGATTTACGTTAAAGAATTTAATTGATTGTGGACTTTGTATAATGGCGTAAGACAATTGTTATTCCGGATAAAAAGTTGGGATTTTTACTTTTTTTTATGGTTATATTATGACACATTAATGATTAATAAATCAACGATAGGTTATTTATATGGTTATGTTGCAAAAGATATGTTTGTTAAATTTTGAAAGGTTATTTTGAGATATTAGAAAACATAATAAATTAATTAAATTAGGATTAGATACTCATTTAAAATTCCGGGCCGGTTCCGGTTAATTACCCGAAAAATTTGGCACCGAACCCGGTTTGGAACCGAAACCGAATATGGAGGATTTGAAGAACCGAAAACCGGACCGGTTGGACTATACCGGTGCCGGTTCGGTCCCGGTTCGGACCGGTTCTTATGGGTCAAATGCTCACCCCTAGATATGGATCTTTCTACTTAAATATATGTTGGAATCTTTCTTCTATCCTCAAGGGCTTTTTTGGAGAGTAATCTGACTGGGATCAATGCATTCTCACATGGTATGAGAGCCAACATCTGCAATATAGAACATTTGTGCCCGTCTAGCCTCCATTGAAGGGCACATGTTAGAATACCACTTGGGAATTCAATATATTTTGGAGAGTAATCTGATGGGGTTTCACGTATATTTTTTTAGTATCCTAGGCATTTGCCTAGACTAATTCTTGGCAATTTTAAGACTGCTAAAGCATGCAGCCCTGAGATAATTCCCCAGTGGCCACAAGTTGCTTGCGCCTGGATTCGAACCTGGGGTAAATGGGTTATCTAGCCTTATCTCCCACAAGTCTTAACCAGTATGCCACAAACCTTGTGGTTGGTTTCACGTATTTTCACATAATATATATTGTATTATAGGTTCTTCGGTTGGTAAACCTTTGTTCATTATTTTTTTGCAGTGGGACCCACCGAGCTTAAAGCATGTATCACAAGACATGGTGGATCAATACTTCTCTCCGTTAACTGCACTCGAGCCTGAACTGGATTTACCTACGAAGCAACGAGAGGCATTTACGTAAGCGGATACGGAAAAAAAAATTGGTGAACATCTTGTATTCTTTTAGAGCATCTCCAACAGCTTCCCCAAAATGGGGAAAATGGAGAAAATGGGGATTTTGAGCGAGTATTTTGCTCCAATAGCTTCCTCATAATCATCTCCAAAATGGAGAAAGTAGGAGAGAGAGTGTTTTTTTCTCCAAATATGGAGTTCAGTCCAAAAATGATTACCAAATGAGATGACCAGTAGGAAACTTTGAAAAATAAATATTTAAAGAGAGAAATAATATTATAATATCATAATCAATATTATAATATCATATTTAAATGTTAGATGCTCTTTTTTTTTGAACGGCAATAACACACACACACACACACGTTCCTGGGGTATCTGGAATCCATTCGGGCACCCGACTAATCCCTGCCGACCAGGACCCACCACAGAGTGATAGGCCAAGGTCTGGATATCGCCACATGCAGCCGCAGAATTCGAACCCGGGTAGTCAGGGATAACATCCATTGACCCTCCAGGATGTTACCTTACCAGTGAGCTAGACATGCTTTGATTGTTGGAGATGCTCTTAGTTAGCCATTTAAAGTTTTTCGTGCCTGTTTTTTGAAGATCCAAAGATTTTGTAGGAAAACCATGTACATAGGAACATCACCTGATTTTTTGGTGATGTTCAAAGAGTAGATTTTGCATAAATCAGTGACGGATTCAGAATTTTTTCAATTAACATATACATTTTCATCACAATTTTTTTTTACGTTTCTAGATTTCAAATTTTTTCGAATGGATACCTATAACAACAGAGACAATCGTTTTACTATTTGGAAAAGATTAGATGTCAGGTCTGTATATATCTTATATAGACAAGAATATACTGGCCTTCTTTGGTATTTACCGTAGGATGAGAAACATAGTTTACTCTAAAATTTATGTATTTAGAGGAGGGATGATGTTAAATCGTATATCTTTTAACACGTGATATGTAAGGTCCATGGTCCATTCATATAGACCATAAGAAGTGTGTCCGTTCAATGCGACACGGTACATTTATATTTCTTCTGTCGATTTTATTTTACGATTTGTGTAGTTTGAGAGATCAAGAGAGTCTTCTGTTGGTTATAAGTTTTATGAACTATTTTACTGTACTAATAATAGGGCTCAATATTTATGTTGTATTTGAATATGTTTGTTTAAAGGTTATGAGCTAGTTTTATAAAGTTCAAAGTATTAATAAGTTGTATGTATGTAATAATAAGTTGTTGTATGTAATAATTGTTTGAGCTTGGGCTCCAAAGGTCACCAGTACCAGTACCAGGAGGTCCCAGGTTCAAATCCATGGAGGGGTAAAAAAAATCCCCTTGTGGCCACGGAGGTTCAAATGCGGTGACTCCGGGCTACCCGCGAATCGGGTAGTTGCCCTGGGGTTAGTCGGCTCGCAAAGCGGGTTGGATATGCAGGTTAATAAAAAAAAATAGTATTGTACAGATATCCTCACATGTAAATACATTCGTAATTGCAATTATGAAAACCATGCTAAAAAAAAGAAAAAAGAGTTTATCTATCAATATGTACATCAAAAAAGAATACAATATCCTTTTAACTTTTTATACGTATATTAAAGTTTTAATTATATTTAGAGTAAATAACGTATTTGGTCCCCATGGTTTGTTAAAAATTGCAATTTTCGTCCTTATGGTTTAGATATTACGGTTTTCGTCTCTGTAGTTTGTAAATCATTGCTATTTTTGTCCTTATATTTAGATATTATTGTTTTTTCAGTCCTCATGGTTTGAATTTCTTTACTATTTTGGTCCCTATTATAAAAATTGAAAAACTTTGTATGCATTATTATTAATATGTACATAATACTTTAACACTTGTATTCTTGAAAAATGAACGAGTTTTTAAGAGGTAAAACCAAATACTTTATAGTACAATGTAGATAAAACTCATTATTATAAAATATTTGGCTCAAAATATAAACATTTGGCTGGAATTCGTTTTTTTTTTTTTCAAAATGTATCATATTATAGGTTTTTATCGAGCGAAAGATACAAAATAAATCAGATTGATTAAAAGCAGTATGTTGAATATTTTGGTTTCTTCTTCCTCTATCTCATAGGTACAAATGTACAGTGTACACTGAATCAATCGAGAATTTTTTCTTCATTTTGAATTCCTTTCAAGGAAAATCTCGAATTGGATCCTATAACTTTTGTGCATCTCATCTCAACCGAAATCAAACAAAAGCTATTCGACAAACTCACATCTCTTCGAAAATTTCAATGGCTTCTTTTCATCAATAATTATCACACAAATTCTCGAACCCTTTTTCACTTTCATTACTGACATTTGAACGTAGTTTACACGAACTACGAAATATTAGTGACGAAACCACCACTCGACATCGGATGGTACAAATATAAAAAAAATAGGAACAAAAGAAGGCCAAAAACAATCATGAAAACACACAAAGATGCAGCTTTCATTAATAAATAAATAAAAACTAATAAGCTTGTTTTTAGGCTTTTATATGAGTTGATATCATTTGGTGTGTTTGCATATCACCAAAATTGTGCTATTTCAATTCCATCATCTGCCTGCATAAAAACATCAATTACCATTATAATATATTAATTAATTTTTTTCATTTGATTTAGGCTCATTGCAATCTTTTCTAAAACTCCATTTATATCAATTAATTAATTAATTAATTAATTAAATCATGAGTAT
The DNA here is from genome assembly GCA_036898165.1 of Silybum marianum. Lineage (NCBI taxonomy): Eukaryota > Viridiplantae > Streptophyta > Magnoliopsida > Asterales > Asteraceae > Silybum > Silybum marianum. The sequence goes on from CM072544.1 coordinate 2,710,753, forward strand.
CTTTTTCGTAAGATGGTTATGCTTCTTGAAACAGAGGAAATGTTTGTATACATCTTACATCCCAGATCCTATATCTGATTTGTGGGATGTTAAAATAGTAAGGTCATATTTTGCAACCAAATCCCTCCATTTCCAATCCACAAATTAAACGGGGCCTAAGGGTTATTTTTTTCACTTTTTTCCAATTATGTCTATTATATTTACACAAATTATCAAAACTCTACAATATTGGATAATATTAAGCTTGTTATCATAACAGTTAGTTAGGGGTTGTTTGGCAGTTGTTGAACTGTTTGGTGCATAATGATTAAGTGATCAGAATGATTAAGATTTAAGAAACTCTTATGATATAATGCAAAATGAAATATAATTGTTTGGTAATTATTCAAGAAGTAATTATGGCTCTTAATGGTTAAGGGAGGTCAAGGATTACAAAATGATTCAAAGAGTTTAAGAACCATAAAGAGGCACACTTATTTTTTTACCAAACAGAATTCACCTCTTAGCGATTCAGAGACTGCCTCATAATGGAACTGTTAATAGGTAAACAAAACCCCTTAGTTTATCAGTCATTAGCGAGCTTATCAGCTAGTTTCTCAAACATAAAACTAAAGAATAACAACTATCTAATCTTCTTTTGTAGTGTGGTTTTCTATGGATTTAATTCTCTTCCACCACTCAAAAATCCAATGAAGCAAAGGGAAAAAGGTGTGATTTTGGAAACAAATTAAACCATCAAATTTTATATAAAATCATAGGAAAGAAAAACTCCAAATGGAAATTAATTGATACCTAAATGGATGGATCTTTTGAGGTTGAATGATCGGGTGCATTTCTTTAATCAAGCGGGAATATAAGATTCAAGCAACATTCTTGATGGGGATGGCGTGTGGATCTCGACTTGCAGATACATAAACTTCCATTGTTTGTCCTCTTTATCTTTAAACATTTCACTAAAAACCTTTCCGGCTCCATGTGGCCCTCGGATGTAAAAATTAACCTTAAAAAAATCAATAATTATCGATCAAAATACCAACAAAAACACATCATATATCCAATATAAAGATCGACATATTATTAGACTTCCCATCTCTAGATTCATATCTTATATAACAAAAGAAAAATGGTAAATATTTGAGATTTTTTTTTGAAAGGGTATCCTAGGCATTTGCCTAGACTAAACCCTGGCAATTTTAAGACTGCTAAAGCATGCAGCCCTGAGATAATTCCCCAGTGGCCACAAGTTGTTTGCGCCTGGATTCGAACATGGGGTAGATGGGTTATCTAGCCTTATCCCCCACAAGCCTTAACCAGTACGCCACAAGCCTTGTGGTTAAATATATGAGATTATTATGGACACATAATTGATAACACTGCAAAGAAATGGAATTTTTGGTACATCAAGCCGCGATCTGATAGCTATAAATCTAAATATAGAAATACTATATAGATATAAATTAATCTTGATCTTGTAAGTTGTAAGCATAGGGGATGTATGTAAAATTACATGGATGCCCCTTATGTATTTTTGTGTTTATTGTTAAAACTTGTAGTTTTCTTGATTCAGAAACAAAGCACACACATAGAAATTAGAATAAAGCTTGTCATATAACTTATAGTTCCTTCTACAAACTCTTATTAAAAAATTATTCAACCTGGGGAGAACTTTTTTACAAAAACTCAATGACATTACACCAGTTTGTGTCCATCTACGAATTTTTTTACCATAAATGTGTCCAACATAACCATAAGGCCTTTGGCCTTGACTTCCTAGGAGGTCAGGGGTTCAAACCTCGCCAAAGGTGAGGAGGGGTGTGTGAGTTTATTCGTTTCATTTGTCGTGTGTGTGTGTATGTATATATATATATTATAGGGGCGGGTTCAAATGAGAACTCAAATTTGGTTGTGAACGTGAGGAAAAATGAGAGCGGCAGCGCGACACGTGTCATATTCAGACTGAATAATCAAAGACTGAATAATCAAAGAAATATTCAGACTGAACATAGTATTTATTCGGTTTGGATAAGCATTATCCAAACTGAATAAATACTATATTCAGTCGGAATATTTCTATGATTATACTGTCTCACGTTCACAACCAAATTTGAGTTTGCATTTGAACTTTCCTCATATATTATATACTTCAAAAAAATATGTCCAACATAATCTTTAAGAGAGATGATAACAATAAGAAGCAGAACGAATGACTAAAATAGAAGGGCAAATTGTCCAACTAACCAATATTTCTAAAAAAAACACACTTTTAGATTTTAACTGCCAGAGTGTATTTCACTAACATAATTACTGGAAGGAAAGTTTGTATGCTCTAATTTGGCTTGACGAATAGCAGATAATGTTAGGGAGCAATAAATAGACAAAGGATCTATAAAAAAAGTTGAAAAGACTAACCTCAACATGCTCAACACCTTCATCATCCTTCCAAATTCTATTAGGGATTCTTTGGCGAGCAGCTCGGTTTCTGCTTTCTTGGCCATATCCAGTAATGGGTGACCCAATTCTGACTCTAACCTGTACACAAGAAGAAATTAAGCTTTTAGGCTTCAGATTGGTCATGCAACAAGATCATTGAGGTAGGATGGTCTGTCTATTATTGAGTACTTTAAATTTATGACATTATACTTTAAATTCGATCATATTTAATTAATAGCATACTATAATATAATAAACTATGAACTAATACATACCCACTCTCTTAAAGCCATATATATGTATATATATATAGAGAGAGAGAGAGAGAGGGAGAGGGCCGTTATTATGCAACCCATTACAATCGTACAACCTTTACAACCAAATCATGACCGTCCATTTGATCATCAACGGTTATCATTTAATCACTTGTAACTACCATTAATTAAAAAAATTAAAAAAGAAAATAAAAAAGAAAATGGATGGTGGATGAGTGGGTTGTATTTGAACACCCCTCAATATATATATATATATATATATAGGGGCGGGTTCAGATGAGAACTCAAATTTGGTTGTGAACGTGAGGACAAATGAGAGTGCGACACGTGTCCCATTCAAAGAAATATTCAGACCGAATATAGTATTTATTCAGTCTGAATATACAAAGAAATATTCAGACTGAATAATCTTATTCAGCCTAAATATTTCTTTGTATATTCAGACATGTGTCGCGCTCTCATTTGTCCTCACGTTCACAACCAAATTTGAGTTCGCATTTGAACTTTCCTCTCTCTCTCTCTCTCTCTCTCTCTATATATATATATATATATATATATAGGATCAGGTTCAAGGGAAAGCGCCAAAAAAAGATAAAATTGAAGAACACCCTGGGAGCGCTCCATCTGGACGGTATGCACTAATGCATAGTGGTAATTTCTAACATGCATTTGTGCATATGCATTAATGCATATGCAATTTAAACTCATATTTCAAGATTGTTATCAGGATTTGACAATGATGCATCTTTTAGCTACAGAGAACACTCGACTTCAGAATACAAAGAAACCTGACTATCGTCTTGAATCCTGCGCAGAGCCTTGTTAAAAACCTTGTACCTAGAGAGAAGAACAGAAACCCATAAAATAAAATAAATATGTAAATAAAAAAGAATAGACAAAGAAATGTTATCGTCCTTTAGATCGTCTTTGATCCCAAAGATAATATCATCACATAACTATTTAATTTATGCCACCAAAATCTTACTCTTTTGGTTCAAATATAAGTTCTTTGAAAACACCATATCCTGCTGCAGCAGCAATTCCAAGCCCTATCAGGATAACGACACTATAGGAAGCTCCTTCTGTAAATGTCATTGGCTTCTCTGGTATATTGTAAGTGGGTGCATCAAAAGGATCTTCAACAGTTGATACCTCTTTCCTAGTCTATCAAGTAAAAGGATAAAAAAAAGAATTTTAATTCCAAATCCCAAATTCAAATAATGTGTTGATAAATCGTAAAAAACTGTGTTAATAAGCACATTGAAAATAACACTATGGGGCTGTTTGGTTGGTTTTTCATTAAGTCCTGTATAGATAAAGTTGTCTGTGTGGATTAATCTGTCTGTATAGATCGGGAAAGTTTTTGTTTGGGAGAGTTTTTCATAGATAGAAAGAGCGTGTTAATTAGGAGGGACATGTTTGGAAAAAAAAAACTTGGCTTTCTGCATAAAGCTTCCTCCAAGAAACTTACTGAAAAAGCTACTTTCTATATCATTAAGCCACTACCAAACAGTTGTGTATAGCTGACTGAATAAGCTGTAAGTCCCATTAAGTTTATTAAGCTGCTAACAGACAAGCCCTATGTGAGCTCTCCTTTGGACAAACAAGACTTCTGAACAGAGGTAAGAAAATCCATCCTCCATTCTTGCATTGTAAAAGTATCTTTTGGCAACACTTCTATGAAAGCATGAGATAAGTGCAGAATGGTAGTTTTCAACCTGGAGTTTTCTCCTCTGGTTAACCTGCAATATTTACTTATTTATCTGATAGTTTGGAGGGCATTCATCTGACCTTTATAGGTCACACTTTATGATACAAAATCAATGAAGCTAGGTGAATTACTAAAACCAAAACATTATCAATTCCATCGCCATGTAAATGAGCCTTTTGACTCCTATGTATGTCACAAAATAAAAGAGTTGAATGCCTTCTTCAACATTTTAAACGGTATTTACCCCTATGTTTATTTATAGTTTTTGTCATTTATAAATCGAATAAATTCGGTTGTGCATTTTCTTGAAAACTGTCTTCCCATGATCATCAGCTTTTGCAAATTAAACAAGTTTATTTACACCTCAAATGATAAAAGTTTATATACTAGTGAGGAATGTAGTGATGATGAAAAGCGCTTATGTACACCTCAAAAGACTCACTTAGCTTTTACTTTTAAAAAAGGTTCATTTATTTTAAGATGGAGGGAGTGGTTGATACATGGAACTCCACTCAATTGGAGAAAAAAAGTACTGTTATAGACATCCTCTGATAATTCCTGCCATGAGAATTTATGTATGAAACGAAATCATCAGTAGATTTTGTTTTAGAGCCTAACTGAACTGATTTGCAGTATTATATACACAACTGATGAATGGGACTTATTGGGGAAGACGACATTTGATGAACATTTATGATTGCCGCACTTCACAAGTACTTCAAATTCACGCAAAGACAATTCCAAAGGAGAAGAATTAGACACTCTACTCCAAGTATATAACTTATATAATTCCTTAAAGAAGATTATCAGACCTCACGTCCAATAATTACTGTTTTCCCAGTTGTCTGTTTCAAGAGGGAAAGCAGTGACATACAAATAGGATCTTTTTTGTCAAAGCTGGAACAACCATCCCATTACCAAATGCACTCTTCATAACTACATCGTGCCACCAAAAATTTCAGCTTTAACTATTTAACTAGCAAATCTACTCACTAGCAAATCAAATTAGACCTTGGCAACCACCAACCATAAAGCCTTTAACAGACACAAATTCATCATAGACAAGATTAAATCCACCATGATCCTACATTTCTTCATGAAGTGCAACAAAGCAATAACTGCCACTCAATCTTACTTGGTGCAACTCTGTGCATGCTAAGCATTCTAACACCTACACAAATATAAGTGCTCTTATGAACGAAATACTAGGACACAAAATTTACATTTGTGAGCAGCTCCAAACTTTAGAGCTTAACAGCTAAAAGCTTATTCGGTTCAAGTATATGAAACACTAATTGTTCACTACATTAAAAAAATGGCAATAATCGAAAGCTCACGCCTTTCTAATATAGATTCATTTGGAGTTGTAAAAGCAAAGATGGTTAGCTTCTTAGTCAAGCTAGTATAGCCTCGCTAAACACACAATAATGTTGGCATACAAATAGCAAAAGGCTTCTTAAAAAAATCCAGCTTAGTAGAAGAATACAATATCTAACCTCTGAGGCATTCTCACTTTTTGATCGTGAAGCTCTTGATGCAAACGATCTCGTTTCGAAAAACCTCACATTACTAGCTCCATTAACCCTAGAAACGTGAAATCTTGCCTGTAGAGAAACTAACGAGCTGAAATTTCCTGCAAAAATGTAAAATAATTACATTTTGATCAATGTAGAAACACAAATCAATTACTTATTGATACACATACCAGTTTCTCTTTTACTCCCTATCCCCAAGTCGGCGGTGAACCGCCGAATGGCGGTGGCAGTAATCGGTGGCGAGTGAGGTGATCGATGCGACGGAGCAGACGACGATGATCTACACAAAGCACGTAATTTGTATACAGAACGTGAAGAAGATCGAATCATGATGTTGATTGCTCTTAAATAAAAACGCAGAATCGATAAACCCTAATTTGAAATTTGGGGGTTTTGTGAAATTTGTGTCGTGGAGTTTCCAGATATGAAGTAAAGCCGGGTTAGCGGGGCGAGGTGTGACCCGATCCGTTTTAACTTTTATCATGTATCATAGTTGCTCCTTCAACTTTTATCTTTTTTTATAATCACCCCCTCAATATGCACTTGAAACTTTTTATACAGGACTGGATGTGTTCAAGCGAGCTAAATTTAGGGTTATTCAGTATGAGTTATTTCGGGTTTAGACCTTGATTAAGTGAAATCGAAAGTTGAATGAAACAATAAAGAACCGAACAATAATATGTTTGGATTGGTTATCAGTTTGTTACGAAATATGAATAATGAACATTCCTATAGTCTTACATATCAGTAAAGTGATGTAGTTGAACACGTGCTTGGAGATATGGGTTAATCAATGTGTGATTAGGTAATTTTTTTACACCATGCCCTCGAGTTTTTATTATGTGTTATAATTGCCCTTTTTGTTATAATATGTGAGATTTTATTTCTATAAATTGTCTAATTTTATTCAAAAAGAACATCTGGTTTTTTTAATAGTAACAGTGATGACAAGTCAATTTTACACCTCATAAAATTATAGGGACAATAATAAGAGAAACAATAAAAGTTGAAAGCTTTATGTTCTTGATTCTACAAATCTGTTGGAAGCACAAGAATCCTCGGCTAAAATCAAAAATGGATACGAACTCAACAACTTCTAAATAAAAGTTTGAGCAACAATTGCTTTTCCGGAAAGAAAATATAGATTTTCTTCATGATTGGAAGATTTCGCTCATCTTTCAACGGCTTGAAGCTCCATACTTGTTTCACCTTCACTATCTCTTCGAGGAGAGGAAGAATAAGACGAAGACGATGATGAGGACTCATCATGTGTCCTGCCTTGTTCAATGGCCTTCATCTCTTGAACACGAGGCGGACTCGTTAGAGTATCTTCGACGTTTGCGGCTAAATGCGACTTCATCTCCCGGTGCTCCTGGCATATTGCACACCAATGCAAGCAGCAGTGCACCCCACAAGGATCACAAGGCGAATCCTATAAAAAAATGTATGTTAAACCAAGATATCTAAAGTGTATCGTCTAGTAACTACACTAAATACACTCAATATGTCTCACTCAAAATTAGGGTCAAAAGATGCATGATCAAATTCAACATTACAAATCAATATCATGCCTATGAATGTAACTGCGGGAGCTAATATGCGTTGAATGATAAAAAAAACGTGCATGTATTACCTTTAGGTGATATTTACGTTGGAGCGATTGTCGTGCCATACCAGTATAAATACCACACATCCACCAAGCAAAGAAAAGGCCCTCGGTAATTAGACATGATGTACTCGGGTCTATTCCAGGGATGAATGCAATAATTGCAGCCAGAGCCATGCCACCTTCTACACATAACATGTGACACATACATGCATTGTTCGAGGGAATCTCATCGTTCATGCTCTCTATGTTGCGCCCAAACAAAACACATGGACAAAATAGTCCAGTCATGCCTAAAAAACCATAGAGCATTCAAACAAACATCCATGGATATCATAACAACCAGGTTGTAATTCATTCGTAATTATATTAGCGACAAAAGATCTATACTTACAACTATCAGGATCATCGGCACAACTAAATATTCCTGTTGACCAATCTTCATCGGCAGGTGACTCATATGATTCCGGTAGACCCTGCCCACATTCTGGGCATCTACGAGCATGCAACTATCAAAAGGATACAAAGTTTAGCATTTTGGTGTTCAACAATCTGAAGCTTATCTTGTACCATCAAAATGAAAGATGTATGCATGGACATGTGTGTGAATACACACGCAAGTGTACGCACATAAATGTATGTGAGTGTGTGTTATATAAATATTGATTTTCGTGATAGATTAAAAGACCTCGTGAATATCAATAGGTTGATTGAGCTCTCCAGGAGTGACATCTTGTAACGAGGATTCTTGCTCCCTCGTAAGCTTCACATAAGACTTTTCTCCCATTTCTCTTTATTCTTTATCTTCAAACAAATGAATTATTTGTCTTTTACTCGTAAAGTTCCACCAAAATTTCGTGCACAATACAAGTGTGTGTTTCTCCGTGTATATATGTGTGTTTATTCTCATCCTTACATTTTTAGTTCAAGAGAGCAACTATCTCTCATTTGTCAAAAAAACGTATGAACCAAACTTCATCTTAATAACAAATTTAAAAATATCAATTTAGACACATTTGCGACTTGATAAAAAAAAATACTTCTACTTTAAATCAAAATCATTTAAAAAGATTATAAACTTCGATCTCATTAAGTGAAAGCTGGTGTTTCATTTTTAACACACACACATATATATACACACATAGATAGATACATACCGTATTTTCTCTTTAGCTATTTGTAATATAAAAAATGTTATAATTCGCATTTGACAAAAGATTTAAAACGCCCCCAAGAAGTAGCACTTAGTTCCGGGTTTATATACTTGCATGAATAATCAATGGTTCGAGTCTGATAAATACAATGTGGAAATTACATTTTTATTTGACAGGTGATTATATTTTTAAATCAACCAATTATCAGAGCGATGTGTACCTAATTTATCATTGTAAGGGTGGTGATGTGGTCGACTTGAAACTGTCAAATATAAACCATTTTTGCAGAAACAAAAGTAAAATACGTTTAAGAATACAAAATTTTCAAATAATAAGATGAAAATGTATGATAAAAGATCAATATTTTTATAGGATATGCAACTTCAAAGAATTAATGCATGTATTTACATAAAACCAATTTTATAAAACATGAAAATAAAATCAAAATCAATCTTAAATTAATAAATTATTGACAAATCATCAAATTATAAAATATTTGGACTCAAATGTAATCTTCCAAACTTGAAGGACTCTTCACGAAAAATAATCACAAAAGCAAAACATTATCTCTTAAATGATGAACACGAAGCCAATCCTCGATTTCATTTATTGATTTTAATATATGGGAGGAGGAGGTGGAGGCGGAGCAATACCACCGCCGGCGACCACCGCCGGCAACCACCACTCACCACCACCACCACCACGTTCTCAGATTGTTTCATCCAATTTGTATACTGAAACTGAAAGTTCCGATTTTGTTAATGAAAGTGAAAGAAGAGCAAAAGGGTATTTCAGTAAAACCATCTTTGGACCTGTTCCTTCTCAAACTGAAGTTCAAAACGCCATTTCTGATCTTCGCAGGTAAGCTTTTTCGTATTTATGCTACAATATATACATACACACACATGCACGTATATCTATCTATATATTCTTGAAACTTCACAGCAAAACACCGTGAATGTTACCTTCATATTGTTTTGCCGTGAATGTTACCTTCAAATATGGTCATCACGGGTCTCATAAAAACAAACCGGTCTCACATGAACCGAACCCTATATGTGTATATATTATCAGGGTTGGGCTCACGTGAGACCAACCTGTTTTCATGAGACATGTGATCACATTTTTTGCACTTAAAATTTTACAGCGTTTGCTGTGAAGGTAAAAAATTCCGAGCATTCACGGTAATGGCAAAAACACTGTGAAGGTTACTTTTCACACTGTGACACTGCTGACCTGCTGTGAAGTTTTCTGTGTAAAAAAGTGGTCTCACCGGTCTCACGAAAATAATATTGTCTCATATGATCTCAAGTCTATATTATTATATATTATATATGTGCAAACCATTTAATTCTAACAAACGGTATAAACCATTATATTAAGAAACAATAGAGATATTTATGGACAAGAATTTCATGATTCATTAATTATATTGGGATATATATGGAAGATGTATGAATCATGTATTTAGATTAGAATTAAAACAAAATAAAATCATATATTCATTAGGCTAGATTGACGACTAAAATTGGTTTGTATATTTTGCTAGAATTAGATGGTTTATAAATGAAGCGTCCTCTATGTATATATTTATATATAGGGGCGGGTTCAAATGAAAACTCAAATTTGGTTGTGAACACGAGGACAAATGAGAGCGCGACATGTGTCATATTCTGAATAATGAAGGGAAATATTCACACCGAATATAGTGTTATTCAGACTGAATATAGTGTTATTCAATATGAATATATAGTATTATTCAGTCTGAATAACACTATATTCAGTCTGAATAACACTATATTCAGTCTGAATATTTCCCTTCATTATTCAGTCTGAATATGACACGTGTCACACTCTCATTTGTCCTCATGTTCGCAACCAAATTTGAGTTCGAATTTGAACTTTCCTCTTTCTCTCTATCTCTCTCTTTATATATATAGGGGCAGATTCATATGAGAATGATACCTATTTAAGGAAATAAGAGAACAATACAAAATCATATATGATTCACTACTAACTGGGACGGGCGACTTTTGGGGCCATTTAAGTGGCATGGAAAAAGTCACCCGGAATCATGGGTGATTTTAATACAAAATCATATACGATTTTGTTCATAAACGACCATTCTCGTATTCTCATGAATAGGTTTCATTCTCGTATGAACCTAATTCTATACATATATATATATATATGTATGTAATGAACATGCTGCAAATTTGGTTTTGGAATTAGGGTGATGGATGGAATTTATACAAGAAATTCAGAAAATAATTATGGAGTTGGGAAAATAATTATGGAGCAATTCCCATATGATTCTTCAAGAACCCTAATGACATCTTTGGGAGAAAAGAGACTTCTTGATGCTTACCATCTGCTGCAAACTGATGCTTCAGTTCAGGTGCTCATAAAAATCTTTATCCTCTGAATTTAATCACGACGGCTTTATCCGTCGCAAATAATGCATGCCAATCCCCTTAGAGTATCTTCAACAACTTTGCTATAATAGAAAAAAATGGGGTTTCTTTCTCTAAAGTGCTTGAACAACTTTGCTATATGGTTTCCTATTTTAGAGATTTTGAGAGAAATCTCTAAACTAAGAGAGAAAAACATAATTTTAATATATACAACTAATCAAAATTATTGAATTTAAATGTGTAAGAGAGAAAAATAATATTTTATTAAATGTATTGAATATTTTAATAATATAAGTAATGATTGTTTCTCTAAAATAGAAAAGTTGTTAGAGTTAAAAGAAAATATTTTTAGAGATTTTGGTTTTTCATTCTTTATTTTAGATAAATTATAAAAAAACTGTTGGAGATACTCTTACCCCTAGTAACTCGGCGTCACAAAGAGTTCTTTACTTGCGACACCATTGCTGTCGATAATTTTGTAACTCGAAATTTTCACACACTACAAGGAAAAAGGGTTTTTAGGAAAAGATTTTGAAGCATATCTAAAGGTGATTTTTAGAGAAGGAACCGTGTGACAAAAGTGAAAAATGCAACTGAATACAAAATGACTTTCACAAAAAGATTTGAAACCAAATTATACGTTACAAAAATCACCTCTAAAGCTTTTAGAGACGTTTATTTTTATTAAAAAAACATCTATAAAATTCGATTCAGAAACTTTAGCAACGCTTTTCAAAACGTCTCTAAAAATAAAAATAGTTTCGGTTACCCTTTTGTAACTTTTTATAGCGTAGATCTGAAGGATTTTTTAAAAACAAATCTAAATAATAATCAATGGAGAGTTAGTTCTAAAAGAGTTTCACGATTTCTTTTTGGTAATTATTAACAGGGTAAGAGTGTGGTCTGAATAAATGCTGACTGAAAATGTTATTTAGCAAATGTTTTGTAGTAAATGCTTACCAATGTTCTTTGTTTGACGGTTTTATCCGTCACGAATGTACCCATTTTGCAACACGTAATTGTTGAATGCCATCTTTTATATATGTATTTGCACAGCAATAATTTATGTAACGAAAATCGTATATATTTTCGTTATGAATTTGTTAACTATTTATAAAAACTTAATATCTTTTACAACAATTTAAGTTAAATAGTCGTTTATGATTATGTAGAGACTGGTGGCATCGATATCATCAGATACGGAGGTGTGGGATGCAAATCCTTAAGAACAACGTGGTTCAGGAATTTCAAGGCTTGTTACCAAATACAGGTTTTGTTTCATTACCTTTTCATAAATTAATCATACCCGATCTATATATTAATTGGTACAAATATATCAGTTTCACACAAATAGGTTCGGTTACGAAATATATATAGTAACCATTTTTCATTTATATATTTAACCATAATTGTCACACAAATAGATGAGATCATACCAAAGGTTGTCTGGCCTAGCGGGTATTAGGTAACATCCTAAGTCACCAGTGGATGGTATCCCTGGTTGGTGAGGGTTCGAACCCCGCGGATGACAATTGGTATCCAGCTCTTGGGCCGGTCCTTTGGGCCGGTTTAGGGGCGAGTTCATGGACCAGTCCATAGGTCTGGATCATGGGCGCAGGGGATTAGTCGGTGCCCGTTTGGATCCGGATACCCCTGGGATGTGTGAGTGTGTTAAAAAAAAGATGAGATCATGATTTTGCGACGGTTTTAGGCGTCGCAAAATGATTGTTTGTGCTCATAATGAATAGTTTGTTCGTGCCGTAGGAACTGAAGGGAAATCCATGAGCAACGACCAGAAACTTTAGTCGAAAAATCTTATAGTTAAGTGGATTTTTGCGTTCATGAGATTAAAATTCATGGAGTTCATCGAAAAATTAGAGGGTTTCGTTTTTGGAGCACTAGAATCTATGTCAAAAGATGGGAATTTTACGAAAAGTTGATGATTTGTTGGAAGAAAAAGTACGATCTTCGCTACTCCTATCTGTAGTCGTACTTTTGGTGGTTGTCGTTACAAGGAGCATGGAAACATGATCGATCGTTTTTAATCAGAAGTCGGAATCAAAAATCCCGGTAGAATGACTTTGTTCGGTTAGTAAGTTTCATTAGTTTCTAGTTGGTCAACTTTTGTTGCCCTTGTTTTCGTATATCTTAACGTTTGTTAAATGAGTTGAAAATAAAAGGCGAATGGTAGATCCAGATTTTTTATATGACTTAAGTTTATGCGATAAAAAATGAAAAGTGTTACAATAAAGTTTATAGAATGTTTTTGGATGTTGTAACAAGCATTTTTGAACATTTTTTTTATAATAAACCATTATATTAACTATTTTATATGATGCGATTTGAACAAGTGTTTTTGTAAACAGAAAAATTCTATAAAAAGATGGGTTCATAAGATACTTATCGAGTTAAGTTGTCCTATAAAACCAAAGGGTCTTTGGCCTAGCGGTATGTGAGCATCTGGTCTTCTAGGAGGTTGGGGGTTCAAACCTCACCAAAGGTAAGGAGGGTGTGTGAGTTTGTTTGTTTTATTTGCTGTATATAAATGTTATATACTTAAAAAAAATTGTCCTATAAAATAATTAATACGACACTTTATTATAAAAAAATCTTAAAATTAATAAACTCAAGTTTGGTGTAGTGCAATCTAACAAGTTCGATCTTTACAAAACAATAATTTATCGACCAAATTGAACAACCTAATAGAACTCAAGCAACATTACCTTTTTATATAAAGCTTTTTGAAAAATGTGCTACTAAAAAAGATACAAAAATACACTATATATATAACATAAATACTTATATAGGAGCCCAAAAACCATGAAACCCTAAAGGAAAATTCAAGTATTTAGGCACATCAAGTCTTGCCACAACTGCATTTGTCTCCCCAATCTTCTTAGCATCCAATATCACTAGATAACATTGTTGTTTTGATACTGCATACTGCAAATATAATTTATCATTTTTAATTTATAAGTTTTTCCATTTAAAAAATCATAAAAAAATAATTCAAAATTTCATTTGAAAAAAAAATGCCTTTTTTAATTATTATTAAGTCATTACTATATATGATCATGTACCTCAACCACAAGAAGGTATCCATCATCTTCTTCGGTTCCATTCGATACGAAAATGGGTTCACCGATGAACCGTCGGGTGCTCGTTGACCACGTTTGGGTCGAGTTCGTCACCGTGTCGAACTTCACCACTGTATCGAATGGAAAATGGGGAAGTTCTTGGCGAACACCTGAAGACGTAGCTGCGTACACGTACTTGTTGTTGCTTCCGCCGAAATCTTGATTGATAACCGGGAAATCAGTCGCTTTTTCCCATTGGTCGTTAAGAGGATTCACACGACATTTTTCACAATTTCCGCTTGCATCTAAGTTAATCGAAACCTGTGTGTCATAGAGCCAACGATGGGTTTATTTGATTAGATCAAGAACGACCCACTACAAAGGTTATATGTTCGGCAAAGTAATTGATAAATAGCTGTTGACTGAGAAACTAGCAGTTAGCTGAAAAACTAACTGTTGGTTAATAATAAATTAACTGTTAATTGATAAGTTAGCAGTTGTTAGCTGAAAATCTAATTGTTATCTAATAAATTTAGCTGTTATGATAAACTAGTCAAGTTTAGTAAAAACCGAAAGATAAGCCAAATGACAATAAAAAATGGGGAAAGTTATTCAAATAGCCATTCTAAGATACTGGTTTTACCTCCTAGCCCATTTCTCCTAAATTTATCCAAATAGCCCTCAGGGTCGCAATTGCGAAGTTCGCAATTACGAAGGGGTTGCAAATGTAAAAAGAAAAAGAAATTTCTGAACTAGGGTCGCAATTTCAGGGACCAAAATTGTAAATTTTTGTATAGGGTCCAATTGTGCTATTCGCTATTGCGATCCCAAGGGCTATTTGGGTAAAACTTGGGATAAATAGGCTAGAAGATAAACCAATTTTCCAAAATAACTATTTAAATAAATTTCCCTAAAAAATGAAAGTACATATTAAAAAATTAATTAGAAAATTATCTAGGGTATAACAAGTTGAAATGAAAAAAAGAATCTTTGAGCTTATTAAAACATTACTTTAAGTAACATTGTAAAAAAGTTTGCTTATAAGTTTGTTTATGACTTATCAAAAAGAGCTTATTTTAGTAAGTTTAAAAAAAATAAGTTAGCGTATGGTTTTTAAACGGATAAAAAACTTAAACAGTTTCATGCATAATACATCTAAACAATATCCGAACCTGAATTAGATGCGGCAACAAGTTATTTTCTCCGTCTGCATTCATCATCGATGGATCCAACTTACCACTTTGCCAATCGTATCCTGTTAAATAAATCGCCTTTTGATATCAGAAATTCAATGATTAATCTATTACCATCTCGCAATCGACTACTGATATTACAAGAAAGTAGACTTAATTTACTGACGGAATGTACGTACGTAATCATCATCAAGGGTTTTCCGACGGCTTAGTGACAACTCTTAAAATATAAAGAGATATTGACAGATTAGCAAGAGATTAATGAGTGACAAAAATGATACGACGGATAAGCTATAGATTAATTAGTGACGGATTCAAAAGTCGTCGGTGAATCATCGGGAGTACTTTTAATTGCTAGCTTTTTGCTTCATCTGTAAAAACATAATATACACATATATATATATATATATATATATATATATATATATATATATATATAGAGGGAGAGAGAGAAGTTCAAATGCAAACTCAAAATTGGTTGTGAACGTGAGAACAAATGAGAGTGCAACACGTGTCTGAATATAGATTATTCACACTGAATAAATACTATATTCAGTCTGAATATTTCTTTGTATATTCAGACTGAATAAACATTGTATTCAGTCTGAATATTTCTTTGTATATTCAGACTGAATAAACATTGTATTCAGTCTGAATATTTCTTTGAATGAGACACGTGTCGCACTCTTATTTGTCCCCACGTTTACAACCAAATTTGAGTTCTCATTTGAACCCGCCCTTATATATGTGTGTGTGTGTGATATATATTATTCAATCAAAAAAAGTAAAAAAAAAGAATTATTTGGCTAAATGAGTCTAAATAATGTCTAAGAAATAAAATGGTTGCCAATATTTCAGTCAGTAATCCGTTGGGAAAACAACTTTGTCAACAACCCGACAGTACTTTGTCAATAATCCGTGGTCCCATATTTTATTTTTCAAAATATGACATGTGAAATATAACGACAACCGATGGATATTCATCGGTAAATATATGTCAGTAATAAATTTTCGACCAGATAAGTTTTATTGGTAATTCATTGGTAATAGACATTAGCGACGGATTACCAATAGCTCAAATTGTCGGTGATAGTATGTTATCTAGTACTAATAGTGTGAAAAAAACAGTTAATTGATTACCGAACATTTTCTGAAAATTGAACCATTTATACGAACACCCACTCGCTTGAATCTGAATCTGCATATTTCCGTCACCATCTTTGTGTTCGAAAGCATTTCCGACATGAAGAACCCACATTTGCGACGGAGCTTCAATGGGGATTTTCCAATCTCTCCCTTCTTCTTCTTCATGAAAACGAGGAAGCATATATATTGGAGATGTGGATTTGCTAGGGTTTACAGATAGTGCTGATATCATTGGAGTAAATCCACATACTGCTGCCATTGATCCTGCATAATTTTTGTGAAAAATAAAAAAAATGACTTTAAGTGAGTATGAATAACTGACAAAATTAGGTTTATAAGATGTTAAAAATGTCTAAATATCTTAGTAGACTACTTTATAAGACTTAAGTTCATAGGACCAAATTATTGTGTGTCATTTAAATGTGTAGAATGTTTTTTGATATCGTAACAAGTCTCTTATGTTATTTTTAAAAATGAAGTGTGATATTAGTTTTTTTTAAGGCATTTTGGAGAAGTGTTATATGAACATGCTTTTATAGAATAATTGCTTTGATAAAATGATTTTTTTAAATAGTGTCTGTAAAAGAATTAATGGTACGTTTTATTTTTCAAAAATGTTTTATAAAACTAGTTAAGACACCAAGAAACGTCATATAAAAAATGTTTTTTAAAACTAGTTAAGACACCAAGAAACGTCATATAAAAATATTGGAACAATTTTATATAAGATGGACAACTGTTTGGTGCTTTAAAACAATCTATTATAACATTTTTAACCTCCTAAAACTCGATTTTGCTATAGTGCAACTTTTTATTGATTTGAAATATTTATATGATTTTGGTGAAATGAAATAAAATTAGAAATTATGAGAGGAGTATATATATATACCAAGAATGTCGAGTTTGATTCGATTTCCAAACAAGATATAATGAGAATCTGTGAAAGACCAGTCATGGATCATAAGATGTTCTGGGATCTTGAATTCTTTCTTCTCTAGCATCTTGAAATTACAATCAAATTCTGCAAAATAAATCAAATTATTCCATTATTAAATAGTTTTGGCAGGTTTTACATATACACATAACACATAATATATATATATATACATATATATATATAGGGGCCTAATCAAATAAGAACTGATTAGTTTATAGAAACTGTAAGCTAGGAATATGAATTCTCGATGATTTTTAATGTCTCTCCCATCCATGAATTACACTTATCACAGTATTGATCTGGTGTATCTTTGTGCACATTATTACTATTGATCTTTAATTAGGATTGATCAAAATGTGAATATTTTTTCTTACTTTTCTCACCGTAGCTTTCATTTCTCATTGGAACTCAATCCATACGTACATGTACATATAATATATTATACATATATACATTTAAAATATAAATATAAATATATACATTTAAAATGTTATAATCCTTAGAACAATATGTATCAGATAAAAGTAGAAATGATTTTTTTTTTTTTCAGTTTATTATGGATGTCGAGGTTAGTTTGTGCACACCTTAATAAATTTTATAGCATATTAAAGATAACAACCATCAAAATCTTTAATGTCTCTTGAAAGACTCAAACTAGCGATCTATAAAGAGAAAGATTTACCCTTTATTTGAATAAGTCACACTTTAAGACCCATAAAATTAATCGAGATGCACGCAAACAAACTAACATATAATCACAACAAAAAGGTATAAATTAATTTGGATACATATATATACAGGGTCAGGTTTAGGGAAAGACCTCAAAAAAAGAGAAAATTGAAGAACATCCTAGAAGCCCTCCATTTGGACGGTATGCACAAAATGCATACCGGTAATTTGTAATATGCATTTGTGCATTTGCACAAACGCATGAAAAAACAACATTTGTACATACCGTCCAGATGGAAGGCTCCCAAGACGTTCTTCAGTTTTTTTTATAGATTTTCCCTTAAATCTCCATCTCTCGGTAAATATTATATATATATATATACACACAAACGTACCATAGAAGGTGAAATTACTGCGTGGGAGGAGCATATCTTCTGCGTTGCATGACATCATAAGAAGCCTATTCCTCGTAGTATCAATCTTATAATGCGACAACAGCCGTTTTGATGGCATCTTGAAAACATCTGCGTACAAGGATTCTTTTTTCTTAATATTTTATTTAAATTACATTAAATAATATATATATATATATATAAATCAATATTTAATCATACCATATAATATTGGCTTCAATATACTTGCAGCAAGATCCAACAGCCTCCCACCACCCTCCACCACCGCATCTCCGTCGTCATCCGACCTCAATGAACCACCATCACCATAGTTGATCAAATCAAACTTTCCGATCGTATCCAACGATCGAGATTCAATCTCGTAAGGAGCACCGCCTTCCCACAAGCAAAACAACCGGTCTCCCCATTTCAACACGCTCGTGTTTGCCACGTTTTTCATCACTTTCGTATTCCCGATCTTCTTCCCGTTCTTCAGCACCGAAAACGGGCCACGGTGGGTGAACCGCCACTTTCCGGTCTCACGGTCGTGCTCCTCGGCTTGAGCCGTGGTCTCAATGTATCGAGCCATGAACGTGACCTCACCTTTGGAACCATCGATCGTGAACGCTCGAAGGTAGCCGTGGCCGTCAAGCGGGTGCACCGTCGAGCCATGGTCGTCGCGGAAGAGGCCCGGACCGGTGAGATAATACGTGCCGAGTGGGAAATTTGAGGGTATGGAGCCTTCGGAAAGGCGTAAGCTGATGGGATTAGCAGTTTCTGTTCGTTGGGAAACGAACAGAAACTGGTAATCCCAATAAGCTGCGGCTTTTTCATCTTGAACTGAAGTTGAAACTTGTTGAGTTGGTGTTGTTATAGAAATGTTTCGAGGAACCCTATCGGAAAACGAGATCGCCGGAGGTGGTGGCAGTTTGATCGCCGGCGACGACGGTTTCAATGGGATGAAATTGAATGCTTTGGCCTGCATCTTGGTGGGGACGGGGTGGGGTGGGGTGGGGTGGGTGGGGGGGGGTGGTAGGGGTGGCAATGGCAAAGTTTAAAATTTACTAGTAATAGCATTGTACTAAGATTTATATATATAGGAAGACACCATGGGATGTTTAAAATTTATGTTTAAATAAAATAAAAATTAAAGATTATAAAAATCTTTTTGTTTAATTTTTTTTTAATTTAACTTCGAATTTTATTGTAATCTAGCTATATATTTTTAAAAACAAATCATATTTTTTTATATGGATAGAGATAATAATGATATAATTTATTAAAACATGTCTAGCCCAGTGGTAAGGAAACATTTTGGGAGGTCAGTGGATGATATCCCTAAATACCCGGGTTCGAACCCTGCGGTGCGCACGTGGAGATATTTAGATTTTGGGTCTGCCACTTTGTGGTACCCTTAATTGGGCTGGGCCAAGATCGATGGGGATTAGTCGGGTGGCATCCTTAAGTGGGAGCATGGATACCCCAGGAAAAAGTGTGTGTGTGTTAACCTGTCTTTTAAAAAAAATGAAATAATCTACCATATTAGTAAGACTCGATAAAATTCAATTGTAAACTTGTTTTCCATCCGGCAATATTTATTTACATATTTTTTTATCCTCATGACCGACAAAAATTTATGAATATGAAAGTGATTAAAATATATGCAAAATAACTACTCTCTCTGAACCTTACTTCGTTCAAGTTTACACCACCGTCATATCCTTTGACATACCCAAGAATTTCTAAACAGAAAGATACAAATTGATTGTGATACCCCCATCAAGATTCGAAGAAAAGAAAGAAGAAAAAAACAGCGGTAGCATACGATAGATTCATGATGGCATTCTTCTTCCTGTTCCCCCTCAAACTCAACATGAGTAAATCTCCGGAGACGGTTACGGTTGCTTCTGAGCTCACTTAGATGACGATATAAAAAAATCAATTTAGTTGAGATAGTTATGGTAATCACATCGTTAATGAATAACTGTTAATTAAAGGAAATAATTTCATATGTTAATTAGGGTCTTTAGCTATTAATTAACAAAGAAATTAATACAAATATTATTGGTTAAAATTAAATCTCACGATTATAACAAACTATCAATTAAGTTCTTATTTAATTAGACTCTATATGGCTATATATACATTTTCTAACTGAAAATCTTTTACCCCTTATTTTAAAATCCAAGTATCTTAAATATAGTTACTATTTTAACAATCAAATTATATAAAAAGATGAATATTTATTTTTCTCAAATTAATATATCAATATATTATTTTCTAGGTTTTTTTACCAGGTTTATACATGAACTAATATGTATATACATAAAATGTATATCAATGTATGTGTGTGAGCAATCAAGTCGACAGATCCATAATGAAAGCACCTGTAGATAGAAGCGTTTGCAGACCCGTGGATGCATACAATTTATACATAAATCGATATATGTATATATAAATAATTATTTATATGTATATGCACATACTTTTATAGAGGTATCTTCATTTACAAATCAATTAAAACGTATAAACTCGTACAAATCAATATTAAAATAAAAGAATTATGATTCTTTTCCATTAAATACTATAATTCAATATATTGTTCCCTGGGTTCCAAAATTGGATCAAGTGTTTGAATTTTATCAATTGCAAAACATTAATGTACGATATCAAACCAACAATTGAATATGGAACAAACAAATTGAATTAAGATGGTCCCACCAATTCTTTGTGAAACACTAATTAAGAAAATTCACTAATATTATGTGATATTTCCCTTAATTTTTTTTGTGAATTTCCGATTTATCAAAAATTTCTCCAAAAAGATACATTAATTTATCGGTTTTTGTCTTGTACACTTTTTTGATCGATTTTATTTCAATCATTCCACGATTATTGTTCTACACTATTTGTTGTTTGGAGTGTGGATAGTCGAAAAAAAAGCATATGAACAATGTGAGTCTCTTTAAGATCATATATGATTCAATACAGGATAACAAATGTAATCATTTACAAGACCAAACATGATTTAAGGAATGCATTGCAAATGACAATTATGTGATTAACTATACAAGTAAATACATATACGAATAATGTGATTATGTTTATAATCACATGTGATTCAATACATGATAACATATAATAACAATTATGTCCTCATATACAAGATGACATTGATTTAGGGAATGCATTACACATAAACACTCATGTGATTATGCCCACAATCACATGCTATTAACTACACATATAAACATATGAGGTGTGCTTAATTAGTTACATGGTTACACATATAAAATAATCTACATAAAGTTATGTTATCCTTTATTATATCACATATGATTAACAACATAAATAAACACATTAATAATATCGCATTGTATTAAACCACATGTGATTCCACACAATACCGCACACAACACTTTGATATATCTTGCTTGGAATCACAAATCAATGTTGTGAAAATTGTCTACAACTTCATGATGAATATACAACACCAATAACCTATTAAAAATGTATGAAAAGATATAATATAGGTGTTAAATTAAAAAAGAGAAACATGGGTTAATTTGTTTTTGAGTAAACTTCACTTTTGCTTCCTAAGTTTATCTAATTTCTTTAAAAGTGGTACCTAAACTTCAATATCTCAAGAAGTGGTCCCTCGAGTTTGGATTTTGCTTTGGAAATGGGACCTCACCACTAACCCCGTCTATTATGTCAGTTAGAGTCAGGGGTATTATTGCCCAACCATGTTTGGTCCCCCCTTTTGCACTTATTTTTGTTTTTCATTATTTTTATAAAAACCATAATAGTGTAGGGACCAACTCGTATTATATATGTGCGTGTGAATATAAAACACAACGGACAAACTCTTCGCCTACCAAACTCCCCATCGTTGGCGGAACTCCTTCTCCCTTGTTTAGTTCTTCCCATCTCCCATCTCTCTAACAAAGACCCTCCGCCCTCTTTCTGTTTCTCTTTTCTGCCAACCAAGGCGACTAATTGTGATTTCTTGCAGGGATGATATCACAAGGACCAACTTTGTTAGTGATCTCTTGTTGTAAACGAAGAAACAACTATGACTTCATTTGGTTGCTGTAGTTTGGTCCTGTTTACAGTTGTTGGAGAGAGGAAATATCATCACACATGGACGATTTTAGTTTTAGAGTTTTCACAGGGACGATCGTTTATAGGGGACCATCAACCATCTTAATATAGCAACAACCATCTTTTACAAATGACCAATATTTATCGATATTCTCTATTATAGATATGTGGGTGTACCAACAAAGCACACATGCTTCGTCCCTATTTCTATTAACTAGATATTCTATACAATACACATGTAAGTTTGATTTCTAGTGGAGGGGTTGGGGATGATGGTCTTTGTGATATCTTACCTATAATTGATCATAAACCTCCACGATGACAAACCAAAATAGGGTGGGGAGAGGTTGGGCGAAGATGTCATGGTCGAAGGTGCTAACAACACACAAAGACGACCGAGATGAAGTTATGCAAACCATCGATTTGGTCCCTGTTAGTTGTCCCTGTGTGCAAAAACAGAGCAAGTAGTATAACCAATTACGATAGTGGGGAGAGAGGTATTGCTGGAAAAATGCGAGAAATAATGGGAAAAGGAGGGGAAGGGTGGTGTTGAAGTTTTAAGGTGGAAGACACTTAAAGAGGGAGGTCGTCTCCGACGATTTCATCCCTGGGTATGTATTTTTTTTGTTGGAGAATACCTGATATGGGAGGATACCGTAAAAAAAACCCTGTCAGATCTCTGTGTCTTTTTGGTCGTCGGAGAAAATGATTAGAGGGTCGCCGGAGAAGATAACCGAAAGGACACAGGGAAGATGATGGTTTTGTGGTTTCTATGGTTAATTACAAAGTTGATCTCTATAATTTAATGGTTTTTACAAAAAAAAAACAGGAAAATGATAAAAAGAAATGCAAAAGAGACAAAAACATGGTTGGACCATTTTACCCTTGGCTTCATTCATTTTAACGGCATTAGTGACTAGGTCCTATTTTAAAGCAAAATTCAAACTTGAGGGACTTCTTGAGATATTGAAGTTTAGGTATCACTTTTAAAGAAATCAGATAAGTTTAGGGACCAAAAATAAAGTTTACACTTTGTATTTTTAAAAATCAGTTTTGTTGATTTCAAAATATTTTAGATTTACAAAGAAAGAAGTAATTAATTTCTTTTTGGTTTTAGTTTTTTATTATTTCTAAATATTGTCACGTGGACTTCCCACTTTACAATGTTCATATGTTGAATGTGGTTAAAAAACCTAGTGGTTTGCCATTAATTTCATAAAACACCATGACGTTTCAGTATTTGGTTGTAACAAATCAATGCATTTGATTTGTTCTTTATATCTTTTCCCCTATATGTGTGTAAGTATTTGATTTAACGTTATCAATTAAGTTTTAAAATAATTAAGTTTTAAGTTCGAGTCTTATTATAAGAATTATATGTTTTATATGTTATTATAGAACATGGTAATTAATTAAATATAATTGTTGATATGTGTTTTTCTAAGGTTTTTAATTTATGCAACCATTAGAAGATGATATAATTTAACCTCCAAAAGATTCATGAAGTTTGAAAGGAAAAGAAAAAGAAGTTTTTTCGGATGCATTAAAAAAAATATTAATTTCAATTGTATACATTTATACATTGTTATTATGATATTTTTACACGGTTTTAGAATCGTATAAAAACGTGTCTGTTATATACGGTGCTAAATTCGTAGAAAAAGATCTTTTACCTTCTTACATGGTAGATTTTTACACGGCTGCGAAACCGTAAAGACCCAATACAACTACATATTAAACCTTATAATGTGGTTTGTGGTATCAAAAAAGACAATGTACAAGTATAAATGCATGAGTAGAATCAACCAATATAAAAAGATATAATACACATGTTTATTATTAATTCATTTGTTTAATTACTATCCATTGATTGTATTGAGTGTATTCATGCTAGTATATTTGTTTTAAGTTTTCACATAAAAACAGTTCTAAATGTTGGTAAATGTTACTTTTTTACAAACTTATAAACCAACTTTCATATGTGAAACGTTTATAATTTTTTTCACATATGTGGGAAACAGATGAAACTCATTTGTAAATTTGTACAACTTGTTACATGTATAAATGTTTAAGCCCTAACTTGTATATTACTTAATATAATAAAATTGATTTGTCAAAACGACCAACTAACTCAATAAAGTGTTTGATGAGATTTTTGAGTTTATGTAACCTACAATTGTGCATCTTTTACACCAAAGGATCATTGGTGCAACGGTGCCCGAATTATTGGTAGAACCCAACTTTCTTGAACCCAATAAAATAGTTTCATAAACATTTTTTAAGAAATGTCCCATAAAAAACTGATATAACGATTTACTTCTTGAGTCTATTATTTTGTCCAAACTCGTCTTAACAATCTCGTCATACCAACTTATCATGTAACAACACTTTGGTATAATAATATGCATCGTTGTTAATATTAAAAAAAATATAAAAATCCATTAAAGACTATATTACATGGTATAAAAAATAGATCTGCGTTTCGGCCTGGTCAAGATTATAGATGGGTTAACGGATCTTTATCTGTTTTGGCCCGATAAGTAGAACTCGTTATACTCATCATATTTACCGATATTTATATTAGAGAGCCAATCATTTGTTAACCCAAAAAAGGGAATTAACTTTGTTAACCCGATTCAACCAATAGGAAATTTCTTTTAATTATTGAAATATTAATATGAATTAAATACAATCAAGGACAATTTTGTACTTTAATAAATAATTTAATTAGATATTGGTGAAATTATGTTTCCCTAAATAACACATTCCATATATATAGAAAATTTAAGTAGGGAAGTTATATCTCCCTTCAATTTCGTATTTGGTCGGATTGTGTAACCTTCTCATTGTTATTTCGTCAATTGCGTGATTGAGAATTGTAATCGAGATATGGATACTGAAGATGAAGAAGTTTTGAATATGTATTAGTCCTCAAACGAGATTTACGTTTCAGAAGTTATCAACGATTTGAGTTGAGACAGTTACATCAACGAGATCATCGTCCCAAAGTAACGACGATGACGATGAAAGTTGACGAAAAGTTGATAGAAGTCAAGAGGATTTTGATGAAAATCAAAATTTCAATGGTATTAGTAAAAAAAATATTTACATAATTTTTAGATTATGTTAAACCATCACGAGTTAGAGGAGAAATATTTTTTTTAGTATATTTATGGAGATACAAGTCGAGTTTGTGTTCATTTGGGGGGAGAAATTTAGTCCGAACCCATATTTTTGTAAAAGTTCTCTAGTGAACAAATGGTTGGTTAGTAATGAACACATACTTGCTTATTAATGAACACATTCTTGTATAATAACGAACACATACTTGTTTCCAGGTGAACAAATGGTTGTTCACTAATGAACACATACCTGTTCTCTGGTGAACAAATAGTTATTCACCAATGAACACATCTTAAATTGTAATTTCCTTTCTTGTTCTCTCTTCTTCGATTTGACTCTATTGTGTTCCGCCTTAACATCCAACATAATAGCCATCGTGTTTTTGAATTTTGAGAATGATCTCTTTGCTATTCGTTCACTTGGTTTCCTAACTATCGATAGAGAACGCTAACTTATCAACTGATTGCATAATTGGTAATATAAACCCTAGATAGGTAGTTCAAAATGCGGATCAAACCCTAAAAATGCGAAAATCAAACCCTAAAAAGTGAGGAAATCACCTCTTTTTCTGACGTTGGCGGCTATATCTTCCATTATCTTCGATAACTTCGTGAATGCCACAATCTTCGCATTACATGGCAATGAAATCGGAGGTTGCTTTCCGTTGTTATTGTCCAGGGAAAGTCGGACTTATCCATATTTGTGAACTCGAATGCAATTGTCCCTTTTACCCCTGTTCACCTCCGTTCACAATCTATTTAATTTGAAACACGCGCATGAAGTTCTAAATAATTACAAAAATGCCACCGTTAAATCACATACGTTGATTTTGATATTGGACGGCCTTGATGGGTTAACAAAGTTAATACCCTTTTTGGGTTAACAAATAAGGGAGCCTCTATTTATATTTGATATATATATATATGGAGAGAGAGAGAGAGAGAAAGAGAAAGAGAGAGAAGGGAGGTTCAGACAAGAATAATAACAAAAAAAAGGAATAGGTAACGGAAATCATATGTGATTTTATACTAACAACCAACACAAGGGTGTGCGGGCAACGTAGCCCATCACGTCGGCGACCAAAGTCACGTAAATCACATGCGCTTTTACACACGATTTAAATATAAATTCATGTGACTCGAACATTTTTTTTATTCTCTTATTTGGTTACTATTTTTGTATGAACCTGACTTATATATATGGGGTTAGAAGCAGGTTCATATGAGAATGATACATATTTATGAAAATACGAGAATGACCAAATTACGTACAAATTAAATCACATGTGCTTTTACATTAATGGTCAAAAAAGTGTGCGGGAGACCCTATGGCCGAGTGTGAAGGTTGCTAGCTTGGCAAGGCCATGTGAATCACATGTGATTTTGTTTTTGTACGTGATGTTAGTGTAAAATCACATGTGATTCGGTTATTTTCTTATTTTCTTAAATATGTACAATTCTCGTATGAACCTGACTCTATATGGTTATTCTCTTATAGGCCTAGGATCGTATGAGAACAAGAGTTAAGGTCAGAAGCGTAAGAATGAGTCTATAAATTGTGGTTGATACGAAGATTGACCCGGTACATCTCGATGCATCTCACCTTAACTCTCCTTCTTACCGAAACTCAACCCTTCTCTTACATATAATTATAGTAATTAAGGTGGGGTATGTGACCACGTTGGGGTTTTATTTAATTGGCCAATATATTGCTTGCACTTTAATCATAACTTGGTGGACACTAGCAAGTTTTTGTTTGCAAATAAGATTATAATTATTGTTTTATTGACTTTCCGGTTATATGAATATTATATTTAAATACTTTTGGTAATTAAATAATTACTGATACACTAATTAAAAAAAGAATTTTTTTGAATAATACATAAAATCTAAAACTAAAACAAAAATTCTTATAAGAATTGGCGTCAGATAATCTGCTTAGCTCTTAGAGCATGATTAGTAGCACATTCATCTAGCGACAGACCATCATAATATATAAATGTGTTCAATCCTCTACTTCAACGTCTTTACATGTATGCAATATGGTTATTGTTGAGTAGGTTGGACTCTTCAATCTTGAAACTTGACGAAATGGAGCATAACTGAACTTACTTAAATGGTTGCAAGGTATTCAAGATAATAGAGAATTCATGAGTTTGAATCCTACATTGATATGTCATTTGATGACCTTTTAGAATGCGTTAATGAATGGATCATAAATATTTTCGACCCTCCAATGTATTCATCAAAGGAAAAGTTTCATACGTCATAAAACAAATGTATGTGCTTCTAACACCATTGATTTAACGTGTTTCAATTTACAACATAAGGGGTCTAAGAACTATAAGATTCTAAGCTCACAACACGTTAGATTGTGGATATTACGTCATGAACCATTTTGGTTTTGAATTGACCTTGAACACACTTAGTGACTTCAGCGATAACTTATAGTTACAATATATGAGAATTCAAATTTCTCCAATTAAAGCAAGACATTTGAAAACACTTCCAATAGTTTTGTGCACTTCAATCAAAAGTAGATTGACACCAACAAGCTCTTGTTTGCTATTTAGACAACATACTTGTTTGTTTCTTATTTCTTGAAAATTGCTCCACTCTCATAACATATTTTAGGGTAGTTACATATTTGGTCCTTATGGTCGGTATGCTTTCTTGTTTTTTGTTCATATAATTCATTTATTACTAAAAAACCCTATGGTATAGATTTTTGCCTGTTAACTCCCTCTTGCACTTCACACATGAGGGGTAAAATGTTTTTTTTAAGTCTTCCCCAGTTCCTAACCCCAAAATCTATTCTATTTCACCTAACCCTAAAACCTCCCTTCTCTGGGTCGTGACTTTATGGCTTCACCATATGCAGATTGTGACAACGAACAGACTTAGGGTCACAAACATCATTGGCCACTGCTTCTAACCCATGGTATAGCAACTGATTTTACTCTTATTGTTGAGCCACCACCATCACCTCAAGTATTGATATGATTGCTTCTCCGACGATGATGTTCACTCTACAACCTCATCGCATGACCATTTCGGTAGATCATATACAATCATAGATGCTACTTGTATCATTTCTCTCTCTCTCTCTCCCTCCCTCTCATTTTCCTCCATTCCCTTGTGTATATGTGTGCGTTGAGGGAATCAGAACAAGAAACTCCCACTTGAATTTGATTTAATGGTTTTGAATTTTGTATTCATTTTATTTTGATTTACGATTCCGATATAAAGTTTTGTATATACTCAAAGTATTTTATTTGTATATGTGAATTGACGTGTCACAATTTCTTAGAATATTTTTACACAAATTTGTTATACATGTTCATAGTTTTAAGTTTTTAGTGTATAGGTTTATGGATGTTGTTTGGTGTTTATAGTTTTCCTTTATTCCTGAATATGTTTATGCATTTAGTGTTTGAGTTTGTGATGATTTGGTGCTAATGATAAGTAGTGATAGGCGGTGGTGCTGGTGGTTTTTGAGTAGAATAGGGATTAGTCTTTAATAAATTTATCCGTAAAATAACCAAAATATCATGTGAGGGGCAGATGACTCTAGTTAACGGAAAAATATTAACAATGTTAGTCGGAGGGACCAAACCAAACAAAAATGCATAACAAAAGTTTTCTTTTTTGGTAGTAGATGAGTTATGTGGACCATAACCAAGAAAACTCGATTAGCGCAAGATCCAAATCTGTAATTTGGTTCGATTTTATTTGGAAATAACATTATTGCTCAGATCATCCCTATTACTACACGGACTGAAGTTTTAAACTAAATTGAGCCAATAAAACTTTGGGATAGTATAAACGAAACCAAGAATTATTTGGAATGATATAAGAGCGAACCTAGAAACCATATTTGATCTCATAACAGGGTTTGAGTAAGTTTCTTTCAACTATGTTTAATTATTTAATAAATAAATGCTTATAATACTAAAAAAATCAATATCTAAAATCAAACCTTTCAAATAGCTTTGTAGATTGAGGATGGATATAAAATAAAATCTGGTATGCGAGACACTGATGAAATCAAAGATCAATTTTATACTTAGTCATGTTTAAAAAGAAATGATCCAAATGTCAATCTCTAAAATATAGTGTTAATGATTTCTTGTTATTTATTTATATAAACAAAAAAAATGGACAAATCTTAGTTGATATGTCACCTTTTTAACCTGGAGGAAATTAAATACAAGTTGATTCAACTAATTTTGGGATTTATTAGTACCATAGTTGAAAAATATTTAATTGTCTATAAAACATGATTAAAGTTATAATAATTATATAATTATTTCTCTATCAATGATGTCTTGGTCACAGTGAACCATTCTAAGACACCACATATGCATGAGCATAAATGTATTTTTTTCAATTGCATTAAAATAAAATATATTTTCATTATAATTAGTGTAGGAAATTTATTTTTAAAACTTCTATTTTATGGAGCATATAATAATTGATTCAACTAAGAAAATATATTTTATCTTTGATGTAATTAATACAACATATTATAAATTAAAAAAAACAAAACCGTATCAAGACATCTTAAACCTATTCCTAAAAACACTAAAAATGGAGGTCACAAGCCTTGACCTCTATATTTGAAGGTAAAAATGTTGGTCTCTATATATCAAATATTGATAGTATACTGAATTTTATAGTTATATAGGTATATATATATATATATATATATCATATGAAAACAATATCTATAAAAAAAACAATCAAATCACGTGTGATTTTACATTAAAATTACGTGTAAAATTACATGTGATTCACGGGCATTGGCCATGACTTAGGTCATAACGACCGCACACCCTTGGATTGATTGTTAATGTGTAATCATATGTGATGTTGTACGTGATTTAGCCGATTTCATGTTCTCTTATTTAATTATTGTTCTCGTTTAAACCTCCATCAATTTATTGTATGATAGTTAAATATATTAAGTAATATTATGTAATAAGTTTATACTTTTGTTATTTTATGTTTTTAAATTGTAAATTGTAAATTAAATTATAATTTTAATAATTTCTTTTTTATTTAAAAATGAAAACTAGTAAAATGAAAATGTGAATAATTTTTAAATAATTTTGATCAAGGAAACTTAAACGTACATAAATAAAGCATATGTTTAATCATAAAATGTTTGACAAAAAATAAAAATTTATCAGCAAAAATTTATTAAAAATAAAAATAATATTGAATTATGTCAAGATTATAACATAAATTCATTAATTATAAAAATTCAAGTGATTAATATTTAAAGAATTAAAAACTTAATTATATATTATAATTATTATGTTATAATAAAAAGTATAATAATAAATAAATATATTATCTTATAATATAATATTTAAAATGTTTTTTTAGCTATTGAGTTGGAGATGGTTTTATAACATTCTAATAAAAAAAATTCTTTTTAAATATAAACAACATACTGGCTTTTTTAGAAGTAGGCTCCAAAATAGAAAATTAAATTTAGTACAACTTGTCTGGTAACAAAGGCTTTTAATAAAAAAATATTTTTAACAAAAAGAATTTAATAAATAGTTTATATATATATATATAATAGTGAATAATATAAAATTGGTGCACTAAAAACATAATGATGATTAAGAGTTTGATACCAAAGAGTAATGTTGGTGTGGATACTATCAACAAAGTGACAAAACCCTCCACTTATTCCCCACTTTGGACCATCTAATGAGGAGGAATCATTGTTAAGATCTCATCCTTCTTTTGCCTTTGTAATAATTTAACACTAATCACAAGATTCCTAAAAAATCCATCTAAATTAAAATATAACTTTTCAATGTCGATTTAAAGACAATTATCGTGTTAATAGATCCAACGTGTTAATAGATCCAATTGTTATGGTTGGTTGGATGAGTATGAGTCTGATTACTATAATCTACTTCAGACGGAAAAAACAAAAAAATTTGTAATTATAAACCGAATCAAATTCAAAAAGATGTTTCATTTTAAATTTGTCCATGGCATGATATTTTGTTTAAATCTTTTAGTTTCCTGATGTTTGATCCACTAATACTGATACATAAAAGCATAACATTATGAGATAATATAAGTTTTCAATTCAAATTTCAACTTCTAGTGTCCTGATGTTAAATATTTCATGCAGCTTTTCAGATTGTTCATTTGTCATAATATACAAAAATAACACATTCCATATACATAAACGTATTTTCGTAAATACAACGTATATACCAATTTAAAACATACATGAAAGTCACCTTGAAAGTTATGTCTTTGCTACGTTGTTTGCACTATATCAACCCAATAATATGATGATCCTCTGAGTGACTTTAGAGATAACTCTAACACCATCGCTTGTTGGCTGTCATCGATTCTAATGCAACCAAACCCCAAATATTGAAATGTTCAACTTTAAAAAGTATATAAAATGTTTAATTATTTAAGTTTGACTCATTATGCAACCAGGGGTGGACCCACCCTATGGGGAGGGGGGTCCCGTGCTACCGCTCAACCGTGTTTCGTAAGGGTAAAAAAAGCGCGTTTCGTAAGTTTTACATGAGGTGCATCCGCTAAACTTTTGATATTTCAAGGGTTCAAGGAACACTACTTTAAAAAAAACCCTCAAAATCAACCAAAAACCTAAAAAAAACCACTCAAAATCAACGAAAAATCATAAAAAATCACTCGAAATCAACCAGAAATATTAAAAAATTCTTCGAAATCAACCGAAAAACTTAAAAAAGTCCCCAAACGGGGAATTTGGTTAAAAAAATCTCTCGAAATCAACCGAAAAATACATCAAACAACTTTGCGGACATTTGATACAATTTAAGGGTGCACCCGCTCGGGAAAAATTCTGGGTCCGCCACTGTATTTAACCTAGCCACCTAAAGGTGTTAAAGATTCGAATAAGTTTTGACTTGAAACTTACGTGCCTTGGAACTTTTGTGAATCTCGAGCTTAAGCTTTTTCGATATCAGTTTGACTCGATCTTGTTGTTAACAGATATGTAGGAGTATTATTCCGATAGATAATTCTTCTATTAATTTCATCTAATTTGTAAATCCCATAAAGGTTAGGGACACCTAGGGGTGTTAATCATACCACTCAAACTCGTTTATCTCGAGCTTGAGCCAACCTCGTAAACAAAAGGTAGCTCGTTTAAGTTAATTAGACTCGGCTCCTTTGAAAGCTTTATTTAAATTTCAAGCCGAATTACCGAGCCATTCCAGCACACACTTTTCAAGCCAAATATCTTCATATGTTTATAAATTAAACAATCAACATAAAAAAATTATTGAGTTCAAGCCAATAAAAAAATTAATCGTACCCGTGCTCAAGCCCATAAAAGAGCTTATAACGCTTGAATTTTAGGGATAATATACTGTTAGAACTGGGGTAGAAGCAGAAACTGTTTTGGAAACGAATTCCTTAGAACAGTATTTTAATTTAAATATAGAAGCAGTAAAAAAAACAGAAGCAGAAGAAGAAGAGACAGAATGATTAAATAAAACCGAGGCTCGTGTTGGACACGATACCCTTAAACAGATTCTCGGTCTGTTCCCAGGGTACAACGGTACTAAACAGTCGAAGCTGCCGGAGAGAATCTTGCCTTAAAATGTCGCCGGAGAAGTCGAAGTGTAGAGAGAGTTTTTGGAGAATGCTATGTAAAAGTTGTGTCTGAGAATGGACCCCAAGGTCCTGTTTTATACTCTCGTTTTGGCTCCATGAAACCGACGAAAAATTAATGCTCATTAATTCTCAAGATCAAAACCGACAATTATATTTAATACTGAAACCGAAAAATTTAAATCTTTAAACGGATTTCAGTTACAAATATCAAAACCGGTCCGTGCGAGCCCGAGAATTTGGAGCTGCATTCGTGTCCGCAGATGCGCACGCACATGAGTTCGGTCGGTTTAGCCTACAAAATCGCCAAACCGCACCCCCCCCCTGCGCGCGTGTAGGTGTTGGAGGAAAAACCTATCAAAGAGCTTGTAAGCCCTTTGGAGGTTTTTACTTATAAACTACTTCAAGTTTATGCCTCCTTCCTATGTGGGACACTTCCAAATCCATCAAGAGTTGCTACCATTTTCTAACCGAATGCTCTACTTTGAGCATCGATATCTCATTCACACAATCTCCATTTTGGACACATAATATATGGTTTCGAAGCTCTCATATAGGAGAACACGAACCCATAAAATTATTATTATATATAACGCATATACATATAATTACTTGCGTCCAAAGTTAGTTAAAAACCACATTTTTTTTAACTAAAAATTTCCAACAATCCCCCACATGAATGGAGATCGATCTCTTGCACTTGAAAATTTCCAACAAAATTTCCAATAGTTGAATTCTATATAAGATAGGTAGGTGATATCCTTTGAACCTTCTCTTGTGAAACACACTTAGTCTCCTAGCTGTCAGTGGACTCGATGTCCTTGAACTGAACTGCCGTTTGTATAGACGACAATATGTTTCACCTAGAATTCTTCCTAACAAGTTCATATCCTCATAGTCGTGTTCGTTATGGTCATGAACACTAGCCTGGTTCAGCGAGAGCTTTTAGGAATTGAGCCCCCTCCCCCCCCCCCCCCCACAATTCCCTTAGAAGCGACCCCACTTCTCTCTCACATAGGTGATTTTCCAACAATCATTAAAAGCCATGTGCTTATCCTCAATTTTACTAACTATGAAGTTTATTAAATCCTTCAGAGTTTTCATTTCTATTCATACAACTAGGTTGTCCTTTTGAACCCAAATCTTGGGATCTCCAGTCTTTTGGGTAAGGTTTCCTTTGCATGAATTACTAATTCAAGGGCTTAAGTCCCATTCCTCTTGAGGACTTATAAACTAAATCTCTACTAAGGCCTTTAGTAAGCGGATCCGCAATGTTATCCTTTGACTTCACATAGTCAATTGAGATAACTCCAGTAGAGAGTAGTTGCCTTATCGTATTATGTCTACGTCTAATATGTCTAGACTTCCCATTATACATTGTACTTTGAGCTCTACCAATCGCCGATTGGCTATCACAATGTATACAAATAGCCGTTACCAGTTTAGGCCATCTAGGAATATCCTCTACAAATTGACGCAACCATTCCGCCTCTTCACCACATTTATCTAAGGCGATAAATTCGGATTCCATTGTAGATCTAGCTATAACAGTTTGCTTGGATGATTTCCAAGATATAGCTGCACCTCCAAGTATAAACACATATCCACTTGTAGATCTGGAATCTTTTATGTCGGATATCCAGTTTGCATCACTGTATCCTTCGATTACAACTGGATAACTCTCATAATGAAGTCCATAATCACGTGTGTATCTTATATATCTGAGTAATCTAGTAATACTCTTCCAGTGTTCAGAACTGGGATTACTAGTGTACCTACTTAGCCTACTTACTGCATAAGCTAAGTCAGGTCTTGTACAACTCATAAGATACATCAGACTTCCAATGATTCTTGAATATTCCACTTGTGCAACACTATCTCTTCTATTTTTAGATAGATGTTGACTTGTATCAATTGGAGTTCTAGATATACTAGTATCTCCTTGATTAAATTTCTCAAGAATCTTGTCCACATAATGGGTTTGGTTTAATACTAAACCATTTTGTGTTCTTGTGATCTTGACCCCAAGAATCACATCAGCTAAGCCCATATCTTTCATGTCAAACTTAGATTTTAACATGTCTTTTGTGGATCTTATTATTTTGTCATCACTACCGATGATAAGCATATCATCAACATATAAACATAAGATGACGTAACCATGAGCGGTTTCTTTCGTATAAACGCATTTATCACATTCGTTTATTTTAAACCCGCTTCCTAACATGGCTTGATCAAATTTTTGATGCCATTGTTTTGGAGCTTGCTTAAGACCATATAAGGACTTAACAAGTTTATAGACCTTGTTCTCTTGTCCTGGGGCAACAAATCCCTCAGGTTGCTCCATATAAATTTCTTCTTCCAAATCTCCATTTAGAAAAGTAGTTTTCACATCCATTTGGTGAATTTGCAGATTTCTAATAGCTGCAATCGCCAGTACCAATCTAATGGATGTTATTCGTGTTACTGGCGAATACGTGTCAAAGTAATCTAGACCTTCCTTTTGTCTATATCCTTTGATCACTAATCTTGCTTTGTATTTTTCAATACTACCGTCAGTTTTCATCTTTCTCTTAAAGATCCAACAGTACCCTAGTGGTTTACAACCCGGAGGTAAATCCACTAATTCCCATGTATGGTTTTGTAAGATAGAATCTATCTCACATTTAATTGCTTCTTTCCATTGAAGACCTTCGAAAGAAGTAACCGCCTCACGATAGGCTTTAGGTTCACTTTCTATCATGTATGTGAGGAAATCATTTCCAAATGATTTTTCGACTCTAGCCCGTTTACTTCTTCTAGGTTCTACTTCTTCCTTTTCAGATAAAGCTTGTTCACCTTCTTGAACAATTTCTTTATCCTTAGAAGATGTGATTTCCTTTTCCTTGTTCAAATAAGGAAATTTATCTTCGAAAAAAGAAGCATTTCTTGATTCCATAATTGTATTCTTGTGTATCTCGGGATTTTTGGAATCATACACAAGAAATCGATATGCACTACTATTTTGTGCGTATCCAATGAATACACAATCCACTGTTTTAGGTCCTAGCTTTTGTACCTTAGGTGGTGGTACAACTACTTTAGCTAAACACCCCCACACTCGTAGGAACTTATAAGATGGTTTTCTACCCATCCAAAGTTCATACGGTGTTACGTCCTTTTTCTTGTGAGGTATCTTATTTAAAAGATAATCAGCCGATAAAATGGCTTCCCCCCACATGTTCTGATTTATACCAGAACTAATCAACATGGCATTTACCATTTCTTTTAAAGTGCGATTCTTTCTTTCGGCAATACCATTTTGTTGTGGTGAGTAGGGTCTTAGTGAATTCATGTCGAATTCCATTTTGTGAACAAAATTCGGCAAATGGTGAAACATACTCACCTCCCCTATCACTTCTTACAACTTTGATTTTCTTGTTGATTTGATTTTCAACTTCATTTTTATACAAGACAAACTTGACTATTGCTTCATCTTTACTTTTAAGTAAATATATATAGCAATATTTTGTATTATCATCGATAAACGTGATAAAATATTTATTCCCACCTCTAGTAGGAATTGATTTTAAATCACACACATCAGTATGAATTAAATCAAGGGTTTCAGTTTTTCTTTCAATTGTTTGAAATGATGATCTAGTAAGTTTGGCTTCTACACAAGTGGGGCACTTATGATTTGAGTCGATATTAGATGTTGGTAAACAATTTAATTTAATTAAGTGACGAATAGAATTATAATTTAAATGTCCTAAACGGCCATGCCAAAAAATAGAAGACTCAAGCAAATAAGCGGAACTAGTAGAAGCTTCATTCATCACTTTTGAAACAATTACATTCATTTTGAACATGCCACTCATGGCATATCCTTTACCAACATACATTCCACCTTTGGACAACACAAATTTGTCCGACTCAAACACAAGTTTGAAACCAAACTTGTTCAATAACCACCCGGAAACAAGGTTTTTACGAAGCTCCGGGACATACAAAACGTTCTTAAGCTTGAGCTCTTTTCCCGAAGTCATCTTCAGGATTACTTCTCCAACGCCCTTGACCTCGGCGGTAGCGACATTTCCCATGTAGAGCTTTTGGCCATTTTCCACATCCTTGTAGGAGTGGAAGCTTCTTTTCTCATGACACACATGACGAGTAGCTCCCGTGTCGATCCACCATTCCTTTGCATTTGAACCGATCATATTAACCTCCGAAACCATGGTAGTGATATCCATGGCCGAAAGTTCCGTGATCATAGCAACCAAGTCCTCGGTCACCATGTTTGCATTTCGCTCCTTCTTAGGAAGCTTGCATTCATTTGCCTTGTGACC
This sequence comes from Silybum marianum, assembly GCA_036898165.1. Classification (NCBI taxonomy): domain Eukaryota; kingdom Viridiplantae; phylum Streptophyta; class Magnoliopsida; order Asterales; family Asteraceae; genus Silybum; species Silybum marianum. The sequence goes on from CM072544.1 coordinate 2,748,490, forward strand.
GGTTTGGCCACAATTATAGCATTTGAACTTTCTTTTGAAAATTCCTTTTTGCGGCCCAAAACTCTTGGCTTTCCCTTTTCCTTTGTAGTCAACCTTCTTTCCCTTGGCCTTGGATTGACCGTCTTCCACAACATTTGCCACCACACTAGCTTTTGAAGAGTTGGAGTTACCCTTCAAAGCCATGCGGTTGTCTTCTTCAATACGAAGACGCACCACCAATTCTTCCACGGTCATCTCCTTTCGCTTGTGTTTAAGGTAATTCTTGAAATCGACCCAACCGGGAGGAAGTTTTTCAATCATTATCGCGACTTGGAAAGTTTCACTAAGAACCATCCCTTCGGAGAGAATATCATGCATGATCAGTTGAAAGTCTTGAACTTGACTCATAACAGTTTTTGAGTCAATCATCTTGAACTCCATGAAACGTGCAACAACATGTTTCTTTGTTCCGGCATCTTCAGTCTTGTACTTCCGGTCCAAAGATTCCCATAATTCCTTAGCCGTGGGTACTTTACAATAAACATTGTAAAGAGGATCGGCAAGCCCGTTCAACACGTAGTTACGGCACAAGAATTCAGAATGTTTCCATGCGTCAACCGCGCTCACAGATTGAGCGTCGGCTTGTCCTTCACTGATTTGAGGAGCCGTTTCGGTAAGGAACCGAGCCAAGTTCAAAGTGGTGAGGTAGAAGAACATCTTCTGTTGCCACCTTTTGAAGTTTAAACCAGAGAACTTCTCTGGTTTTTCAGCATGATTTGCCATGGTGTTCGGCAGTGGGGTTGACAATTATATTTAATACTGAAACCGGAAAATTAATGCTTTAAACGGATTTCAGTTACAAATATCAAAACTGGTCCGTGCGAGCCCGAGAATTTGGAGCTGCATTCGTGTCCGCAGATGCGCACGCACATGAGTTCAGTCGGTTTAGCCTAGAAAATCGCCAACCCGCACCCCCCCCCTGCGCGCGTGTAGGTGTTTGAGGAAAAACCTATCAAAGAGCTTGTAAGCCCTTTGGAGGTTTTTACTTATAAACTACTTCAAGTTTATGCCTCCTTCCTATGTGGGACACTTCCAAATCCATCAAGAGTTGCTACCATTTTCTAACCGAATGCTCTACTTTGAGCATCGATATCTCATTCACACAATCTCCATTTTGGACACATATAGGAGAACACGAACCCATAAAATTATTATTATATATAACGCATATACATATAATTACTTGCGTCCAAAGTGAGTTAAAAACCACATTTTTTTTAACTAAAAATTTCCAACATATACAACTCAAATTTGTTAAACTTGAGCTTGAGCTCAAGCACTATTTTGGAAAAAGTTATCTGACATGAGTATGATATTATTTTCTCTAGTCAAGTTTGAAATTTTTTCTGTTTAACTCAATCAGGCTCGTTAACACCACCATTGTATAACCTATAACCTATATTATTTTCTCCTTGAACACTGTAAATGCAAAATTGACGGGACATTGCCAACTGATGTGTTTTGAATTTATAACCACAAACGTACAGATGTCTACTATACGGGTCGATCACACGGAGGCGATTGACTAAACATAGATTCGTTCTATACAATAGCCTAGATACAAGATTTATCAATCAATGATGACTTTATCAAAATAGAATAAAAAGAATAACAAGACAAAAATAAAAGCTAATGAAGATCGAGGAATGTCAGTCTTGGATTTAAGTTATTGTGAGTATTTGTTGAGTAAAATATTTTAACCATCTAACAAGGTGGAAAAATCATTCTAAAACACACTCACACCTACTTTCATCGAATACATATATTAGAAAAGAAACATTTAGATAAAACAATTATTTTCTCATCCTACGTCCCTAACTATTTTTCATGTTAGGAGCGTAGTAGCTAGAACCAATTCATTCTATATCAAAAATCAAACTTTCGTCCATATTGCCAATTAAACAATTTAACTAAACAGTAGATTAAAACCAACCAATTACAGAGCAACTTTTTTTGTTGTTGAAATCAATCGATTAAAATCTAATATTCGTTATAAAATCAATTGATTAATTCCAAGACCTTAATTCAAGACAACAAAATCCAACCAAACGTAAGCTAGACTATGAGACGAAACGTAAAACATAAATATAATGAAAGCGGTAAAATTAATCTAAGAAAACTATAAGAATCGATCCATAGAGTGTCGACTTCCAAGAATCATGTTGAAACTAAGAAAACAGTAAAATAATTTAAGGACAATGCATAAAATAGATAAAGCATAAACAAGTAGAAAAATAAGAAGACGCAAACATAAAAGATGAACGATAAACTACAAAGATAAGGTAAAAAAAATACAATACAATACAACTAAAACGTAAATCCTAACGAGCTGCAGAGAAGAAAAGGGAGGATGTATTTGTACCCACAAAATGAATTTACCAAAATACCCTTGAAAGGAGCGGAGTTGAAATCTTCCCAGGTGCTTGCACGACCATGTTGTTTTGATTTTGATATTTATGTGGCCGCGCATAATTGCGTTCCATTTCTACATGGCCATGCATATTTTCTTCTAACCTTGTATTTTCACCGTGTAGAATTTCCTTTTAGGCTCCATGTAGGGGCGGGGGCGTGGGGCCGGAAACATCAACTGAGGTGATCCTCTTCAATTAAACGAAAAAATAAATATATCAAAAATATTATATTGATAGGAACATTGAATCCAATAGTCTACATATGCAAACAAAAAACACGGGCATTGATCGCAACGTTCAACCCAAAAATGTACATATGCAAACGTAAACACAAACCTTTATAAATTTAACAACATCCTCGACGATTTTTCATTTTCAGAAACATGTCAATCATAACTTCATTACCAATGTCGGCACAATCAAGTTATCGTTCATCCATTGATCTCCCATTTTATTCAGCAACCTATTCTTCTCAATATTTGTGGCTGAAAACGCCCTCTCACCGTTGCAGTTGCACCCGGTAATGTCAATGCTAATTTGATAAGCAAGTAAACTAGTGGGAACACCTTATCTCTTCTTGTTTCGACCATTTTTTTGCAAGATCACCAATCTGATTAGATTTGAAAAATCTGTTGACGTTTGCATAAAGAATATAAGTTTCAAGTTGATCTTCAAGTACCATCAGCTCCATCTCAGAAAAATCACTTGGATAGAAACGAGCAAGACGAATCAATTTGCCTTTATCAAAAGCTACAAAAGACTTGTTCGGATTAAGACGCGTCATAGAAATAAGCAACTCGTCATAGTCAGTGAGTGGGTCAGCCTACTTCTTTATATTATTCAAAATTTCAAATTGGCTTTAAATGATTAGTGGACATTGAGTTTTTTTTGCCTACATAACTTTTATTTTTAAAATGTTAGCATTAATTTGTGCTAACAGTAGGCAGTAGTTGGTTCCGCCAGTGGCTCCATGGAAGTAGGCTTTGGCATTGTTGTTGTTGGGCTTCTTGACTTGCAATTGTTCCACTTCATTTCTTGAATTAGCCTAATTATTGCACCATTTGTCTTCTAAATACAAAAACCAACTAAAAACTAACAAAGTTAGGTGCATAAACCAAATGGCCTTTGGCCTAACGGTATGTAAGTCTCAGGCCTTTTAAGAGGTCGGGGATTCAAACCTCATCAAAGGTGAGAAGGATGTGTGAGTTTCTTTATTCCATCTGCTGTATATAAAATATTATATACTTCAACAAAAAAGTTAGGTGCATAAAATGCACATAACACCAACCGTGTTGGCTCATTTTTGGCACTATTTGTGTTGGAACATTGTGAGATTGATCCCACATGAAAGAAACGATGGGAAATTATTAAATTTATATTATTTTATCGTCATTTATTTTGTAAACAGACTAAGCGTCAAGGCTTTTCACGCTTCTCATGAAAATAAAAACATTTCATTTGATTCCAATTGTATATATATATACACATAACATATACACACACTTATATTTGCATATGACGGTAATTAAGTGAGAACTATAAAAATGTTGAAAACCATGAGGAGCAATCTCATTCATTCAATCATTTACATCCAACATGTTTAACTAATAATCCATGTTTAATCTACAAGAGCACTATCGTAAACTTTATTTTTCAATAACGTCGACCCATATGCTGGGCAAGAAGGACAGTTACCCAGGACCGTAGAGGCCCAAGAGCATCAAAGCCCAACCTATATATATATATATATATATATATAAAATATGAGGAAAGTTCAAATGAGAACTCAAATTTAGTTGCGAACATGAGGACAAATGAGAGCGCGACACGTGTCTGAATATAGATTATTTAGACTGAATCACTACTAGAAAATTGAGTATTTTCAACGGAAAATGTCGTTGAAAATTTTCTATAAATTTTAAAGGGATTATTGACAAAACATAAATTTTCTACGAATTTTCAACGAATTTCTGTTGAAAATCTCTCACAAAATGTATTTTCAACCAAAAACTTTTTGACGAGACATTCCGTTAAAAATTTTTTGGTTGAAAATGCATATATATTTGTGAGAGATTTTCAACGGAAATTCGTAGAAAATTTATGTTCTGTTAATAATCCTCTAAAATTCGTAGAAAGTTTTCAACGACATTTTCCGTTGAAAATACTCAATTTTCTAGTAGTGAATATATATTATATTCGGTCTGAATATTTCTTTGAATGTGACACGTGTCGTACTCTCATTTTTCCTCACGTTCATAACCAAGTTTGAGTTCTCATTTGAACCCGCCCCTATAATATATATATATATATATATATGTTATTGTAGGTTGAGTTTTTAATTTATTTTCTGAAAAACTACGGTTATCGACATACGCTCTCTCTCTCCACTCTGCCCCCCCCCCCCTCTTTTGTTCTCCATCTCGCTCTCCAATCTACTCAGCCTCGTCCCTCGATCTTCCTCTCGTCTTCTCCGCTCTAGGTTATGGGCTTCTAGCTTCTACGGTTTTGGTTCTTTCCTAGTGGCCTTCTCGACCAGGTGTTTCTTTCTGAGTAAGTGATTATTGATTAGGTTCCTCTTCTGAAGGCCTTTGTCTATAGGTTTATTTAAGATTAGACTAGAAACCTTATTTCATCACAAAATGCTCCACCTGAGTTAGAGCGGTTATTTGAGAGAATCTGCAGCGAATACGCAGAGTTTATTAAGTTATTCACTTATTCACTTATTTGCTTATTTGCCCATTTGATTATTTGTCTATTTGGTTATCAAGTTACATGCTAAGTTATTGTTTATTGTTTATTGTTATTTGTTGATTGTTTATTATGTTATTTTCTTATTTGGTTTAGGGTTTTAAGTTTTTTGTTTATTCGCCGATTTGCTAGGGTTTAGGTTATTTGCTATTCAGGTTGTTTGTTATTATGAAATTGGTATCATCTATACAAGTCACAACGGACATATCGTCCCATTTGTTGAGTCCAAAATTATCAAGATCGATGGTTAGCAAGGTTTACTAGTGTAATTTCACTCTAGCTTGTTATACAATTTATTTTCAGATGAGTTTTTCATTTATGAGAGTTGTTAATAACAAGTTTCTAAAGCCATTTGCATAATTTTAAAGACTGATTTAGGAAAAGCCTTAGATTTACTTTAAAAAAGTTTCTCACTGGAACTAGTGTGTAGTGCATGAGTGGACCTCTTCATATGATCATTAGTTCACACAAAACCATCAACTGGTTTAGTTATAAGATAAACCATGAACATTAATATACAAAACATGATCTAAGAATCTACATTGACCCAAAAAGAGTAATATGTATTCTTCAATGGAGGTAGGTTAATAGTTCCATCTGTTTTATGTTGTTGTGTGCTTATTTTTTAAATGAATATATAACTCCATAGCCTACCTCACCTAAATAACGTTACCTTGAATTTCATCAGAGTATTCTGACAATCTTTAGACTAAATAAGCTAGTTGTTGGTACATAAACTAGTTATTATTTGTAAAACTAATGGATAAAGTTTGTATCTTCTCTGTTTCTTAGATTAGAGACATTTTTTTAATCTCTATCCAAGACATCCAAAACCATATATAGGGTCGACGTGTTTTTCAATTACCTACAATGATTTTTGAATCCCTGAAATTTCTCAATTTTTACTAGATTTTTTTTTGGAAAGAGTATCCTAGACATTTGTCTAGACTAATCTCTAGCAATTTTAAGACTGCTAAAGCATGCAGCTCTGAGATAATTCCTCAGTGGCCATAAGGTGTTTGTGCCTGGATTCGAACCTAGAGTAGATGAGTTATCTATTTTCATCCTTCATAAGTCTTAACCAGTACGCCATAAATCTTGTGGTTTTTTACTAGATTATTATTATAAACAAATGTCCAATTCGGATAATAATGCAAATTAATTTGAGTTGTGAATGGAAATTAATTGAATTACTTTATTTTAATTAAATGATATTTTTTTAATCTTCAATAATAGAATAGTAATTTTGATCAACAAAACGTCAAACATTCTTAAATCATTTTGAGTAACTACTAACACTACGATTATGTTCTTTTATTACTGTATCAAACCGAAAGCTTGAAACATTTGTGAGAGAAACTATATCCCGTTACTATAACATAATTGTTCCATCCAAGAGGAGGTGATGGTGTGGTATGCAGATTGTATTGTGTATTATTCAGATTGAAAGATTATCGGTGTGGTTGATATTCGATAATTTAGACTTGCAATAACTTGTGAAACATGGAGGTTTTTTTGTACTTACTTGTTCAAAAACTATAGTAAAAATTTATAGCATTTCTTTGTTTCGGTTATTTCTTTGGTGGTTCAAAACAAAGACCTCTACCATAGGGACCAATTAAACATTCATTATGTGTTTGATGCAAATTGGATGGATCTTTTTTGTCTATCTAAATAAAGATTAGAATCAAAAGACTAAAAGGAATAAAATATTTACAACACGTATTTTATATTTTGAAAAACATGCTTCTTCAATTATGTCCTTAGTTTTTTTTTCTTTTTGGAAAAAGTATTCTAAGCATTTGTCTAGACTAATCGCTGACAATTTTAAAACTGTTAAATCATTCAGTCCTGAGATAATTACCTAGTGGCCACAAATCGTCTGCGTTTGGATTCGAACCTGGGGTAAATGGGTTATCTAGCTTCATCATCCACAAGCCTTAACCAGTACGCCACAACCCTTGTGGTTTATGTCCTTAATTTTTTAGTAGCTGAGTTATTACACTTTCATCATTTGTACCGGTATTTATAACCACAACTAAAATCAAATCATTGTTGTACGATGTCTTGGGGTCAAAATATAATAATACAATAAAAGAACTCTGATTTATGAAAAATGGATAAGTTTTTCACTTGTTTCCTGAAAAGTGGATCGTTACCAACATTATCGCTAAGAGGGTGATTGTTGAAAACAAAGGGGGACGCAAGTGGAGGTGGGCCCGGTGGTTCTAATCTGTTGGTGAGTTGAAAAATTAGATGTAACGATTGATGAAAATAGGTTAGTTATAAATTATCTTATATAATCCAAGATTTTATTGGATGCACTTAAATCACAAATTCAAAACTAAGAGCTTTAATTAGTTTTCTGGAATTTGTAAAAATCCCTCTAATTACGTCATTTGACTTCAACCTATCATAATATTGTATTTAAAGAAGTTCAATAACTCAATTAAAAGAAAAAAAAGATGTTTTAAAAAGCATGTGACGCCTTATGGTTTAAATTTAGCCATAAACTAACAATTATTCTTGGGAAAGTATTACAAGATTTAATTCATAGAAATATAGATCATGAAAATTTTGGATTTGACAATTTCTATAAATTTATATTATGATAAAAAGAGTTTATTTAATCTCATTATAAAGTTATTAATAATAATTAAAAAATAGTTTAAAAAAAACCAATAAATTATACAATTTTCAATGATTAAGTTTTTAAACTATTTTTTGAATAAAAACTATTAAACATTATTATTTTGAATTACTAAGTCCTTAAACTGTTTTTTTGATTAAAAAACCATTAAAATTTCTTAGTTAAATGATTAAGTTCCTGGACTTTTTTTTTCAAGAAATTAAACCATCAAACTTTTGAAAATTAGTTACCTACATCTTTTTTTAAATAGGTTACTTGTAACTAACTAAAAAGTTTTTAAGTAAAAATAAACCTAAATCAGTTTTACTATTCCCAAACTATACGCCATTAAAACTCCTGACAAACAACGGTATCGCATTACAAAACAAATGACTTTTACCCATAAAAATTATCTAGGGAAATTTCCGTCGGTGATTACCCACGGATCACCCAGAAAATATTAGAATGATTCGATAAAATCCAATGTTTTTCGAGAAAATATCAACGGATCACTCAGAGAATCCCTGGGTAATCTGTCACTGATTTTAATTACCCACCAACTTTTGTGACGGTTTTGTAAGGAATCGCCCTTTAGTGACAGATTTTCAAGGAAAAAAGTCTGTAGGCAAAAATCTTTCGTTTAGTAGTGTCCCCACCCCACTACCCGGCCGTTGCCCCAATCTTGTCCATTCTCCATATCACTTAACACATTGTTGGCTCCCGCCATCGATCGTTCTCCCTCTTTTTGATCTATTTTTTTTTATCTATCATAAGATAGAGAATCAAAAGATAACTTGTTACAATTAGCTTTTTTGGGTTAATTATGACCTAAGTGACTGATTTTTAAAAGTTTAATGATCATAATTTCTTAAATAAAATTCAACAACTTAATCATTCAAAATAAGAAAAATTTAATAATTTTTTCATTCAAAAACTTAATCATAAAGAAAATTTAACTATTTTTTTATTTTAAAAAAATAGTTTAAAAACTTAATCTAAAAAAGTTTAATTATTTTTTAATTCCAAACAAATAATTCTTAAAAATAAAATAATTTATTGGATGTTTATAAATTTTTCCTTAATAGTTGTCTATATTACAAGGGCAATGGGTCTGGTAAGGCCCAAGTAGAATGTGCAGTTGTACACACATATTTCAAGTCTTTTTGTAAATTGTTGCAGAGGATAACTGACATCAATGCATGAAGTCACGTGATTCGTCTTTTTGATTTTCATATTCATACTTAGCTCCCAATATGTGGGGATCTTTTCTTTGCCCCGGGAGGGATTATACATGAATACCCCTTTTTAAAAGAAATATTTTATGAATCATATATGATGTACGTCTCATACATTAAAAATTTAGATCTGATTCAATGGAACCCCACTATTGAATCATATATGATTTTTTAATTTGTAGGACTCACGTCATATGTGTTCCACAAGGTGTTTCTTTGTTCCTTTAAATTTACAAAGTTATCATTTGAACCTTACATTATATATATATATATATATAGGGGCGGGTTCAAATGAGAACTCAAATTTGGTTGTGAACGTGAGGACAAATGAGAGTGCGACATGTGTCCCATTCAAAGAAATATTCAGATTGAATGTAGTATTTATTCAGTTTGAATATTTCTTTGTATATTCAGTCTGAATAATCTTTATTCAGACACGTGTCGCTGTCTCATTTGTTCTCACGTTCACAACCAAATTTGAGTTCGCATTTGAACTTTCTTTTATATATATATATAGGTGAAGGTTCAAACGAGAACCCCTGTGATTTACGAGAATGTGAAAACACTTCTAAGCCAAGAATTGTATTTTAAATCATATTTTAAGAGAAGTTAAAGTATTTTTCAAATTTAAATAAATAATAAAACAATATGAAAAATTCTGAAGAAGTGGAAAGGTAAAATTAGAAATTGATATCCTAAAATTCAAATAAAACGTATTTCGATCATCTGGGTAGTGATAATCATCATCGTCTACTGTGGCTTTATCATAAACATCACAACGATAACTTACATTCCTGTTCGAAGGGGAAACCAAAAACAAGGAAGAAACAAATTTAGTGCAAGCGTGCATTCATGTTCGAAGGCGTCGAGGAAGAAGACCATACAGTCTATTTCGAAGGCATCAAGGAAGAAGATCAAAGGTAAGTGTCTAATAACACAACTAGATCACATATTATGACACTTCAATTAGGATTGAGTAGATGTCTGTAATCTATTAGGGCTTCAATCGATTAGAGATTCGATGAGAGAATGTTTATCACAGACTTATCACACTTTAGAGCATGGTCGAGAAATCGAACAGGCCAACTATCACAATTCCAAAATTGATTATCACACTGTAATTAGGAAAAATCGATTAGTGTATAATGTATGTAATTGTCAGATTGTTTACTTATCACATGATTATCACAGTGTAGTTAAAGTTCGTTCACAATGTTTAATATACATAGTTTTAGGATTGTTTGCTTATCACATTGATGCGGGCCTATGCGTGGAGGATCGAGCCTTGATATTCTTGGAGGCTTATGATCAGGCCACCAAACAGGGTCGCACTTAAACGGCCATAACTTTTGATCCGGGTGTCCGTTTTGGGCCGTCGACCAGGCGAATCGAAGCTACTTCTGAGGAGCACGCCGTGGTTAGGCCCCAAGTTTTGATCCCCGAAAAAGCTGTTTAAGTGGATTTTTTGGATGTTTTAGTGTTTTTTTCTTATTTGGGCTTCTTTTGTTGGGCTTTTCTGTTTGGCCCATTAACTTTTTAAGGCCCGTTTCATTTTGGCCTTCATATTTAAGCTTTTCTAATGTAATCTGGATGGTCACTTAATGATTTGATAAACTTTTGATTTTTCTCCCAGACTTTTGAGTTCTTAAGAATTCGTTATCTGAAGCCTAGGAACGGTATTCGTTGAATCAACGATTCCTAGAAGAGATTATTCACGAGCATTCGCAGAATCAACGTGATAATCCTAGTTTCATTTTATACGCTGCATCACACATGGTTATCACAGTCTAGTTAGGACACATTCACAATGTTCAATGTATATAATTGTCAGATTTCTTGCTAATCACATGATTATCATAATGTCGTTAGGGCAAATCGATTAATGTATAATGTATGTAATTGTCAGATTGCTTGCTTATCACGTTATTATCATAGTGTAGTTAGGGTTCATTCACAATGTTTAATGTATATAATTTTCAGATTGTTGCTCATCACAACTCATTTATTTGTTCCTTTGTGCAGAAATATTTCGATCAAATTGATATTATCCAACCCGATTGCTTGCTTATCACATGATTATCACAGTGTAGGTCGATATCACAAGATAGTGCAGATAAAGAAAACGATGAAGATGGGGACGTGAGTTTGATGTGATCAGTTTCAATCTAAAATCATGGGATAACTACAATTAATTAAAATAACATAAAAATTATAGAAAAAATGCCTAACTACATTACTACCCTTATTGATACATTTTTATTTATTATAATTTAAATAATTAGTTAAAAAGGTTTGAGACCCACAACTGTTCTCGCAAATCACAGGGGTTCTCGTTTGAACCCTTATATATATATATATATATAGGGGCGGGTTCAAATGAGAACTCAAATTTGGTTGTGAACGTGAGGACAAATGAGAGTGCAACACGTGTCCCATTCAAAGAAATATTCAGACTAAATATAGTATTTTTTTCAATCTGAATATATAAAGAAATATTCAGACTGAATATAATATTTATCCAGTCTGAATAATTGATAATTTCATTTTAACGTTGATATTTATTTGATTAAAACCTTGATTTATGTCTTTTTATGGGTAATATGCACTCACTTAACCCAATTCTCTATTTATTTTAGTGCAACCCAAAATAAAAGATAAACAAAAGCCCAAGTAAATAGGCCTAAGACTCCCACTTGGACCCTCACTCGCACACATCAGCCCACGTGAAGAACTCGGATCAGATCAAAGTCGGGAACGAGGGCAGCAGACGTGTGAGCGACTGAAGAAGCGGCTTAACCCGCCTCCCGACACGCCTAAGCGGCTGTTTGACGAAGCTAGAAGAAGCAGACGACTTTCTAGGCGGCTAAACTCGCTTCCTAACCCGCCATGTCGACTGTTTGACGACCCGTGCGACAAACAAAAGGACCAAATATGTATTTCTTCGATTTTGGAGTGGTTTCTCCCTTGAGCTTGTATAAAAGTCGATTAAACTACTATTAGAAGGGTTCACATTTTTTCTGATTTGGAAGCAAGGAGCAACGATTTTGTAAGAACATAACTCATCAATTTTTTCTCATTTTTAGGTAATTTTTTCAGTTTTTCTTGCATTTGTAACCTAGGTTTAGCCATGTGTGGCTAATCCCTTTCGTTTCAACAATAGTTAATCTTTTGGTTTGGATACGATTGCTTTGAGATTCCATGGTAACTTATTAGGTCAAGTTTATTTGTTGGATTTCTATGTTTAATGTCAATTTTACTTGAATGTTGATTGATTTGGCCAATTTCTTGATATTCATGTGAATGGTTGTTAGTCGAATATCTGAATACGTAATTGTTTAGAGATTTTGACAAAGTGACAATTGAACCTACTTGATTTCAATAAAGTTTTCAAAACGGGTTCATGAAATCTTGCAATCGAAATCATTTTACGTCGAGCTTATGAACTTATAACTTCGAATTGGTGTTTTTCTCACTCGATAAAGCTAATTGCACGTAGGAGTTTAAGAGCTTGTTTAAACTCTATTTGTAATTAAGATTTGAACAAAGAGCTTATTTTGATCAATGTTTAACTAAGGAAAAACTCAGATTGTCAGAGCTTGTTGGCAATTTAAACCAATTTAGACTTGTTCGTTTGTTACATAATTGGGATCGATGATAAGTGTTTGTATCTTCACCAAAGTAGACTATTGTTGAATTTTAATTTCTTGCATTTTTATAATTAATTTTAATCATATGTTTAGCTTAATTAATCAAATCCAAATGCCCCCCCTTTCATATTTATTTTTAATTAATTGTTCTTGTACTTGAATTATTTGGGAATAATAAGTTAAAAACCGAGTATCTGTGGATTTGACCCGACTTATCGCTATTACAATTTTGGTTGTAATTTGCTAATAGTTGGAACTTATTATTTGGTGGACTCGGCATCCGTCAATAATGCTTATTTAATCTGAATATTTCTTTGTATATTCAGTTTGAATAATCTATATTCAGACATGTATCGCGCTCTCATTTGTCCTCACGTTCACAACCAAACTTGAGTTCGTATTTGAACTTCCCCCCCTCTCTATATATATATATATATATGGATTAATTTTATAAGACTTTGAAAATAATATATAAAATTATAAAAAAATTGTTTTAGAGGAGACTTAAACTAACGTCTTATAGGAAGGAGTCCGAAGGATAAGATAGATGTTTTATATATATTATTGAACCCTGTAACATTATAGTATAATTTTTAAAATGTTAAAACTAGTATTGATGTACGTGAAACAAAATTTATAAAAAAGGGTAGGGCCGTCAAAAAATCCCTGACCAGACCATTAAACCGTTAAACTGTCAATTAAAAGGGTTGAATTGGGCTAGGTGTAGATCAACACAACCCAACTTACCAGTTCCCAATCCACAACTAATATATAGAACGTCAATAAAATATTATTTAAGTAGAATATACTTCGTTTTCGTTAGTTCGCAATTGTTTTTTTTATTGTGTGTGTGTGTTGACTGTGACTACCACATCGATTTAGCAAACCAGAGAACTAATTTATATCGCTTGGTTATGTTTTCCATCTCCTGCTAACCCAACAAGTACAAACCTAATCCGCAAGAGTTGGATTATTCTTTTTAACATGTTAGGTTATGATTTTTTTCAAACTCTTATAATTCGGTTGAGTTGTTTTAATGCCACAAACCATTCAATCCAACCCATGTTCTCCCCTAGAAGGAGTTCCATTTAGAATTTATCATAAAATGAAATATTTTCATGAATACTTTTCATCATAAATATCATACATTCTTATTATTTATGAATATTTATCATAACTAATTTATGAATAGTTGGTTTTCAAGTTTTCAAAATATTTATAGTTCCTGAATATACCAACAAGGAGCAAATGCAAGTGTTTAATCTTTTTGTTTTGAGAAAAGTTAAAAAAAGCCAAACAAACATTATCATTTTGAATGGTTTAGTCCATAAACTATTTTTTTTTGAATGAAAAAACCATTAAACTTTCTAATTTTGGATGATTAAGTTCTTAAAATATTTTCTTAATGTAAAAACCATTAAGTTTTCTCTTTTTAAATGAAAAAACCATTAAATTTCACATTTTGATTGATTAAGTCCCTTAACATTTTTTTAATAAATAAATCATCACATTTTTAAAAATTGGTTACCAACATTCATTTAACCAAAAAAAAGATATATTAACCGACTAGTAAAAGTTCGTTGATTCATTTATTTTATTTTAAAAAAATTAGGGTCTTAATCATTCAAAATGTGAAAGTTTATAGTTTTTTTTTCCATTGAAAAATAGTTCAGGGATTTAATCGTTTAAAACGAGAAAGTTAAATGATTTTTTCATTCAAAAAAATAGTTTAAGGACTAAACAATTTAAAATCAGAAAGTTTGTTGGGTTGTGTGGACTTTTCCCTTTTGTTTTTTTGGTAACCGTGAATTTTTAGACCCACCTATATACACCGACTAACTGTAGGTTTCCGAGCAAAATGCAAGTGTTTAATCTTTATGTTAGGAATTTCGGTTGATTTATGTTAAATTTAGTTTGTTATGTCAGAATTATAACACACGTGTTATAAATGATTGAAAAAAGGTGAATTCTACAGACGACAAGAGCGACTAGCACACAATATGCAAGCTTTAATCAATCAAATAAAGTTTAGACATCGAGATTATATGTTATTTCACTATTAGGTTGTAATGTAGGTCCATGAATAAGAAGGAGGATGTTTTATCCATAAATATTGAATTCAGAAATATAAACACAAGTGTTTTCTCAAACTAACCTCATTATTGCGGTTTTTTAAGTTTTTTGCGTATATCCTAGAAGTCGATATATGACTTATAGATAGAGTTTCGTTTGGGCCGGCTAGTACAAAAAAGAAATTCGATTTAGTTAAAGTCTAGCCAACATTGTCCCAGAAAAGCTTTGATTGATCTGGAGTTGGCAAAGTAAAGAATCTTTTGAAGCTGAACTTATGATGTCTTGTGGGCCGATTTTCGAAGATAGTTTTTTGAAGTAGTGAATTTGTGGAACTTTCTTATTATTTCAAGAAGTTTATTCTAGAAACAAAATCAATCTACAATGTTGTAAGAATATCTGTACAATGCCTAGGGTGTCATTTGTTCAATACTTCAAAAAGATGTCAATAAGTTAGAATCGAGTGAAAATCAACATGGACCACAATCTATAGGTTAAAAGACAAGTTTACGTTTATTTGTTATTTTTCATATGTTCAGTTGATAATAATACAGTAACATTGTTTACAATCATAAACTTAAGATAACTTTGTTTATTTAATAGTTACTAAGGGTGTTTGAACTTTGGTATGGTGTGGTGATAATCGATGGTTTTGTCGACATGCATGAAGTTAGTTATGTATTTCTAGATAAATCATTCGAAATACAAAATGTATTTTTTTAACATAAGATTAAGGGTTAACATGGAACTGTACTATATTTTCCTTTAATATTGTGTGCCTACTATCTATAATTATTATGAAAAATTGTATCTAATGTACCAACCAAATTTACATGGTACCAACTCATTTGATACAAATATTTTCGATTAGTATATGCTGATGATAGTAGTTTTGTACCACAAGGACAAAAGGGGAAAAAAAGAAATGAAGGTTTATACGTAGAGTCAATCATATTTGTACACTTCAATCTATATGTATATTCACATGCGAAAATTTAGTTTTTTTTACCTTTAGAGTGTTTTGTTGAGAAATTTCAAATGAATGCTGTGGTCCCACGGATCTCACGAAAACATGTTGGTCTTACGTGAACCCAATCCTGTACATATATGTCACTACTTTTACACACAAAAAGCACCCAAAGAAATTTTCATGAGTGATACGGATCACCTAGAAAAAACTAATGGTTCGATAGAATACGATATTTTTCTAGAAAATATCAATGACTCACCCATATAATCCCTGAGTAATCTTTCATTGATTTGAATTATCCAGTAACTTTTATGACGGTTTTGTAACGAATCATTGGTTAGCGATAAAAAAATTTCGAAAATAAAAGTCTTTCACTTAATAGGGTGTACAAATATATAGTTATGTTTATGCTATCTTCAAATTAAAAACAAACTTGGAAGTTGGTAAATAGCAAGAAAGTTAATAAGATCATTTACATCTTCCCAATCTATTAAATATTAGGAGATAACATTGGTAAGTTAAAATCAGGTCTCCCACTACAAGAAGGAAGTTTACTATTATATATATAACAAATGTTTCTTGATTTACTTACACCATCACACTTCCAACACACCAATGAACTCAAAAGAAACCCAAAGAACAATTTATTAAGCAAATTTTAAACTTTTTCATGCTGTTTCTTCTCTAAACCAAACTTTCTCCAAGAACACCCAAATTCATTCCTTATATATACATCCATCTTCATCAACCTTTCTTCACCAAAATTTCATCTCCTTAAGGTGAACATAGTGGTGTTCTTCATATAACCAAAAAATGTCAAAGATCAACGGCAATGGTGTAGCTGAACGCCACGACTCATCGGCAACTAGGCGCGCTCCTACTCCCGGAAAAGCAACCGTGCTAGCAATCGGAAAGGCCTTCCCAAGCCAACTCATTCCACAGGATTGCTTGGTTGAAGGGTATTTCCGTGACACCAATTGCGCTGATTTTGCCATGAAAGAGAAGTTGGCACGCTTGTGTAAGCACGTTTAAATTTTATTGATTACTCGTATTTACTTGTACCGGATTCTTCTTTAAAAACACGACTTTTTAAAGATCTTAATAACACAAAGGGGCTTTGAAAAACATGAATAACAACGAGATTTTATAAATATATTAACTAGTAAGATGCTAGAAAAAACAATTACATACAAGAAATAACGTGATAACAACAATTAAGGATTCTAACTATTTTGAGAAGCATGATAACAACAATTTCATAAGCTATTCATGACGAATATACCTACAAATTTATGAACATATTTCATCATTGGTATCATTTATTTTCATTATTCGTCATAAATATCCATCAGAATTATCTACATATATATCTATATGATATGTATTCATTACGAAGAATTTATAAATTGTTGGTTCTCGCACGTTATCACACACTATAAATATTCATATTTCTGGCCAATTGCAGTATCTTGTTTTATTTTTCATTTATCATCTTTGTCTACAAATAGAGTGATTTTTTTTACAGAGGACTTCAAATTATTATGAAAACATCTATCAAGATTGTACCTTAAATGCATGCATGCATGCATGCATCATTTACCTTAGTTTTGTTTACATCATTTTATGCTTATTTAGCAACGCATCTACTATTTCACCTCCACCTCTTCAATCTTCAACAATTTTTTTCTTTTTTGTTTGTTTTTCTTTTTGCAAATGGTAGGCAAAACAACCACAGTGAAGACCAGATACACAGTAATGTCCAAAGAAATCCTTGACAAATATCCAGAACTAGCCACAGAAGGCTCACCAACTATCACTCAAAGGCTCGATATCGCGAACCAGGCCGTAACCGAGATGGCGAAAGAAGCTAGTTTATCCTGCATCAAACAATGGGGTCGGTCCGCGGGAGATATCACTCACGTAATCTACGTTTCCTCTAGCGAAATCCGACTACCCGGAGGCGATCTTTATCTCGCTAGCGAACTCGGCCTAAGAAACGACGTTAATCGCGTAATGCTCTATTTCTTGGGCTGCTATGGAGGCGTTACCGGCCTCCGAATCGCTAAAGACATCGCGGAAAACAACCCCGGAAGCCGAGTCTTGTTAACCACATCCGAAACCACCATTTTAGGGTTCCGCCCACCGAACAAATCCCGACCATACGACCTCGTCGGAGCCGCCCTCTTCGGAGACGGTGCGGCAGCCGCCATCATCGGAGCCGACCCGATCTCCAAAGTCGAGTCTCCTTTCATGGAACTAAGCTTCGCCGTTCAACAATTCCTCCCGGGGACCCACAGCGTGATCGATGGACGCCTTTCTGAAGAGGGTATAAACTTCAAGCTCGGAAGAGACTTGCCACAAAAGATCGATGATAATATCGAAGGGTTTTGTCAGAAACTGATGGCTAAAGCCGACGGTTTGGCGGACTTTAACGAGCTATTTTGGGCGGTGCACCCTGGTGGTCCGGCGATACTGAACCGGTTAGAGACCACATTGAAGTTAAGAGGTGAGAAATTGGATTGTAGCAGAAGGGCATTGATGGATTTTGGAAATGTGAGTAGTAACACTATAATATATGTGTTGGAGTATATGAAAGAAGAGTTGATGAACAAAGAGAATGGTGAAGAATGGGGACTTGCTTTAGCTTTTGGCCCTGGGATCACATTTGAAGGGATTCTTCTTCGTAATCTCAATTAGTGAATTAATTAATTAAACTTGACATTAAATTAATGAAGAGAAATTGAACCCTCTTTTAGGGTTCAAAGTAGTTTAAGTTAAATTATATATAGTTGTTATAAAGATAAGTAAGAAAAATGTTATTTGAATGTTAATTTTCTGTCAAGAGTTAGTTGTTTGATCCTAAATGTTGCAAGAAAATGGTTTCAAGGTGTTAATGAAAATGGAATCAAATGTTAGTTTTTGTGTTCAGAATTATGTTATATAAATATATTTAAGCATTATATGAAGTGTGATAATGAGATGTATTTGTTGGAAAATATTGGGTTTTACATCCGATTTTGACCTAATTATATATTTGAACCCACGATCGGGATCGATAAATATTCATGGGTTTACACAGTCCTCAGTAAAAGCTTCGTTTCGACATATTGCATGTGTAAAATGGAGTTGATATGAATGAGAAATTGATTATCAAAGTAGTGGGTAGTGTTAAATGTTGGAATGTGAGAAATGAAAGTGGGTTTGTCCCAATATGGGTTTTTATAAGTGATTTCATAATTGAATGAAATTAGACTTGTTGGAGGAAAGGCTCTCTCTACATGTGCATGCACGGGTGTGTAAAACTGGACCGAATGAAGTCGGACCATTAAACTGTACGAGGGCATGTCCTGCGGATACGAAATCAACTTGAGGACGACTAGAAAAGTTCAAAATTAGTTTGCTGAGTTTCTTTACGTTTTTTATTTCGATATTTCAAAATTATTCAAATTTTGGATTCTAAGTTTATAGTTTCCGCCAAAATTAAAAGATTCGGTTCTGAGTTAGGAAACTATTAAATAGATTCCACCGTTAATTAATTTAATCAAGAAACTCTCAACCATTACCAAATAAATTTATGTAGATGATTACTTACGGATCGCTCAGAAAATATCAGTGGTTCGATAGAATCCTATGTTTTTCGAGAAAATACCAATGGACCACCCGGAGAATCCATCGGTAATCTGTCATTGATTTGAATTGCCCAACAACTTTTTAACGATTTTGTAATGAATCACCTTTTAACGCCATATTTTCCAGGACAAAAGTTTGTAGGCAAAAGTCTTTCATTTAATAGTGAGATATCTAATTATTATAGGGCGTAGTTTCAAATACAGACAACAATCAAATGATTTCACGTACTAAATAATGTTAAAAGAAACCACAATGCAAATTGATCTAATACAACAAAAACGGATAAATGATATCTATACATTGTATATTGTGATCCAATCAAGATATATAGAACTTATTGATAAGCGGGTTTACACCCCCCTAAGTCTAATCACGGTGTACGGGTCGAATCAAGTAATAGTGTACTGGAAGTACGGGATCGAACCAAAGGAACTAGGGACTAAGTAACACAATGACTATAGTAAATATTAACTGGACGATCGAAATTTGAATTGGTTGAATGATTAAATCACTAATTAAACTAAAAGAAATCTTAAACAATTTAAAGAACGAAAAAGAAACTGGAAACTTTATAGGAGAAAAGCAGTTGGGAGTTGGGGTTTTAATGGTTTCTACATAGAACACTTCAGTTGCAATAATTATCAAGTAATTTCTAATGTTATGAATACACAATCACAAAAGTCACTGTTACTCTCTCTCTCGAGTTATAACAAATTTATCTCCAACAAGTACGTATTTTATCTCTCGATCTCAATACATAAACCCAGAAATTTATAAAACAAGATTATTTCTCTCGAACTAATTTATAACAATGAAATCAATTCGCAAGTTGATCAGGCTTACGAAAGCTTTAAACACAAATTCACATACTTTATTAATTAAAAAGAACCCTAATGATAATTACAACTTTGCGTGTTCATATGCTTCAAACCAAAAGTAATCCAACCCCCAACATCTAAAGATTAGTTCATGTTGGGGGTGGTTGAAATCAAAACTAAAAGAGAAGAAACTTCTAATCTAGACATGGAAATCAAATAAAAGCTAAATAAGAAAAAAAACCCCTTTTTCGGTGATGAATCTCCACGATATGATGATGAAATTCTCTTTAGATCTTCAATCCTTTTGTGTTTCTCCCCTTTAATCGCTCCGAAAGTGCCTTCGAAATCGCCCAAAATCGCCTCCTAAGAAACCCTTGTCGTGCGTTTTTGAGAAGTAGAAGATAAGTCCATAAAAAGTTATTTTTTCCGGCTTTTAAAAGGAGGACAGCCGGCTAGGCGGGTAACCAGGCGGGTTCATTCGCTCTCTCACCCGCCTTCTTGATTTTCCTCTTCAAAACAGCCGGCTAGGCGGGTAACCAGGCGGGTTCACCCGCCTTCTCACAGTTTCGCCATAACTCCCTCATTTTAGCTCTGTTTTGGCTCCGGAAAGGACCGTTGGTTTCGTATTTATGTCCTCTCTCAAATGAAGACATAAAATCTTGGATTTTACCCGAAAACATCGGATTTTTTTTATTTTTCCAAATGGGTCAATACAACTCATACAAAATCGTAAGAAAATACGCCTCGTTTGTTTGAAAACGAGCTAAACGACATGGAAATTGGTATAATAATAACACCAAAAATCGGTGTTATCACTTACAAAAAGTAAAAAAGTAAAAGTTATAAATTTGTTAATAGAAGTAAAGTTACAAATTTGTTGGGAAACAAAACAATACGTGATCTTATGAATAGCAACAAGTAAAACAGTAGCAAATAAATTAATACGTACCACAAACCAAACGTGTGATCAAACATGAATAAAGAAAATGAATCACTCTTGGATATAATATGTTCCTTCACAGGCACGAAAAATCCTCTGGTGGCAAATCAACGACTTATCAACCGATGGCCTATATATAAATAGATAGCTTATTAGTTTTTTTTGGAAATGGTATCCTAGACATTTGTCTAGACTAATCCCTGACAATGTTAAGACTGCAAAAACATGTAACCCTGAGATAATTCCCTAGTGGCCACAAGTTGTTTGCGCCTGGATTCGAACCTGGGGTAGATGGGTTATCTAGCCTCATCCCCCACAAGGCTTAAACAGTACGTCACAAGCCTTGTGATTAGATAGCTTATCAGTTGATGGCCACTTTTTTCATTCAGATTGTTGTTTTCTTGGAAAATTATTTTAATGACTATTTACTGACGGGTGGGACCGTCACTGATTATTTTTCATTTTTGTCAGTACTTTTTACTGGTATTATTTTTTACTGACCAACGTTTATCCGACAGTATTTTTCATGGGCAATCTGTTGGAAATGTCCTCCAACCTACGTATTACTGACGGAAGTTGTTGTTGCCGTCAGCAATTGTCTTTTTTCCAATAGTGTAAGAAAGAATCCCATTTTATTCTCCTATGAAACTAATATCATCATTTAAACGAACTATAAAAACTGTAAATTTTGGGAATTTAATTATTTTGGACATTTTTTAAAATTGGTTTACCAAAATGACCAATTTCTTTTTGCTTTTACCAAAATGACCAAAATCTCTATGAAATACATATCGATACATACCTCAGATCGAGTGGACTTCAAAAACACCCAAAACGACGTCGTTTTGGCCAAAATTGCTCCGCCATATACCGAATACCTCCGCCACATGGCGGAGGGGCCCAAAACGACGTCGTTTTGGGCCGTTTTTCGCGTATCCCTGGACCGTATACGAATACGTCCGCCACACCATATGAATACCTCCGCCACATGGCGGAAGGGACCCAAAATGACGTCGCTTTGGGTCTTTTTTTTGCCTGGAAGCTTTTTTTAAAAAATAGTCCATTTAATTTATTTAAGTTAAACCTGGAAGGGTTTTTTGAAAAAACTGGAAGGTTTTTTGTGATTTTTGTGTTTTTAGTGGTGGATTGGAGATGGTCTAAGGGACGAGAGGCTATTTGCTCAAAAAGTTAAATAATATTTTAATTTTTTCTATCAATAAAAAGCTTCCAGGGAAAAAAAGGGCCCAAAACGACGTCGTTTTGGGTCCCCTCCGCCATGTGGCGGAGGTATTCATACGGTGTGGCGGAGGTCTTTGTATACGGTCCAGGGATACGCGAAAAACGGCCCAAAACGACGTCGTTTTGGGCCCCTCCGCCATGTGGCGGAGGTATTCGGTATATGGCGGAGCAATTTTCGCCAAAACGACGTCGTTTTGGGTGTTTTTGAAGTCCACTCGATCTGAGGTGTGTATCGATATGTATTTCGTAGAGATTTTGGTCATTTTGGTAAAACAAAAAAGAAATTGGTCATTTTGGTAAACACATTTTCTAAAATGCCTAAAATAATGAAATTCCCTAAATTTTGGTTCAATATTATTTTTCATACTTTGTGCAACATGACTATTATATTTTGCGTTTGTTATATTTACTGTGTATCATTTATATTAATTTGTTATGAATTCATTATCATATGAGTTTTGTTTTTTATGAGTGAAAAATATAATATTTAAAATGAATTTTTGGGAAAAATATTTGTTCTAACTGACATATGAACAAACTTTTGCTTACAACTAGGGGAGGAACACAAGCATTCCAACCACAAGGGCCGGACATTACAAAACAAATGACTTTCACCCATGAAAAAACATCCCGGAAAATTTCCCTGGGTGATTACCACGGATCACCCAGGAAATACTAATGGTTTCGACGAAATTCGATGTTTTCAAGAAAATACCAACGGATTACCCAGGAATTTCCTGGGTAATCTGTCACTGATTTAATTTACCCACCAACAATTTAGCAACGAACTTTTGTGACGGTTTTGTGACAAATTACCTTTGCGGCGGATTTCCCAGGGAAATGTCCGTAGGTGAAAGCCTTCCATTTTAGTAGTGGGACCTAATATATTATATATTTTAAAAAATACCAAAAATACACTATTCGAAGTTATAACATAATAAGTTTTAAAACTAGACGTTAAATATGAACATGTCAAACATCGTTCATCAAAATGGAACTTGTCGATCTTTTGCGGCCTTGAAGTCTTCTACAATTTCCTCCACACTAATCTTTTCAGCAACTTCCCTTTCGATAAACTTAACAAAAGCAACGAGTCGTTTAGAAACTCATCATCCATTTTATTCCGTATTCTTGTTTTCACAAAATTCATTGCTAAAAATGATCTGTCGGTAGAAACTGGGAGAGTTAGTAATAGACTTATTAATCGATGAATAAGATCAAAAGTGGTTTCTCTTCTAGAACTTACCAACCATTGACACAAAGATGTCAATTGCTTATAATCTGTATGTTGAATGATATCAATAGCATAATGTCGAAGTTGCATTTTCATAATTGCTTTCTCATGATCACTGTGAAATCTTCAAGATAGAACTTCTCTACTAGTTGTTGTACATCAAGACTTTTAAAAGTCTGATGCACATTTTTGGGATCTAGAGTTGATGGAAGACGAAACATCTCCATGGAACTATCACTGAACCGATGATCTAGTTCCATTAATTGACAATTAATTGCTTCATAAAAGATATCCACTCGGTAATGATGCTCAATTGTATGATCATAATGTTCTATACGAGCCTAAACCCATATACTAAAGTAGGAAGAAGACAAGTTAAGAATATCTATATTGCGTACCTGACAAGAAAACAAGTTGAGAAGAACACAAGTTAGGAAGATTTACTTGATAACGATGTTCGAGTTTATGATCATTATGTTATATACCTGGAAAAATGACGTAACAAGGCAAAGCACATCATCCCAACTTTCATCTTTCATTAGTTGCAATAACATTTTAGTAGATGCAAATAACCTCAATGCGTTAAAGATATCTTGATTTTGCCTTTGTAAAGCTTGACAGAGTAAATCAGTGATCTCCATTATTTCTTTTTAAAGATGCAAGACAAATATGAACTCAAATGTAGTCATAGTCTCATATGTTGAATCTGCATTTCCTTTGCTTGAACCATTTCCATCATTAAATTTTTTGACCAAAACCTCACAAGTTGGACTGAACATCTTAACTAGGCTAGAAACTGATTTGAGATGAGAACTCCATCTAGTATCTCCGACCCGTTGTAATGTACGAATTTGATTGAGACCTCTATCGGTCTCCAATTCATCAACAGAAATAAAGTATGCAATTTCATCGACTTGTGCATCTCGTAGTTGGTCGGTGCATTTGGAGGAAGAACTAACAACATTGACAAATGAAGGCAAAGTTGTAAAAAACTTATGCAATGCTACAACTCCTTGAGAGGCGGCCATTAATGCCAATTGCAACCGATGAGCAAGATAGTGAACATAATATGTGTGTTTACAATCTTCTAAAATCAAGGTTTGCAAACCTTTAAACTGACCTCGCATATTGCTTGCACCATCATACCCTTGTCCACGGATAGACTTGACATCAAGGTTGTAATGTGATAACAGAGAATGTATTCCATCCTTGAGCGTTTGTGCTGCAGTGTCACGTACATGAACAACTCTAAAGAAACGCTCTATAATGAAGCCCTCTTTATTAACAAATCTCAAAACAAGAGACATTTGCTCTTTATGAGACTTATCTCGTGCTTCATCAACAAGTAAACAAAACCTTCCACCACCAATCTCCACACAAATCATTCGTCTCACCTTATTTGATATAAGATTTAAAATTTCCTTTTGAATCAACGGTGATGTATATGATGCATATTTGGGAGCACGACAAAATAACTCTTTAAGCTTGGAACTAAACTCACCAAGTGCCTCCAAAATTTCAAGAAAATTCCCCATGTTAATGGAATCTAACTTTTCATTATGGCCTCTAAATGCAACTGCTTGAAAGGTACACCAACGAACACAATAAATAGAAGCCGTCAATCTCAATATGTTTTTCTCACGCTCTTTAGTTGTGAACTTCTCAAAACATTTCGTATCTCTTACGCGTCATTCAATAAATGATCATATCCGTTTTGTGCAACATTGTGGAAAGAAGTACATGCAGTTCCCATATGCATCTATAAGCCACATGTTTTTCCACCCACTTTTTTCCAATTTCGAAACCCATATATGGTAAATGCTTGTTGACCATGGTATCCAACTCCAGATGGCCTGTTAAACAAAAAACAAGGGAAATAAAATGGTACATCCAGAGTCTTTGAATATTCAATACAATGATATAACTTAAACCAAGAAGCTTGAAAGCTACGTTTATGAATTTCTTTTCCAGATTTTAGAAACATAGAAAGTGTAAATTGAAGAGGACCAAGATTCATATAAGCTCGTCGAATTGTATCTTGTTGATTGATAGGATAATCATAAACTTGACGACGCAAACCAGGGTCTCGTTCTAGTGTACTCAGATCAATATCATTACTTTCCATTTGAGCTTTTTTGCAAGGGTTTTCAGTAACCGGAACACTAGATGTAGCTCTATTATCTACATTTGTTGTTTCTTCGAGATCTTGAGAAGAAGAGCTAGCATGTTTTCTTTTAAAAAAACTCATGAATGGTAGATTGAGTTTTCATCTTAATCTACATGTGAAACATATTCAAAACATAAGTACTTAACCAATTTTACATAAATCCAAACCCAATCAAAGCATCTAACAATTCCATCCTGCTGACCACCATTGTTGTGATCCTATGAAATCAAATAAATTTACAATTAAAAAAACTGAAAGTTTTGAAAATAAATTTCTTTCTTGATATCTGAAGCTTTTGGAACCACGGTACTCAATGTATATGACAATCTGGGTAAAAACCTTACATCTGGAAAATGAAACAAAAAAACCCTAGATTCTGAATCCTGATTATGAAGAAATTGCAGATGATCTGGATCCTAAATTGCACTATTGTTCTACTTCCATTAAGAAACTGTAAGTATAAATCAGTTGTGAATTCGTGAATCATACTTTACACTTCCTTGATTGGTATGAAATAAATTTAAACCTAATCATTAATCAAACAATTCAAAATTAATCAAGATTCAAGATTAAGGCTCAAGCAATAGCATTTTAAACCCAATCAAAGTATTAAATAAATTTAAACCTAATCATTTCAATCTCATTGATTTCAGAAAAAAAAAATTATACCTTTGAATTAGGGGTTGTAGGAATCCGATTATTTGATGAAGATGAACTTAAAATCACAGGGATTCCACTAGCATTTGGGTTTGGTTCTTCATGCTCGTCCATGGAGATTGGAGATGGGAAATGGAGAGAGACGTCGACTGTCGAGAGAGAGGCAGGGGCTGCTCTCTGTGACTGATGTTGTTTGTCGTCGACTGTCGAGAGAGGGGCCAGAGGCTGAAGCCTGGAGGGGTAGAGAGAGAGAGGGGGGTCTTCTTCGTCGCGTCAATGCTTAGTCCTTGGTTAGAGGTCTTCGGCGATATCGACTCTTGCTGCTGAAGACGTGTTCATTTGCGAAATTGAATCTACTGCTGCCTATCTGTTGTTTCTATTGGATCTAATGGAGGGGCCCAAAGTTAATTTTTATTACTAAGCTGAGACCCAAAAAAAATTTCTTGGCAGATAAAACGGTCCAGGGGCTCTGGCCCCTAATAGTCTCAATGGGCTTCCGCCCCTGCTTACAACATGGTATAAGTATGTGATTAAAATCTCGTGCAAGCGTTTCTTGTTTTTGTATGCATTAGGGATGTTTATGGGTTAGGTTGATCAGGTTGAATGTATTGTTCAAACCAAATCAATGTTTGCGGTTTGAAAAATCTTAACCCAACACAACCCAAAACAAAGTATAACCCAACCAACCCAAATCGTATGGGTTGGTCGGGTCAGTTGGGTTGATAATTTAGTACATCAAAAAATTCTCTTAACTTTGAATATGTTGTTTTTTCTACTCATAATTCATTTTTCATCTCCAACCATTTGGTATAGTTGATCCATACTTCTTAAATCTTAGTTATATTACATTCAACTATTTTTCTCAATTTCAATAAATATGTTTACATTTACTGAACAAATATAAAAAAGAGTTATATAGAGAAGGAGAAGAGATCGGAAATATATTCATATAAAAGGGTATGTGATGGTGTAATTGTTTAATATACATGTTAATAGAGATTTAACAATCATAATAAATCGAAGAAATAAATAGGTATATATCGAGTTCATCGTGTTGAATTGGGTTCAAATGAACGTAACCCAATTCCAACCACTACATACGGTTTGAAGATTTTTACAACTCGATTAGACATCGGTTTGGTTCGGGGTTGGGTTATTTTATGTCAGGTAGGGTTGAGTTGGCCGGGTTTCTAACCACCCCTAATATGCATATTGATCATTCTTTGGATGCAATGCATACCAATTCTCTTATTCTAGAAATCTAGTGTTTAACGTAACATTGGTGTTAAATTTCTAATGTAGAGCGTCTAACATGGATGGACTCATAATTTTTTTATCCGGTGGTAGCATATAATATATGACAAAAAATAATTACGTAAGCACATCTTTTTTTTTCTGGTGTGTCTTTATGTTCTTACTGACGTTCAATATTCGCTTGATGCATTTTTAGTCTAATTCCACCATTTCGAGAGATTTATAAAAAATTTGTTTGATTTCGAGGATTTTTAAGTTTTTTCTATCGATTTCAAGAGATTTTTTCAGGTTTTTGGTTGGTTTCAAGTATTTTTTGGTTGATTACAAGAAATGGTTGCACCTTATTGAACTTCTGAATATCATACGGTGGTACCTTCTAAAACGATATGGTTGTACCTTTTATAAATGTTAAATTTTTAACGTTTCGATAGGGAAATAATACGGTGGTACGCGCCACCGTGTGCCCATATATAGGTCCGTGCATGGCGTCTAGCAACCAGATTCGAATAACAAATGGACCGGGACAAAGGCGCAACAAAAGGAGCAAAACATAGTTAGGATTGATCCTAGGCCATGTAACTGTCCCCGTCCCATCAGGCTTGTCCCAAATCTAGTCTCGGGCTCGACCTGGTTTAGAAAGAGATTTGAATTATTTTTACATAAAACTGTTATACATGAATTATAATTTTCGAAATTTAGCAGCAAACTATATATTAAATAATACATTTAAGTAGAAAAATCGTGAAAAACTTAAAAAAAGATGAAGATTTTAAAAAAAATTATAATTTATAAGAACTTACATATTTTTTTAAAATCGGTCAGATACATAACCAGTCGCGGTCTAGTAACAAATCCCAGTTTGGGTTGAGCCTTGAAATCCCATAAACTCCTAGCTAGTCCTCGACTATCGAGCCATAACTAATATCAGGTCGGACCGAGTCCATTTCTCCATCTCTACTTACAATCGACAAAATAAAAGCTCAAAACCATAGAATTTGAGTCCAACCAATGGCCCCAAGATATTATCTTTGTAAACGGCCCATTAGACCTTATGTGGACCGTAGTTTGTATGTCACACTTACGTTGCAACTTCCTTTTTGACTATTGTAGGGTTGGGATCAGCTTCCACGTGTCTCAATTAATTTTCTTGAGGCTTAAATAGTCGAGAAAATATTCAATAACCATGAGAAGATTCGAACTGCAACCTAAGAACACGAGTACCAAGACCTCACTTTAACTACCAGTTGAATTCAACTGATCCTGTAATTTGTTTAGTTATAAATTAAATTGTGAAATGAAGTTGATCATTCAAAATAAAATATGTATCACAAAGAAACAACTTTGAAATTTATAAAAACTAACTTTACGGTAGGTCGTATTCGTATAAGCTTCTTAGGAGTATATTGTGCTTCACAAGAATTTTTTTCTCATTCTTATCTATAGAAGCTTCATAAAATGAAAAAAAAATCCATCATATTCGATCTTTTATAACATAATAAAATATTTAATAAATTGGGTTCAACAATTGCGTATGAACAATATATATTTAATAAAATATTTTTTTAAATATTTTTTACGGAAAATCGACTTCATGTTCTTTCCCTTTTATTTTCAGGAAAAAAACATATATATTCAACAAATCTTACAATAAAAATGAAGAAATTGAATCCAAAAGCAAAACAAACATTCAAAACTGAAACCATAATCAAAACCACTATTAAACGAAATGCTTCGAAATTGAGGTTGAAATCAAAATCGAATTGAAATTATTGAAAAATGCTATTGAAATAAAAATTAAAAGTTTTTATCATATATATATGCTTGAAAATTAGGTTTAGAAATCAAAAATAATAATTAAACTTTCATTGGTTCATGATTGTTTGTTGTTAACTTTAGGGACTCAGAGCATCTCCAACAGTTATATGCTATATTTTTCTATAATAGGGGATTAAAGTCAAATCTTTAAAAAAATTTACATCTAACTTCAACAACTATTCTATTATAGCAATTCTAAG
This sequence comes from Silybum marianum, assembly GCA_036898165.1. Classification (NCBI taxonomy): domain Eukaryota; kingdom Viridiplantae; phylum Streptophyta; class Magnoliopsida; order Asterales; family Asteraceae; genus Silybum; species Silybum marianum. The sequence continues at coordinate 2,778,193 of CM072544.1, forward strand.
AGCATCTCCAACAGTTATGCTATAGTATTTCTATAATAGAGTAATAAAAGTCAAAATCTCTATAAAAATTTACATCTAACTCCAACAGCTATTCTATTTTAGCAATTTTAGCATTAATTATATTAATAAAATATTCAATTCATCTAATAAAATATTATTTATCTCTCCTACACATTTTATCTAAACACTCTAATTGGTTGGATACAATTAAATATTATTTTCTATCTCTTCTAATAGTTTTTAGAGATTTTTCTAAATTTAGAGATTTTTACAATCTCTTTTATGTTTTTTCTATTTTAGCATAGTGGATAGCATAGTTGTTGGAGAACAAAAATGCTAAAATGTTACTTTTTTTCTATTTTAGCATAACTAAACTGTATTAATAAATATTCAATACATTTCTCTCTCCTACATTTGTCACTTCAATAATTTTAATTGGTTGGATATAATTAAATTATTATTTCTCTCTCTTTTATATGGTTTTAGAGATTTCTCTAAATTTAGAGATTTTTTTCATCTCTCTCCTCATTTCTTTATTTTAGCATATGGTATAGCATAGCTGTTGGAACAACAAATATACTAAAATTACTCTTTTTTCTATTATAAGTTTATAACATAGCTGTTGGAGATGCTCCTCACACCACAGTCAAGTACAAGCAGTTTTGAATACCCACGTTTAAATAAAATAAATTACATTGATACATAAAGAATATAAGTGAATTGACATGATATAGATGCCAATTTTTAAGAAACATGTTGCTTTTGTTTAAATAAAGTACACGCATAAACAGTTTTTACTCGAAAAAAAAAAATATAAAAACGTCTAGATGTTTATTCAATATACTACCAAATTTTATTAGTATGTAAATCTCGAAAATGTAAGTAACTTAAAAAATTTATACTGATCCGGTTATAAGTGAAAAATTATACTCTTATAAAGATATTACTACATACATACACGAGTCTTTATTAAATGAATAAAAGTTAACAACATTTAACATAGGAACCAAATCGATAAGAAAATAAATCATATCGATTCAAAATAAAATAAACGAATGGTATGGACAATATCCAATAAATTTACCATAACATACTATTTATTACCAAACATGTAGTTCAGTCCAGAAATATGTTTACCAACATATTTTTGTTAGAGAAATCCCACTAAAACAATAAAACGAAGAAGGTTAGGTAATTAACTATTTATTAAGGTTATTTTTTTGAAAATAATTTAATGGCTAGTTTAAAAAATATTCAAACAACTAGTTTTTTATATTGCAATTATAATATACAAGAAAATTATAATGATAACTAAACTTTAATAATGAAAATGAAAGAAATTAAAATACATTATATATTTACTAAGAAACTCTATTGGATGCTGTCTCGTTACGATAAAATTAATTATTTTATACGATATTATTTGAATACATTACCTACAAACTCAATTATCCAATGAAAAGATGAGTTTATAAGACCATTTTGAGTATCCTATAGAATAATTAATAAACTCTTTATTTTATAAGTGTCCTAAAAACTTGGTAAAACATTTATGAAAGCGTCTTATAAATCTATTGTAACTCTTTTAGATATAACGTTTTATAGTTTGGTCCTATAAACTTAAATTTTCGACGTTCTATAAAGTCAGTTTTCTTGTAATTTATGTATTTTTTATTAATAAAGTTATTTTAATTTTTGACGCGCTTCACTGCTTCCCGATGCCAAGAAACGACACGAGTGCCACCCTATCTAGATGGCCTAATTTTGTGTCGTATAGTAGAAGTCTGTACTGAATTAATACAATGATAAATGACTTTTGATAGGTCTATATGTTTCACAAAACAAACGACTAACTTATATCCCTTGTCATCCCATCTTAATCATACAAAATCCAAAACTATCACTTTCTTCTTTTGTAGTACTATACTAACCTTACCTCCATGATATCAATGACCCTTGTTTTGGGTCATTATACCTTTTGGTATCACGAGTGTTATGAACGTTGAATGTGTTTTGTGTATGGTTCCTTATGCATGCACATGGCCATCCATGTCTGTTTTTGATTCATTGATAACAAGAAACATTATCATTATCACTATCATCATTCATGTTGTTATCAGGAATAGTACTTCATTTGGAATATTTGGTGTTTTGTTGTGTCTTTGTTTCTATGAAGGACAAGTACATATATATTGTTACTTGTGTTGAGATGCATAGTAAAAGTTGGTATTTTCAATTATTTAAAAAACAATATATGTTATTGAGGTCGGGTTCAGAAGAAAACGTCAAAAAAATAGAAAATTGATGAACATCCTAGGAATCCTCTATTTAGATGGTATGCACAAATGCATAATGGTAAATTGTAACATCCATTTGTATATATGCACTAATGCATATATATGCACTGGTGCATAGAAAAAAATACAGCTTCAATCACTTATATGTATATGTGCATACCGTCCGGATGAAGGGCTCCTAAGGTGTTATTCAGTTTTCTCTTTTAATGTTTTCCCCTAAAACTCTCTCTATGCTATTGAAGATTAATTATAAAAGGTTTGTTTGGCATCTAGGATAAGAAATCTAGAACAAGAAAGTTTAATATTTTTTGTTTACTAAGTTATAATATGTTTCCTTTTATTTCATAAAGTTATAGCATGATCAAATAAATGTATAAAAATATTGTATGTTCCCTCAAATGAAGCTTTTGGAAGTGGGTTCTTCAAACTATGGAACCAAAACAATATACATTTAATTTTAATGCAATTAGTCTTAGGAAAAATAAAGATAGTACGGGGGAATTTAAATGGTTTTAGATAACTTGTCATGGCTTCAGGATGGCCTGTTATGGCATTAAGGTTTGACTTTGCCATTACGTTAAACTTTAAGGCTCCATTCTAAGGTTTGGTTTCTGTTGTAACACGCTATGGTCAGAGGCGAAGCCACTACATTGCCAGAATGGACCTGTGTCCCCCCTAAGATTTAAAATAAAAATATTGATGTAGAAAGAATAGGCTTTTTAAAGGCCAGCCAATTAGACTTTTATATGTTTTGACTAACGAGACCTCCCTTCCTAAACCTTTTACCCATAATACCATAACCAATTTAGTTTAATTTTTACCCATAATCCATTTAGTTTCACAATTATTTTTGTTAGAGAAGGTGATTTCTGATTTACCGCTTCACGCTTTCACTAATCACCTCACGAACTCTGTCCTCTCTACTTTTAGCCACCGTAACAATTAACAAGTCTCACATGCATTAGTACATATGCACAAATGCATATAAACGATTGGAGTTCTTTTTTTTATGCATAAATATGCATTAGTGCATATGCACAAATGCATGTTACCAGATGGCGGCCTCCCAGGGTGATCTTCAGCTTTCTCTTTTTTTAACATTTTTTCCTGAACCTCCCTCTATATATATATATATATATATATAGGGGAGGGATCATATAAGAACACCCCCTATCAAATGAACACTTTGTTGAACACATATGATGTGGGTCCCACACATTATAAAATCATATCTTATTCAAATGGACCTACCATTGAATCATATACGATTTTATAATGTGTGAGACCCACATTATATGTGGTCCACAACGTGTTCCTTTGTTCCTTTAAATTTACAAAGATCTCATTTGAACCTCCTTCTATATATATATATGTGTGTGTGTGTATGTGTACGTGTGTGTGTATATGTATACATATGCCGTCATAGGGCGTGCCTTGAAAAACGTCATGACCTCATTATAACTCGTAAGGCTTGAGGTCATGACGTTTTTCAAGGAACGCCCTATAACGGCATATGTTAAATTCTCACCACTACACTTAGGTATGATAACTTCCAAAGTTAAATTCTCACCGCTACACTTAAAACAAGTTAAAACAAGTTTTCATATTTGCGCCCTATTGAAGAGGAACAACCACTTTTAAAAACCAAAAGAATCCATAATATTTTTTTTTGGAATTTTATAAAGAAATGAAGAACAAACCAACAGGTTTCAGGGTTGTTAATTTACACTCGGTAAACCTAATTCGAAGCCTAAGATAAGTAACTTCTACCATCCTTCCTATTGATACCGTTGATAACATGTGTTTTTTTTGCTCGATCTCGTTATCTTTTTTCTCTCATGCATTAAAGAATATATCTTAAGAATTCATTAGACAATATTATATCAATTCAACAAGATATTTTAGTTATTATATTTTAAATTGATTAGTTAACTGCTTCAGTTGATATCAAGTTTGAGTATTAAAATGCAGCTAGGGTTATGGTTTTGTTTCGAACAACTTCAAATATTTTGATACTGTATCCCTTTGTAGATATTGTTACCTGATCATCATCATTCGGGACACGTATTTCAAAAGGAATAATGTATCATGTGGTATCTCCATGTGTCTGATGTTTTTTTACTACATATTCTTTTGGACGAAGAAATACATGATGTAATGTTAAAATACCCATGTTTGATCTTTCGTTTCTAAATAGCACAGTGTCACGTTCATCACATTCATCACAACTATGCATGTTCGATAAAGGAATGATGTAAACAAGAAAAATTGATTGATAAGACCTATTTTTGTCTATAAGAAAAGGAACCACCAAGAGAATATTATATAGGTTTATTTGTTGTTTTCGTAAATTAATTTCCTGTCCGTTTTAACTTCTTTTACAAAAAAAAAAAACATGTGTTAATTGTACAATTGCATATACATCGCTTCATTTGTCATTTAAAGCATCATCGAATATGCTTAATTAAAGATGAGTAGTTACAAATTTTCTCATTTAAATTCCTTATATCCTCATTAGACCTACCCATAAATACTTTGTATTATCAATTTCGTGACATTCACTTAAGATGTTACTATAACACCATCAAATCTGGAAAGAAAGACTAATTTGAAATTTTCAACAATACAGTTAATAGAGAATAAATATCTTTCAAATAATCAATACTTGAATTACCTCGAGTATCAATTCAAAGATCAACATCAATAAGTGATAGACTAAGTCTTAGGTAAAGACTAAGTCAAGGTCGGGTGTTACTAAAACCCAATAATTACCACTATCTCCAATTGCGGAAGACGTCAACAGATAACTAAAACTTTCTTGTGCCTTTAACTAGCACTCACATCATCATAGTGTCGCTAGTACCAATCCCAACTAGGACCTGATGCACATGCCGTCAAATAAAAGGAGTTAGGCTTACGCTAGTGAGCTCAAGCAGTTTTCATCATACTTGTAAAAAGTAAAACCGAAAGACTGTTGATTTAAATCATAATTTACAGAAGGAATGTATTTTCTGTAAAAGCAACATCTTTCCGAAAACCCCCACTTTCTTGATGAAAACTCGTTAATCAAAATATCAAATTAAACGCACCCAATATCCGATACTCACACGACCAAGAATAAAGCTCTAAAGCATTAAAACAGATAATATAACTTTGATCAAGTCTTTTAAACAATTAACTCACGCTTACCCTTCGAAAGGTATAAAACATCATAAGATGACGGCGGAGACCCAATTTACCATGCATTGTGACGGAACACAAAAGTAACCCACAAACTAATGTTAAAGGAGCTTTCCTTATAGATAAGTTTCCATCATCGACATCAACCCAGTCCAATCTATAGTCATTTTAGGGTAGAAGCCAACGTATAAGTGTATTTTGACGCAACCCAATCCAGTCTATTGTCAAATTAAATGGTAGCTCACAAACGAGTGCACCTTGAAGCAACTCAATCCAGTCTATTATCAAATAAAAAGGTGCTCGTAAACAAGGGCACATTGACCCAACCTAATCCAGTCTATTGCCAATAAGAAGGGTGCATCTCGTATATAAAGAAACTGACTTCTATACCCATGGATCCATGGCAGCTCAGTCTAAATTACATGACTTCAAATGAATGACCAACGTACCAAAACATGTAAATGTTATAAATAGATATGCTATAAATGCATATAATTTCTAAATATCAAAAGAGAGTAATTTAAAATCGGATAAATGTCCCCAAGACTCATTTAAATCAACCCAAGCCAAAAGACTCAACATGTCAAATGACTAATAAATAACAATCATTACAACAATAAAATGTCTTTAACCAATGTTTATGCAAACACATGCTATAAAAATATGATTTATTCAAAAACCCTCATTGGGTCGGACAAACCATTTTTCAAATGGACACATACCACTTATATTTTCAAAATTTCTCATAACATAATAATATTCATTTTTCAAACTAAATATATTAAAAGAATTAATACCAAAATCATTTTCATTTAAAAGATAAACCATAAAAATTAATCCACATTCATGATTTATTTAACCAAAATACTCAGATCATAAATATATATACATTTTCAAGATGTGTTAATCCAAAAACACCACATATGTAAATTCCACCGAATACCCAACACATTTGATAAATATAAAGTAAAACATATTAATACTTTAAAATACACATCGTTTTATTAAAACACTAGCAAGGTGCTTGTCGAGAATTACAAAACAAAAATAGCAAGGGTGAGATCTTAGAGCCAACCAACCCAATTAATTTTGTAGACACTACTTCTATGGTGCACCCAGTTATATGAGTGTGTAACAATGTTACCCAAAGAGCCACCTTTTTAGGTTTGATAGATTTGAATAAGATCCTGTTATGAAAAGACCATACGGACTAGAGCATAATAAACAAAATCGTTTCCAAACATTCAATCACCCTTTTTTCTCATTCTTAGAGACGCTACCCAGTTCTTCCAAATCTGTACAGAGTTGAGAACAGGGATATTAAGGTTCTACCACCTATCTATATTCCTCTAGATGTCCTTCGCCACCTGGCACTCGAAAAACAAATGATTCATCGATTCAACTTCTACTTCACAGATCGGGTACAGAGATGAATTGACATCTATATCTCTTTTAGCCATATTGTCCCTAATTGGCAACTTATTTAGTCCCATCCTCTATACGAAAGCATTAACCTTGATAGGAACCAATCTGTTCCAAGATGTGGGCGTCTGATCAACCTCCAAAATGTTATAATCAATCAATTTCCTAGTTGTAGCCATCGTATACTCTCCTGACTCGTCCATCAACCATCTCCATTAGTCCCTAACATTTGATAGAGTCACTGTGTTTAAAATTTCTTTAAGAGATTCTATCCGAGCAGCCTCCACCCCACCTCTTGGAAGCCTCCGAAAGTAAGACCTCCAGTCTTCCGACCTCACTCGGTCTTTGTTGCAGCCTATTTATCAACTTCTAGAGCATAAATCCATGGGAATTGAGATTTGGCATGCTATATCATTGCCATTTCTCCTCCCAAAACAAAGTTGAGCTCCCGTTTCCCACACTTTTATTATATAACGATAACAAATGGACCCCTTTCTCTGCCAATTGAGTGACTACTTTTAGAATGTCAATCCACGTGGAGTTAGCCTCGATGCTTATTACTTAGGAACCAAATAACCCATTATTTCCATAGATAGATTTGATCACTTTTACCCATACCGCGTTTCTATCTTCCCAAAACCACCAAATCCATTTAAATAGTAGAGCCCTGTTGAGTGCAAATATACTTCCAATTCCAATACCCCCTTCTTTTCGGCTCGCGAGGCACTTTCTCCATTTAACTCATGTCGTTTTTCTTTCCTCGGCGTCTCCTATGATGAAAAACCGATTACATAGGGATTCCAGGGTCTTTTCTGTCGAGCAAGGTAACTTGAAAATGGATACATAATAAGTCGGGAGACATTCAAAGAAAATTTTTATCAACGTTAACCTTCCTCCCATCGATAGAGTTCGGGCTTTCCATTTAGAAAGTTTAGCGGCGAACTTTTCAAGTATGGATTTCCATCCATCCGTTTTAGACATATTGCACCCACGGGAAATCCTAGGTACGAGAACAACATTTTACCATAACCACACCCCATCAATCTTGCCATGGACCCAGGATCCCTTCATGAATCCCTATCATGAACATCTTAATTTTCCGAATATTAATTTTAAGCCCAAATTTTAGGAAAAACATCAAAGGGTCCTCAAAATGTTTTTGGTGATTTCCTGGGACCATTCCCCGTCAAATATGGAACCCTATGCATAAAAGTGATGAGAGACCATATAATTTTATTTCCCAACCCAACTCCTTTCAAAAAGATCTTATCCCCAACTTCTTTAAGGACGACATGGAGGCCCTCCATGGCAAGAATGAATAGAAAAGGATAAAGGAGATCTCACCACCTGAGGCCATGTCTAATTGTGAATTTTGTGCTCGGAGAGCCATTGACGAGCATCGATGTTGTATAATTTCATGGCAACCAGTGATCCACCTTCTCCAAGTCATGCCAAATCCCAATTTGTTCAACATCAAATCTAGAAAGTCCCACCATAACGAGTCATATGCTTTCTCAAAATGAATTTTAAATACCAAAAGTTTTTTCTTCTGCCTTTGATACCACACCATCACCTCATTCAATATAACTGGCTCATCCAGAATCTGCCTCCCCTTGATGAACAATGTTAGTTATATGTTAACACAGTTGCCTATGACCATACTAAGACGATTTGCAAGCAATTTTCCTATAATCTAATACTGGCATCCTATTAGGCTGATCGACCGAAATTCATTTACGAACTTAGGGTCTTGAATCTTTGGGATCAGGGCAATAAAAGACAGATTTTATCCTTTAGGTATTTGACAAGATGAAGAAAAGTTACAGACCATTTTTACAACGTCATGCTCAACTAAACTCCAAAATTTCTTCAGAAAGCCAATTGTGAATCCGTCTGGACCTGCGGTGTGGTCGTCACCGCAACCGCACACCGCCCTTTTAATTTCCTCTCTAGAGAATGCCTCTTCTAACGCTGAAGCTTTTTTTCCGACGAGATGGTTTTATGCATGAAAACATCCAACTCCGGACGAGGGCGAGAATTAAAGTCAAAAGTTGAGCTAAAATGTTCGAGGAACTTCTTTTTGACCAAGGATGGTTCCTCCATTCATGCGCCATCACTCATGATCCCTCGTATAGCTACCTGCTTTCTCTTTTTGTTGATAATTCCATGGAAGAATTTAGAATTTTCATCTCCATCGACCCCCCCCCCATTTGACTTTATCCTTCTGCATCAGGTCTGAGGTCTCCACTCGATCTAAATCTGCCACATCTTTCAAGGCCCTGATTTTATCCTCCTTAGAAACTTGCGCAACATCCATTTTATGGTCAATAGTCATAATAGACTTCTTAAGATCACTTTTACTCTTTCTCTCGCGAGCCCAGGTTTCCCCAATCCAAACCATGAGAGCTCTTTTAAGATTTTGTAACTTCATTTTTAATACCACTATCCCGTGTAATTCTCTAGGATCATAGTTGTTCTGTGTTTCCTCAACCAGAAGATTAAACTCCTCTATCTCAAACCACGAATGAAAAAGCCTAAACGGAGTAAGCCCATAATCTACCTCCATGGACTTTAGGAGTATAGGTCTATGGTTTGAGAATCTTCTAACTCATGCCAACCTAGAAAGGTTTGGCATTAAAACGCCTAGACCGTTCGAGATCAAGAACCTATCTAGTTTACTCATCTTGGATGCCAATTTGTTGGACCTATGTAGATGCCTATCTAGTTTACTCTTAGATGCCCATTTAATTACTTAGATGAATAACTTGTCATAATAAGAAGTCCCTCCGGTGGGCCAAATCTTATCGAGCGACAAGATGGATAAGTTATTGCATACAGTTTTTTCCTTGTTGACCGTCGTTGACATGGTTTTATTTCAAACGTTATTGTTTGTCAAACACTTGATTATGTTGGTTAGACGCATAATCGTTTACAAACCCAATAATCCATACAAACTTACATATAGTTTCATGTGTTGTTTCTCATAAGAAACAACTTAATGTGTAAAAATGCAGTGTTTATACAATGTTCTTTCATATGTGAATCATTGTTTTGTGTGTATAAAAAATAGTTTTGAACATTTCACATATCAAACAACATTATGTAAACAGTGCATTTTCACACAAATTTCTTCGCATATAAAATAATATATGAAAATTGTTTTATAAATTTGTACATCATATTACACTAAACGTTTGGAATTTCTTGTACAAATATTCGATCATTCGACAATTAACACCGTATCAATTAAGTGATCTCCGTTGGTGTGGAATATATACATATATATATATAGAAAGAGGTTCATGCGAGGACGGTAACAATTTATAAGAATGTAAAGACAATCCTCAGCCAATCATTTTGTACATGAAATTTTTCATGTACAAAATCACATATGATTCACGTACAAAATCATATATGATTAGTCGCGCTTTTCCCGCGACTTAGCCCACGGAAAAGTCGCTCGTGTCCTTTTTGATGCTAGTACAAAATCACATATGATTTTCTACATGAAAAAAATTCATGTACAAGATGATTGGCTGAAGATTATCCTCGTATTCTAATAAATTGTTACCGTCCTCGCATGAACCCCCCTATATATATAGGGGTGGTTTCAATTGCAACCCTTTTAATCTTTACAAACTATGCAACCTCCATCTAAACCATCCATCATTTAATAATTAAAATTAATTAATTTAATTCAGTAATTAATTAGTGAGGATAAAACAATCATTGTATAATTAAGATATTATTAAAAATAATTAAAACTATTGAAGGATAGTGTGCTTTCATCAAATAGGAAATGATTGAGGGAATATCTCCTAATTAGTAGTTACCATATTGTATATTTCCTTTAATGCAAATCTCCCCTATTTAAAGGGAATATCTTCTAATTAGTAGTTACCATAGACTATGATTATTAGAAAATAATATATTCTTCATTATTTACGACATCCTGGACTCTGAAAGAACTTGAGTACCATAAGATAGATTCGTAAGAACACATGCAAATATGTAAAAACCATCAAAACTCATTGACCCTAAAAATCACTTGTTAAGTTACAAGTAAATAACTTGAGATTTTTGAGACGATATAACAGTCACAACCTTTATAGGAATATCGTTAACTAGAATCCCCAAAGAACTATGGGATGCCCTGAAAAGGAAAATCAGGAGTATTCATTACCATTTACTTCCCAACTAATCATATAGTGGAATTAAATCCACTCGATTGCAAAAAGGTTACTGATTTCAACAAAGAAATGTTATGTCTCAAAATGTTATGTCTCAAAATGCATCTCAATCTTCGTGGCAAGAAAACCACGGAAGATTTCCACCTTTCATATATCAGTAATCATATTAATGAACCAATATAAACTAGAGTATAACTTTTAGATAAACCCATCAACCTACTGTAAGTGGTTGAGAGATATAACAAAGCTATTTCATTTAACAATACTAAACATGTTCGGACAAAGAAAATTCTTGTGGTCAATAATGAACGTGTTAGAGGTGGAAACAACTCCAAAGTATAGTGAGTTAAATACAATTTCACATATGGACAAAACCATGGAAACGGTAAAGGTCATGACAAGAGTCAAAAAAGGTTTTACAATTTTTGGAGCAGAAATGCAACTACTGCCTAAAAGATAATGAACTATATCAGATTAATTTAAGACTGATTGAGCATAAGTTTATTTGACATTTATTTTAAGTATTAAATTAATTTCATTTGCTGATGAAAAACCAAATATTTTAACTATTATAAATGTAAAGAAATACATCAAAATTACAAATATAAAACTCTCAATATTCTCGTTTCATGTTGGAATGTATCGAGGAGAACTTGAATATTTTTGTGGGACATCCCACACAATCTTAAAAGATAGACTAAGATTGATTAAATTAATAGTCTATAAACCTCCAACCAAATTCATAGACGATGAACTGTCACCTCCTTAATGCCTAATGGCATAGAATTAATAGTCACTAAAGCAATATGTTAATAGAACCTTGTTAAGATATTCGTATAAGTTGGAAATCATGATATAAGAATGGAAATGGGTATATATGTACATCAACTCTAATGATATGAAAGGAACATATATTAGAGAAATTAATGTGTCAAACTAGTAAAGTATCCAGGTCATTAAAACATATTTTGTTACCAATAAAGAACTTTGGAACAATGATGCATATATATTTCGATATGACCACGTGGAACACCATGGTCATGGCATAATGATCTATGTATTGAAAAATACACATTGACACATTTTTTTTCGAGTAAAAGGCAAAATTAGGCAATCACCAAATTACAACTGTTGACTTCTGCAGCACAAGAAGTAACACCAACATTATAATATGTCATCTCGAATACCTATAATTATAATAAACTCTGATCCTTAGCCAAGACAGAAATGAGATCATCCTAAAGTTAAGGACATAATACAAAATTATTCCATTCTTACAATGAATAACAAGGTAATATTTATGAACATAAACAACCAGAATGCGGGCCATTAAAGTTTTTTATGGTTCTGGTTTCGACACAATGAACGCATGTCACATTATTGTCCACATGAAATGCTGCACTCCAAGCACTAGTTATACGTTTAAGGGCTCGCCTCCCTCTTTATCTCATTAAGTCTATATGACTTGTAATGCTGGAGAATTTACATCATAAGAATTTGATAATTATTGCATATATATTGCAATCAATGTAGAGTTTTCTATACCCCATGTGTATGTATAAAATGGTCTCATAGAAGTTATCATCATAAGAATATAGATGGTATATAGGGAATTGGTTATGCGCACCAATTAACCTGCATTTTCCTGGGGTTATGCAAATATTACATGCAGCCTTACTCATTTGTTTTTAGACCCACTACTAGCCAACCAGTATCATGCGTACCAGTTGGTAACTGGATATAAGCCTGATATTTTACATTTATGCATGTTTGGTTGTGTAGTATATGTGCCAATTGCGCCCCCACAGCGCACCCAAATGGATCCTTAAAAAAAATCAATATATGTTGGATATGAATCCCCAACAATTTTCCGCTAATTAGAATCCTTGACGGGTGATCTCTTTACCGCTAAGTTAGCGAGTTGTCACTTTGATGAGCCAGTCTTCCCGTCGTTAGGGGGAGATAGGAAAAAGGATTTTCCATGGGAACGGCTGGAAGTGTCATAGAATATTCCCAATATGTCTCATTTTGATCCCCAAACTTCACAATGTAAAGTCGAAGTCAAACGAAACAGACTCGATACCTGATACGTTTAATGAAGTGACGAGATCACATATACCAACTACAAATATACCCGCAAGGTTAAAACTCCCCAAACAAGGGCACAACGCCACTGGAAAGCGCGTTGCAATCACACATGGTGAAGGTGTGGTTGAGGTCGTAGCTTCCAAAACGAAATGGGGGAAGCTACTTGGTTCGATAGATACTCATCTAAAGGAAAAGAAGAGTAAGGCACAACTATTTATCATCAATACATAAACCTCTCATGAGATTATCTCTGACTAAAACTATGTCTATGAATCATTACTGGAGGACGCTCTGAAGTTAATATTTGATTCCAGAGATCAAATAAATCTCAAATGAATTATGAAAGTGCATACGAGTCGATGGACAGATCGTACATACTCATTGATGATATTCACATATATTGTTGCTCGTGAGATGATAGAGCACTATGACATCGAACCATGCTCAGTTGAAAAATGTCAACAAAGAGCAAATTGACCTAATAAAAGCAATCCAGGATAATTACATTTGAAAAATACACGGGTATTTGGTCCAGTAGTGCTAACCCACCAAGTGTAAAGCCCGTAAGACATAGATAATTCATTTGTCATAAAAGCGTAATGAGAATAATTAAGTCATGATTTATAAGACTCTCCTTTGGCGCAAGGTTTCTCACAACGCCCTGGATTGATGACGAGAAGACTTGCTCTCTCGTGATGGACGTTATAACGTTCTGCTAATTAGTTAGCCTAGTAATTTTCGAAGGACGGGAAATGCAGCTCATGAATGTGGTTACTACATATCTCTATGGGATCTATATTAAGAGATATATAAAAGTGTTTGATGACATTATATTAGTATAAACCACGAAATGCGTTCTCCATGAAATTGAAACGCTTATAGGCGGATATGGATACCTGCCTAAGTGAATACTTCATTGGGAAGGGATATAAGAACGATGAAATGTGCCCCTGCGTATTTATAAAGAAAACGAGTTCCAGATGTTTAATCATAACTCTATATGTCAATGTAATGAACATAATAAATACTCTTGATGAAATAAGAGAAACTTTATTCTATTCAAAATCTGAACTTGAGATGAAAGATCTTGGGAAAATTTGGTTTTATGTATCTATTTAATCTAGGACACCGAGTTTGTGATATTAATTCACCGATCACATATGTCTAGAAAATAATCAGGCGATTTAATATGGACAAAGCGCATCCGGCTAGCACTCCCATGATCGGTTGAAGTGTTGGATAAAAGGAAAGATCTATTTCGTCTGAAGGATGATGACGAAGAGGCTTTGAGAGCTGGAATTCCCTATTTGAGTGCAATAGGCGCATTATTGTACTTAGAACAATACACTTGACCGTATATTGTATCTCTCAATGAACTCGTTAGCTAGATTTAGCACAGCGCCAACGCAACATCATTGGAATGATATCAAATTAATCTTTTGGAACCATTGATGTGGGTTTATATTTCCCTTACAACTAGAAAAATGAGATTAATAATGGAACTTCAATACCTACTTTGAATATGAGCGGCAAAAGTACTAGCCCTTATAGAAAAACCATCAAATTATGTCTTGGTATGTCTTTGCTGATATTAATTATTTATCTGACTCATGCAAAGGTCATTCCCAAATTGGATAAGAAATTACCATAAGGAACATGTTGATTGCTTGGAAGTAAACTAAGCAAATCCTTGTAGCTACCTCTTCGAACTATTCGAAGAATATTGCTCTACATGAGACTATTCAATAGTGTACATGGTTAACGACTATCATTACACATATTAGAGGAGCTAGTGTTTTGAGTTCATTCAATACCCTACCTACATATATGGAAATAAATGCATCATGTATCAAAAAAAATGAAAAGGGTGATAATACATATCATATTATGCTTTAAGTTTGTATATAATCAGCAACAACAAACTCTCTTCTAGATTCAAATGAATCAAGTAAGTTGTAAGGAGAAAATGACATACCTGTTTATCAAATCATCACCTAAAACCATATTTGGGAAACATATAGAAAGTATTAATCCTGTAAATGTTTTACATACTCCTTTGGTTAATACACGAATCAGGGGGAGTAGTAGACAAAAGGGGGAGTCTACTATATATGTAGTATTGGTATGTTGTGCTCTTTCCTTCACCCAAGATTTTTATTTTTCCCATTGGGTTTTGTTCCTTGGTGTAAGGTTTTAGTGAGGCAACAGTTTATATACCATTTTGTTTTCTTAACTCTCATGATTAATGTACGGATCTGAGAGAATATTAGACTAAAGGAAAAGTTTATGTATTGCAAAGAAACTGGTGCGTTGTACTCTTTCCTTCGTCCTATTTTTATTTTTATTTTTATTTTTATTTTTCCCACTGGGTGCACCATCATTCCCTTGACTCGGACAAGGGGGAGTATTAAAGGATATTGTGCCTTCATCAAATAGGAAATGATTGAGGGAATATCTCCTAATTAGTAGTTACCATATTGTATATTTCCTTTAATGTAAATCTCCCCTATTTAAAAGGTTTATGACTAATGAGAATTTACAACTTTTCAGTTCTCTCTATTACATTGTTGTTCTGTTTCGTTGTTCCTTTAACAAAAACAAATTTATTGATTTGGCATGGACGATTTTAATGGGATTGCATTTAATTGTGAATGATTCAGATTCCTTGAATATCGAATCCTTCCAACTGAATTAGGGTTCTTCCATCAAATAAGTTAAGTACCACTTTTTGTTGAATCATGGTCATATTATGGAGCAATTTAAAAACATTAGCACACTTACATCATCAGATTCATCACAATATAAAACTATATTCACCAATTTCTAGGGTAGTTTAGAAAGTCATCCGATCTAATGTAAACCGACCGATCCAATTAGAGCCGACCGATCATAATCGGATATCCAAATGTAATTGGATTGGAACAGATCCAAAATTTCAACATCCAAATCGGATCGGTCGGTTCTTGGATGACAGCCCAACATCCAATAAAACAGAACTGATCCAATCCAATGACCATCCAATTCCCCATCTAACGACCATCCAATTATCATCCAACTAATATCCAATTAACAACTATATATAATTATTAACATTTTACGATATTATTCTTTAGTTGATATTTATATACATTGTTTTTTAATAACTTAAGCAATATATGAATAATTAGTTGAAATGGTAGATTAATTGGTTGAGTATTGAATCAAAAGATTGGATGAAACCAATCTGATCCAATGGATAACCAATAGTAACATCCAACGGGTGGAACCGATCCGATTCAATCGTTCATTGAACTTGGTTCGGTTCGGATGTCCAATGTTAATCGGATTGGATTGGATTGGATTGGATGACAAAATCCAACATCCAACGAATGATTGGATTGGATCGGATCCACCTAAATCCATCAGATTCCAACCGATGAACACCCCTACCAATTTCATCCCCATATAAAAGTCATAGCATAATTTAATCACCAGATTCATACCCAATACAAAAGACATAGAATACTTTATTCATCATATTCATTCCAACTATATAACTATTTTCAACAAATTTCTCCCTGTATAAAGGCATATAATATTTTAGTTATGAGATTCATAATACTATAAAAGTTTATTCACCATATTCATCCGCACATAGAAGGCATACAATCTTGTATTCACCATATTCATACAATCTTGTATTCACCTTATTCATACACATATAAAAGTCATAGACTAGTTCATTCACCATATTCATCAAAATATAAAACTTAAATTTCAAAACTTATTCACCAAATTCATCGCACTATTAAATATTTATAACACTTCATTCATTATATTCATCATAACACTTGCAACATAAGACAAAAAAAGTAATCAAAAAGATATTTTAAAAAGAAGTCAATTTTTTTTGTAAAAAGAAATCAAAATTTTAAAAACCCTTGATTATCATCTCCGTCTTTTTAGTGCTTCAAATTAGGAAGGCAATGAATTTGGTTTATATGGCAAGTATCTCGATTGATGGAATGTCTTTTCTCCAAATTGCCCCTACGCGCATGTTTTTTATTAATTAAAAAACTATAGAACTCCTCAATATTACATACATGCCATCGAATTATGTATCCTTAATTACAACCGTAGATCAAATGAATGGGTGGTCAAGATTTGGGTTATAAAGTTTGCAAGTATTATAAGGGTTGTCTTTAAAACCAACCCTATCTATATCTATTCTATACTGTATTATAAATCATTTGACCAAAAACTCTTAAAAACAACATTTTAAGCCATACGTACTGTTGTTTAATGCTAATTACTTAAAAACTCTTGAAACTTTTTATTTTTGGGGCCAGAATCATTCTTTTTTTAACTAAATCCAACAGATATGTTTAATCTTCTGATTAAATAATTGATATTGAATTATTGATTATTTTCTATACTTTTATACACATATATATTCTTAAATTATTTTGATTTTAATTATTGATTATCTTCTATACTTTTATACACATATCTATTCCTAAATTATTTTAATTTTAATTGATACTGATTTTCTTTTCCCTTCCTTATAAATATAAATACATTGGTCGACCTCTCCATAATCCATCTACAGTACGGTTTACCTCTCCATGATCCATAATTTCATATTCAACGAATTCTGAGCTTCCCTCTGTTAATCTGTTATTATTTTGTTTGGCACATGCACAAGGCACAACACAAGACTCTCGATCGATTTTTGGGTATCTGTTTTGTTTGTTGTTTTGCGAGGTAAGTTTTTTTGTTGTTGATGTTTTAAAATAAAACATAAAATCGAGATGTATCTCGCTGCATTGCACAAGTACCCTTATAGTATATATATATATATAGATATATATATATATATATATATATATATATATATATATATTTCTTAAATGAGAAAAACAGCCAAAGTGTATGGCACAAAATTTCCCACAAAAGGCAAGTATAATCCAACAGAATATTCTATCTGCTTTCATGGTCAAGATCAATTTACAGTTCCAAAGTTCCAAAATTACTAAAGGTATAACTTCAACAAAAAGTTAATTACTAGTAATCTTATTTATTTTTACACGAAACCTGTTTTCAAGGACACAAATGTGAGGGGGAAGTTTCGACGGTTTAAGCTAGCGGGATCCCAGGATTAAACCAGGACATGCCTTGTATATTTGAAGAAAATTAATTCGTCTTTTACCATCTAAGATACACGTCAGAGGCTACTTAACACACATGATTACATGGTAAAAAGAAAAAAAATGTAGTGAAATATAACATAATTTGTTTTAATATTTACTTTACAGAATATACTTTAAAAAAATTTATTTTAATTTCTTTGACAAGGTTTCTCAAACAAAAAATATAAAACCACTTGGGTTGTGGCGCCTTGATTAAAACTTAGGGGGATGTAGTGAAAATATTATATTTTCTAAGTTGGAATATACATGCTCCCAGAACCTTTACGGGCGTTTGACATGGACATTCACCTGCGATGACTCCAGAAAATTTGTAGGCCTGCGTAATGGTACTAAATAAAAAAACCTTTGCCTACGGCTTTTTTCCAAGGAAATATGTTGTTAAAGAGCGATTTGTCACAGAACCTTCACACGAGTTGGTGGGTAATTCGTTGGATGATCAATTGATATTTTCTCAAATAACATCGAAGTTTACCAAAACATTGGTATTTTCTAGGTGATCCGTCGGTAATCACCAACAAAACTTTTGTAGTGCAAAATACGCATAGTTACCAAGGAAAAAAACAAAAAGAATTATAAAACATTCATTATCAGTTACAATTCCAGGCTGTTGGAAGGAATTGAATGAAGCATGTCGAATATGATAGAGCCAAATACATTAATTTGATCGTTAACGTAGAAAACACATAATACATATACATATACATACATACAAATATAGGGGCGGGTTTAAATGAAAACTCAAATTTGGTTGTGAACGTCAGGACAAATGAGAGTGCGACACGTGTTTCATTCAAAAAAATATTATAGTATATATTCAGTCTGAATATACAAAGGAATATTCAGTCTGAATATTACTTTGTATATTCAGACTGAATATATACTAGACTGAATATTCTTTTGTATATTCAGACCATGCCAGATCCTGACATTTTTTAGGCCCGGGGCAAGATGAAAAAATGGGCCCTCGATAAGTATGAAAAACATTCAATATGTTTCTTTTATCATCAGAAATAACATTGAAATCAAAAAACATTAATAATTCATATAAAACCGTTTTTTAGTATTCCTAAACCTAAAATCAATCAATAATAATTCTAAATTAATATTATCTATCATATAATTTTTACAGAGGATCGTGAATCCTTCCACTGACAAACACTTTTAGGGTCATAATGTTGATGATTTAAAGTAACACTTTATGTAAATCAATATAAATGAGTTGAGTTTCAATGTCAGATCATGTTAATATTTTTCATCACCATTTTAAACTTTTAGGGTTAAAACATATTTTTTAGGAACCATCAATCTTAGAATCAAAAGTCCATGTTTATTATAGTTTGAAATCTTATTGTTGTTTTAGAGACAAGATAGTAGTTAAGATTCATTCACCAATGAAAAGACAATAGTAGTTTTGAAATCATAAATATATATATAAGTTGGATCGTTTTATACACTTAATAATTATTTTTCTTCTAAAAGGCAGGAGTTTCTTAATTAATAACAACAAAATCTACTATATCCTAAAACAAAAATATAAATTCATGCAGTTGGAAGATGAATGATGGACAATATATCAATGTTTCTAAAGAAAATAGTTTTAGATTTTAGTAGTAAATTAAAAAAACTTAGAGACACAACAATCAATACTATAAAATGAACAACCAATTAATTTTTGTTTACAAATTTCTTCTCTAATGTAATTAATGATTACATAATTAGATTCTTAATATAATGCTAAACTCTTTTTGGATCATATTAGATAATAAAAAAATGTCTCTTTTATTAATTATTAATTTTTTTGAAGTACTACTATATACTATATAGTATATATATAAAAAATTGGGCCCCTGTTTCTTGTGGGCCCTGGGCGTACGCCCGGCCCGCACTCTCTCAGGACCGAGCCTGAATATTCCTTTGTATATTCAGTCAGAATATTGTTTATTTTGACACGTGTCATGCTCTCATTTGTTCTCACGTTCACAACCAAATTTGAGTTCGCATTTAAACTTTCCTCTACAAATATATATATATATATATACAGGGGAGGGATCAAATGAGAACCACACCTCCTTAAAGAAACAAATGAACAAATTATGGACCACATTTGATGTGGGTCCCACATCATATGTGATCCGCAAGTGTCACTTTGTTCCTTTAAAAATGCAAAGTTCTCATTTAAACCTTCCTATATATATGTATATATAGGGGAGGGATCATTCGAGGACACCCTTAATTTGTTTAAAGAAAAAAAAGAATGGTTTCTAAGCCACAAATTTTGTAAAATCAATTGATATTATATTTGATGACATTGAAGTAATTAATGAATGATGAAATATACTTTCCAGAAAGGGTAAATTCTTTTAGGGATAAAATTGGTAGAACTCAATAGTAATAATATATTATTTTAATATATTATTACTTTATAATATATTATGAATATCCAAATTTTGTAAAATCAATTGATAATATATTAGAATGTTATATTATATTATGTTATAATTATATTATATATGATTTTACATTTATATTTGTACGAAATCACATATGAATTTATATTAACATTTGTACAACATCATGTGATTTCGTTGACATACCTGGCATTGTAATCATGTGTGAATATCATTTGTACAAAATCATATATGATTTTACATTACTATTTTTACAAAATTACATATGATTTACATTAAAATTTCTACAAAATCATATATGATACTGAAATCATATGTGTTTTTGTTGACATAATTTACATTGTAATCATGTGTTGTTCTTATACAATTTGGGAAAGTAACATTAATAATCATCAACACATCTCATTTAAAAAATCTTACCTTTAATTTTTAAAAATGATAAACTTTTTCAATTTTTAAAGTTTTAAAAATAATAAACTTTCTTTAAAAATATTTCATATTTATTTTTTAAAAATAATAAACTTTTAATTTTCTAAAATCATATATGATACTGAGTTTGTTTTTTTATATTCCTCTTGATCTTATATTTATTTAAAAATATTTTATATCTACGTTGATCTTATATTTATTTAACTTAAATCGTTAAAAATGTAATATATATATATATATAGTCTCTCTGTGTGTGTGTCTAGTGTCACGTCAAAGTCTCGTATATTTGCTGGTCTATGGACTATGGGTACCACTGCCTTAAGAATCCAAGAAGACTCATGACAATAAGCATATTAATTCATTAGAAAAAACAATATTCTTAAAAAGTTAATGCAATAAAACCAATATTATATACACAATTTATTATTTTCAAGACATAAACACATTCCGAAACATGTACGTATATCTATATGTAGATGTAGGTTTTGGTTTCTCGTAAGACCGGTCTATTTTCGTGAGATTCATAAGAACAGTTATGAATTTATAAAAACATATTGATCGTTCATTGCGAAAATACTATATTGAAGATGCAAAAACAAACATTCACAAGTTTTGCCTGAAGATTTCGTGTTTTTTTATATATGTACAGTATTTGTTGTGAACGTTCAGTGTTATTTACGATCTTACTAGTCTTACAAAAACATATTGGTATCCCTCTACCCTCAAGTTTGTATATGTATATGTATATAATAACAATCTATATAATAATAATCCTAAACATCCAATATCAACAACATTTGAATTATTTTCCTTTTTAAGTAATATAAATGTTTTTTGGCATAAGGTCTAAATAAATTCCTATAATTTAATGTGCAAATAAACTGTGTATTAAAAGATTATATTTTATCGCCCAAAACTATTATAGTATCTTTTATATATTATATGTATTATATCATTATTAAATGCTCATAAAATCAATATATTTATGTAAATAAAATAAAACAAAATGCTTGCAATCGACAAGGAATTGAATTTGACTTGTAAGAATTTATAGTACATGTCTTTTTTTTGTAATTAATAGTGTCTAAAATGCCTAGACATTGATCGTGACATCATATTTGAAGGCATTGGATGGTATTAATGTGAACAACTTATGATGAATGATCGTATAAGATTCAACGCATTATCGTTGTTGAAAACTATTTAAAGAATGGTTGGAGAGTTGTGCATCTTTACTACCCAAAATAATGCTTAAATTATATAACATATATATATATAGAGAGAGAGAGAGAGAGAGACTAGGGGTGTCAAAAATGTATCGACATAAACCAACCAATTAAGATACCAACCCGTACCAATTTAATTGGTACCGATTATATTGGTTGGTACTACCGTACCAATTTCACAAACATGATTGGTACGTGGTATCGAAAATCGAATACCATGGTACTACCGTACTGTACCCATTTTTGTATATATTATTTTTTATATAATAAATCAATTAAATGTATTATATAATAATTATTTACAGTTTAGTTTTTATAGTTTTATATTTTTTCTGTTTTTTTTCATTCACTTCGGGTTTGGGTTTGGGTCTCATTTAGGGACTTATTGTCTTTAGTTTACTTTAGAGTTTAGAGAACTCTTTAGTCCCATTTCAATATAACAGATAACAAAATGTAGCAATCCAATCCTAACCTAATCTCAGGCAGGTTTTGGACAGCAAGAAGGTTTTAGACAGCAGGTTTTAGTCTTTTAGACATGTTTGTAATTTGGAGTTTTAGGCAGGTTTTGGACAACAGATCATATTTATTAGTTTATATTAAACATTAAATTTTGTGAACTTTGAGATGTTGGTATAAATACCGTACCAACACGTACCAACCGAAATAAGTTGGTACCAATTAAGTCGGTTGGTACACGGTATAGATTTTTGAATACCAATTATAATTGGTTGGTACACGGTATTAGAGAAAAAAACATGGTATAGTACCATGTTCACCCCTAAGAGAGAGAGAGTGGGAGGGAGATTCAGGGGAAAACGTTAAAGAAAGAGAAAACTAAATAACATCTTGGAAGCCTTCCACCCGGACGGTATGCACAAATGCACACAAGCGATTGAAATTGTTTTTTATATGTAATAACAACTTAAATCATAATATTTGATAAAAAAAAATCATGAAAAAATTATTTTTATAAATGGTTTGTACGAGTTTATAGGATTCATCCAGTTTGTAAATGAATAAACCTATATATATATATGTGTGTGTGTATGTATACACACACATATATATATATATATATATAGAGAGAGAGAGAGAGAGAGAGAGATTATCTAGCAAATATGGTTAAAGGGAGAAATTTACTCAAATAGCATTTCGTTAAAGTGGCTTCACATTTTAGCTATTTTTCTACACAAATTCCTTTAATAGCCAGAATTTACGTAGAGTTTTTATGTAGAAAGTCATGTTTCTGCTTAAAGACCATTTTTACTCAAAAAAGTTACAATTTTTAAGTTTACATAGAAAGTCAATTTTTGGAAAGTTTACGTGGAAATCTGACTTTCTGTGTAAACTTAAAAAATAAAATAAAAATTGTAGTAATTTTTAAAAATACTTTAACTTAATGCATAAACATTTAAAAAAAATTACACTAAATTTGCACAAAGTTCTTTTGATTTTTTTAATTTATTGGTTAACTAATTTAATTTTTAATATTTAATATTATACTTACTAAAATTATTATTTTTTAATTTTTAATATTTATGTAAACTATTGTTACTATAATTTAAATTTTGAAATAGAAAGAAAACTTGAAAAATAAAAATAAATAAAGTTTACTTGCGTAACCTATATTTTATATATTTTTTTGATTTTACTTCTGTAAAAAATGTAAAAAAAATAAAAAAAATAAAAACTTTATGCGTAAAGTTTTTTTTTACTTTTTTTATTATTGTAAAAAATTAAAAAAAAAAGTTTACGCATTCAAATTATTACAATTATGGAAATTTTTGAATTTTTTAAACTTGACACAAAAAGTCAGGTTTAAGTTTTCTGCATAAAAAATATCTAGTTGGAATTTGACATTGTTTATAGTTGTCAATTAGACATAGTTTAAATAAAAACCTGACTTTTTACGTATACTTGAAAAAAATCAGCTTTTAGAGTAAAATTGGTCTTTATGCAGGAACTTGACTTTCTGCATAAATTTTGGCTATTTAAAAAGTTTGTGTAAATTCTGGCTATTTTAAAATTAGTTTTACAAAATAGCTATTTATATAAATAATGCCGTATACCTTATTTTGAATTGAATATGGACAAAATATAATTAAAGTTGGAAAGAGACAAATTATACAAAAGAATTATTGTTTTCTCTTTAATAATCTGATATTTATATTGATATAACTTTTAATTTGTTTTTCATCGTTTTCTTCTTTTTGTTATCTTTGAATATCACTCTATATAGGTGTGTATATATATACATACATATACATAGATATCTAGACGTAGGATCGTGTGAGAATAAAAATTAAGGTAAGAAGCGTAAGAGAATTGGACCATTGATCATTTTCAGTTAGAATTGAATCAAGGATGAAGATATATCTCTTCTTAGTTCTTACCCTTCTCACTATAACTTCCATTCTCAACCCCATAAATTACGTTTTTACGAGAATTAATCTGGTGTATCTCGATGCATCTCATTATTGTTGATCTTCGGTTACGATTAATCCAATAATCTTTTTTTACTTTTTTCACTATAACTTTCATTCTCATTGGAATCAAACCCTAGTTACCTATTATATATTTGTTTCATTAATCATACATACATACATTGGTTCTATTGCAAGAAATATTCGTGATAAGATTCATTTTCCATTGATTATAAGTTTCTAATAAAAATGAGTCGTTTACTTGTAGTGTGGATGGATCGAGGAAAGAAAACATGCATGAGAGAAACATCATTCAGAAGTATTCAACAAGATAATTAATGACACACCAAAAAAACAAAACATTAGGGGTGCGTTTTGTTAGCGAAAACTGGTTTCATTTTCCAAGAAAACGTTTTCAGAAAATGGAGTTGAGTTTTTATTCTCAGTTTTCTATGAAAAATTTTCAAAACGCGTTTAGTTGAAATAGTGGAGTTTTCTTTTTTCATTTTCAGATTTTTAGAAAACGCGTTTAGTTGTGAATTTTCTACCAGTTTTCATTTTCCATTTTCCATTTTTTTTAAATTAGAAAGTGTGTGTACACACACTTCCGCGCACACACAAGCACACTCACTTTCACACACACACACATACTTTCACATACACGCACACACACACTTTCATACACACGCACACACACATTTTCACATACACGCACACACACACATTTTCACAGACACGCACACACACTTTCATATACATAAACACAGATTCACACACACACACACACACTTTCACATACACGCACATGCACACACACACTTTCACAGACACGCACACATACACCCTTTCACACACACACATACATATCACACACACACACACACACTTTCACTTTCACACAGACACACACATACATATTCACACACATACACACACATACATATTCACACACACACACACATACATATTCACATATAGACACACTTTCACTTTACTTTCACACAGACACACACACACACACTCTCACTTTCACACAAACATACAAACACACATACATACATTTTCACTTTCACACAGACATACACACACGCTTTCACTTTCACTTTCACTTTCACACACACAAACACACATTCACACACACTTTCACACATACACATTCACACACACACACACACTTACTTTCACACACACACACACACTTTCACAGGCACGCACACACACACACACACACTTTCACAGACATAAACACACAATTCACTCACACACACACACACTTTCACTTTTACACAGACAAACACACTTTCACTTTCACACACACTCTCACACACACACACACACACTTTCACTTTCACACACGCACACACACACACACACTTTCACACAGACATAAATACACTTTCACTTACACTTTCGTTTTCACTTTTACACAACCATACACATATTCACACACACGCACACGCACACACATTCACACACACACACACTTTCACTTTCACACAGACACACACATGCACATACACTTTCACTTTCACACACATTCACACACACACACTTTCACTTTCACACATACATACACACATTCACACACATACACTTTCACACAAACATACATACACACACTTTCACACAGACATACACACACACACTTTCACTTTCACACACACACACACACACACTTTCACACATACACACACACATTCACACACACACACACACACTTTCACTTGGTGGATCCCAAAAAAATCAAGTACACAATGAAAACTCATCCTTTAGTCGTATATCTCACTTTCTAATTTTCTAAAAATGAAAACTCCTCCATTTCAGCTCTATTTATATAGTAGGACATACCAATAAAAGGAAACATGAAATAATGCATTATACACTTGCCTTTTTACAATTAAAGAATAGTTTCCTTATTTTGACACAATAAAAATAAAGTCCTAACAGCGTTTTCTA